>OY759273.1:17637536-18237536 GCA_963662155.1 Lamellibrachia columna | reverse complement strand
CCATAGGCTATGGCCCCATGGGCTGTCACCCCCTTGGGCTATTTCTGATTTGAAGAAGGATTGTTACTAGAGTACCTATTTTTGAAGAATTACTTTTTACTTGTACTCATGTAAGATCTGATGCATATGAACTATATAATTAAAATATATTGATGGGAATTGTTTAATTAGTTGCTTTGAGCTGAGGAATGGGGGTACACTGACCAACATTACAGGTCCGCAAAGGAGTTGAGAATATGGGCTTGGTGGGCTGATGTTTATTGCTGTATTGCATTTCTAAGATCCTTCAGTATGTGGTTATAATGGTAGTAGACCTGTTTCCATTCAAGAAGAGTGAGGAAACAGAACTACCAGTGGATGTGTTACTGCAGAGTTGACCAACACATGCTATGACGTAACAATGGAGGAAATCATTTTAAACACTTTGAACCACATTGTTAAGATTTACTCAATGTCCTGCAATGTTAGTCAGTGTGCTATGTTAACTGGAATATGTTTTAATTTTAATTATGATCTTCAAACAAATAAACCTGATTACACTTTAGTGGCTGTTATGATGCCGGTCCGGGATCATATGTGTACTGCATAATTGATACCGCTGAATTTCGTTTCTGTTTCCGACGCGTTCCGTTTGGGATAACGTCAGCTCCGGAAATCTTTCCAAAGAAAATGACTGATTTGCTTGACAACCAAGCTGGAACCAAAGCATGCATGGATGATATTCTAATCTATGGTGCAAATGTCGAAGAACATGACCATCGACTGAATGAGGTTCTTGACAAAGTGAAGAAGGTTGGTCTCCAGTTAAACAGGGACAAATGTCATATTCCTCAATGTAAGATACCATATTACGGACACATCATCAGTGGTGATGGAGTATGTGTGAATCCAGACAAGGTTCAAGCAATTCGTGAACTTGCTGCTCCGACAAACTTGACGGGACTGAGGCGTACATTGGGGATGATCAACTACTTGTGTAGATTCCTACCGGAACTGTCCAGTCGTGAAACCGATGACCGACTTGCTGAAATCAACCAGTTCGTGTTTATGGGGTCCTCAGCAAAAACAGTCATTCTCCAAGGTGATAGACATGTTGACATTGACGCCAGCTTTAGTCTACTTCGATCCAGCTAAGCCAACAACCGTGAGTGCAGATGCCAGTAGCTATGGCATCGGTGCAGCTCTCTTCCAGGAACACGATGGCTTGTTGAAACCAGTGGCTTTCTGTTCCCGCACGTTAACCTCAAGCGAAGTAAAGTATGCTCACATTGAGAAAGAATGTCTCGCGGGCGTCTGGGCTTGATTGGTTTGGACTCGTTCACGCTATTCACAGATCACAAACCTTTAGTTCCACTCATCAACACGCAGGATCTCGACAGAGTTCCAGTGAGATGCCAGCGTCTTCTCATGCGTCTGAGGAGATTCAACGCCAAAGCCGAATATGTCGCAGGGAAACATCTGGTAGTTCCAGACACATTGTCACGCAGTCCCATGACAAACAGCGAAGTTGTGATAACAGGAGAAGCAGTTGACCTATTCGTCAATCTCATCGAAACTACTAGAACAGTTTCTGACGCTAAAATCCAGAAGATTAAGCAGGAGTCTTGCAAAGACCCATGATATTCACAAAGCATGGTTGGCCAGATCGCCGCCAGGGCGTTCCAGGATCTGTGACAGATTACTTCAGTACACGTAGTCAACTATCGGTGACAAACGATATGCTCTTGTTCCGCGACCGAATTGTGATTCCCGTTGCACTACGTTCTGAAATCCTAGACAACATCCACGAGGGTCACCAGGGAGTGACAAAATGCATTGAACGTGCCAAGATGACTGTGTGGTGACGAGGCATATCGAAAGAGATCGAGAGAAAAGTTGCAACGTGTGACTTTTGTCAAATCCATCGATCGTCCCAGCCTCTTAGACCTTGGCAGAAGATATCCGCAGATCTCTTCCAAATCAAGCAACAACACTACCTGGTTGTTATGGACTACCTTTCACGTTACTTGGAAATCGCGCATCTGCCGAACATTTCGAGTTCTACGGTGATCGGAAAAATTAAAAACATGTTCGCACGATGGGGTGTTCCCGAAGAAATCGTATCTGACAGTTCACCTCGGCAGATTTCCAGGACTTTGCAGTGCAATACAACTTTGTGTGTTCCTTCACAAGTCCACACTTTCCACAGACGAACGGACAAGCAGAAAGTGGAGTGAAAATAGCCAAGAGAATTGTATCACAAGACGATCCATTCTTGGGACTAATGACCTACCGTTCAACTCCAGTTTCAGCTACGGGTGTTAGTCCAGCACAGCTCGTCCTCATGTAGACACATGAGGACGAGTCTACCGGTACTCGGAAAAAAGCTCCGTCCAAAGTGGCCGAATCGTAGAGATATAGGGAAGCTGATAAAACGGCGAAACGGAAGTATTCTTCTAACTTCAATCGACGACACTGTGCGCATTCCTTGCCTGACCTGGAACCGGGGGATAATGTGAGAATCAGATTGGATGGTGAAAAGGACTGGTCGACTACTGCTACTGTAAAGAAAGTAGAACCAGCCCGCCGATCCATCCAGCCCGCCGATCCATGTGGTTGAAACACAGCAGGGTACATACCGAATAAACCGACGCCATCTTCAGTTCACTCCAGCCCAACAGAAGGAACCATCCACAATTGTCGAATCAGCTGGATGCGATTTGCCTGAAGCAGCGATCGACGTTTCAGCAGCAGCAACGGCAGCAATCGAGTCGACAGTGCAGCCAACTGAATTCAGTGAGAAAACACCTGATCAGCCATCGACTCCAGTGAAAACGTCCTACGGGAGATCCATCCGTAGACCGTTGAAGTTCCAAGACTTTGTGTGCTAAATAAACAGTTGTAGTCTGATTACCTTACATTGGACATATTTTCATTTTGTCAATTGTCCACGATAGACTATATTCGCATGGCTTGTTGAATGTTTAATTGAGATGAATTATTCATACGTTATGACAACAACATCGTGTTACGTGAGCGATAATCTGAAGGACCATGACTTTGAATCAAAGAGAGCGATTTGATTTATCGTATTCGTGTTTAAAGCATAACCTCTTCAGTTCTTGTGTGATGCTTTCTATCGAACTGATATTATTTTCAGTTTAGCGTTTGTGAAGTTAAACAATAGCCGAGCGTGTATTTGCTTATCTTAAAAGAGGAGATGTTACGATGCTGGTCCGAGATCATCCGTGTACTGCATAATTGATACCGCTGAATGCGCAGTCGCGAACGGGCGCTTCCGCCATTTGTTTAAAACACTAGAACTTGTGGGTTCGCTAATAAAACTAAGTTTACGTTTATATTGATTAGTGTTAACGTTCAACAGACACAAGACAGTGGCGACATGACATGTCTTGAAATTCATACTCAAATAGAACTATAAAGACTTATTATTTTCTGCCATATTATTATTGTGCAGGTTCACTAGGCCTTGCTCTGTGTGGTGATTCAGCAAGGTTAGCTGGGTCAGAGAGTTCACACACTGTGTGACAGACATCACACTGTCACATGGGAGTGGACAACTTATGACACATTTGTTGTCGTGAGACTTTCTTGAGCTCATTTACGGATTTACTTACGGATTCACAGAAAACTTGTAATGAAATGTACCTTGTAAATGAAAGGCTTTTGTTCTTGAGCTCATTCACAGAGAACTTATGAAATTTGTCTTTGTTTAAATGAAAGACTTATTCTTTAACTCACATACAGACAACTTGTGTATTTTGACTGCGTCTATGAGACTTTCTTTCTTAGGGTTTTTTCATATCTATAGTCCTTCACATACAACTTATAAAATTGGGTGAGGTCATTTATAAAAATGTTTCTCTCTTTATGAGACTTTCTTTCCTGATCTCATTCCCAGACAACTTAATTATGACATTGAACTCATTCATAGACAACTTATGAAATTATATGAAATGTCTTTGTTCGTTCTTATGTTGTAGATTTTTTTCTTGATTTAAGTCGTGGCTTGCTAAAATGTAATTATCTTGTTTACGGCATACATTATTGCGATAAGCATGTGTGAGGCAAATACAATCTGGAAAACATTTTTAAATATTTACAACCGGGCACTTATAAAACATATAAATAGATCTTTGTTCGATGGTTATCATGGTTATCTTGGAACAAATCACTACGTAAATGTTACATTTGTATACTGATAAAAATATAATGACTGTTCGTCGATGGAAGAGTCGGACACAGTTTTCTCCGAACGTTTGGGGTTCTCATCGCGCTGAGGGTCGTCGTCAGCGTGCAACAACAGGTGTTGTTTGGTTGTTTCGCGGATCTCTCATCGATTTAGGCGCAGGATTTTTCCGCTAGTCGATTTGACGTCATAGGAACGCGGTTGCTGACAAACGTTAACAATACGGGCGGGCGTGATCGAAACACCACTGATCGACGAACTTTCTGAAAGCATCGGAGCTAAAGTGCCCTCCGTTATCACTGATTACACGTTGCGGCACTCATTGTTCTGCGAAAAGCGATTTCATCTTTGAGATGACAGCGGCGTTCGTCACAGGGTTGGGAATCGCGTAGACGAACTGGAACTTGGAGTAGTAGTCCGACACGATTAAGTACGACTCTCTGTTTATCATGAACAGGTCCGTACCTACTATCTACCAAGCGTATGTGGGGGTCTAAGTGTGGCGTGAGGGGCTCATGCGGTTGAGCACGTTGCATCTCTTGACATGTTGCGCACTTGCGTATCACCTCCTCAATGTCGCGGTTTATCCCGTTCCAGTATACACACGTACGTACCACCTCCTCGTTGTCGCGGTTTATCCCGTTCCAGTATACACACGTACGTACCACCTCCTCAATGTCGCGGTTTATCCCGTTCCAGTATACACACGTACGTACCACCTCCTCAATGTCGCGGTTTATCCCGTTCCAGTATACACACGTACGTACCACCTCCTCGATGTCGCGGTTTATCCCGTTCCAGTATACACACGTACGTACCACCTCCTCGATGCCGCGGTTTATCCCGTTCCAATATACACACGTACGTACCACCTCCTCGATGTCGCGGTTTATCCCGTTCCAGTATACACACGTACGTACCACCTCCTCAATGTCGCGGTTTATCCCGTTCCAGTATACACACGTACGTACCACCTCCTCAATGTCGCGGTTTATCCCGTTCCAATATACACACGTACGTACCACCTCCTCAATGTCGCGGTTTATCCCGTTTCAGTATACACACGTACGTACCACCTCCTCAATGTCGCGGTTTATCCCGTTCCAGTATACACACGTACGTATCACCTCCTCAATGTCGCGGTTTATCCCGTTCCAGTATACACACGTACGTACCACCTCCTCAATGTCGCGGTTTATCCCGTTCCAGTATACACACGTACGTACCACCTCCTCAATGTCGCGGTTTATCCCGTTCCAGTATACACACGTACGCGCACGCAAGCGGGTTTTCTCTATCCCCTGGTGTGATTCGTGTAATTTCGTCAATGTCTCAGCTTGGAGACTCAAGGGAATGACTATGCGGTCTCCTTTCAAAACAAGACCGTCTTCTACCGCTAGCTCATCTCGGTATGGCAGTAAGGTCGCAGCGGAGCAGGCAACAGGCATTGGCGTTCAGACCAACCGTTGGTGATCACTGTGATCAGGCTCTGCAGAGTGTCACTCCCACTACGGGTGTTACTCCCACTACGGGTGTCACTCCCACTACGGGTGTCACTCCCACTACGGGTGTCACTCCGACATAATAATTGCTATAATATTACAGTCTCCACTGCTACAACAGAGCGGTCATTCAGTGCCATGTGACGACTCAAGAACTATCTCCGTTCCACAGTGACATCTGAGCACAGAACGTATCATCATCAAGTCTGTTATATATACATGGTATACTGAAGGTTCCCATCCACCTTTTACCAAGGATGGATATCGAGTGGGGTAATGTTTTTCTCCATGGCCAGAGGGGCATTCTTTTTATGTTTAATTTTGACTTCAAAATGTACCAGATTGCAAATTATTACAGTTTGCTTCAAATAAAAATAGACACCCAGAACTCTGCTTTCACATGAATTTATACCTAGCCACATCCCCGACCACCCCTTTCTCCTGTGAGGAAATCTAAGCCGCAATGGTGGCAGCTAAAGCTGATAAGGCAGCAAGAATCAACAGTATCCAGTTTCTGATATCTACCTGTTCCCAAAAAGATCTTTGTGACAAAGGAAGGACCTGGCTTGCCAAGCTTTTCACAAAGATCATTGGCATTTCCAAGCTGCCGAAGATATGGAGGACAGCCAAGGTGATTGCTCTCACCAAGCCTGATAAAACCGTTGAAGACACAGTTAAGAAGCTACATGCCTATATCGCTACCCTGCACAGCCTACAAGTTACTGGAACGCGTGTTACTGGCCTGGCTATTCCCGGTCGCCAAAGTGATCGTCTCCCAGAACAAGGTGGCTTCCCCTGAATCAAATGCATATTGAAGCAGGCTTCCTGCAAAGAAAGAACATATCATCTGTGTTTGTTGACCTTTCATCAAGGTGTGACATGTTCTGATGCTGTGGCTTGTTCCTTAACCTCTCCACTACCACGAAATGCAGAAAAAAAATGTGCACATCATCGCATCTATACTTAGCTATACAGTTCCAAGCCCACATCGGACAACAAACGAGTCACCCACGGACCCTACAAAATGGACTACCACAGGGCTCAGTCCTGGCATCAATCCTCTTCAACCTCATGACCAGGAGGTACTGGCGGCCAACCCAGCTGTTTCGTCTAAATTGGGTACAATTTACAGACTCGCCTAGCGACTGCTGTGTATGGGAAAGAAGTTTGAAATATGTGCTGTTGGTCCCATCTACCTGGTCTCTATGCAGAGGGAAATAAAAGATCCCACATGGGGATAAATATTTAACCGGTCGTGGACTCACTATCTCTATTTATGAAATTTTTTTCAGGAGGTTGAATGTGGTTGGTAGCTAACGGAGAAGGAGATACCACGTGGCAATCTTTGTCTAAATTTCTATCTAAGTTGTAGACTAACCATTAGCAATGGGAGTTACAGGAATGTGTGGTGATTTATTATTGATCACATTATGTGGTAGAACGACAGGGCATCATGACAGTCAAGGATGACAACAACAAACCAGTCATTCACAGGTTTGATAAAAGGATTGATATGTAAGTAGTTTGACCTCGGTGATTAACAATTTATGTATAAGACAGACCAAAATGTCTACAACGTTGACAGTTAATGTGCAATTTGTTTTTGGTGTAAGAAAAATTGATTCCAGCCCCGAATATGCATTAGACCTTTTGATCGTGTTTGTTGTATAGTGTACGAAATGTTTCCGGATTTTAGTTTACAAACTTCTTTTTCCAACAGAACCACCGCAATGTTGCGCGCAATCACTCGCCAGATGCTCACATCTGGCCATAAGGTAGCAGCAGGAAGCCACCGTGTTGCTGCATCACCATTCGTTGGGTCGCAACGAGCGTACTCTGTGAGCCCAATAGATCCGAATGATCCAGACGACAATGCTAGCTTCTTTGAGATGGTTACCCTCTTCTACGATAAAGGTAAATCTTGTGCTGTGATAACATGGCTCAACTGCAGAATGATTCTTGTTTGTGATGCACTACATTCAATCTACATTCAATGCAATACCAAGTTACCAACCCAAAATATTCGAAAAGAATACAAAAAGTTAATTACCATGTCAAACAGTCGAAGCAGTCTTTGACTGCAGAAACATTCCAGAGATCAATCCTTCCAGTCAGCAAGTTATTGTTAAAGAGGCCAAATCCGTTTTTTAACCCTGCAAGTTGCACAGTTTAAACTGTACTTTTGAATGCCAAATAAGCGTCCCTATACGCGTATTTATTTGATGAAAAATGCCACCCTATACGCACCTTATTTGGTACTATACTGTTATTAAATTTAAACATTTATGCCAGCCTATATTCTCCGATAATCGTGGCATATTATGCAGGATATAATTTTTAGGAGAGCAATCACTCGTGCTAATCAATCCACGGAGCGGTTTACCGCTCGCGCTATAATCACTTGCTCCCAACTGGAGCTGCATGTGGCTCCCTCTAACGGCTAATTTTTATCCTTTCGAACGACAGTCGTGAATTTAGCGGGATCCCGTGTTTCCGAGGATCCTAGATTTTGATCCCGAAGCGTTAGACTGTTAGATTTCCATGATTAGATAAATCGGTCAGAATCCTTAGTTCTCGGGAGCTCGACATGGCATATTATTAGTTAAAACGCCATTATCACCGCGTAAACCGACCGTAAATGGCCGCCGTGCACAGCGCCTCAAACCTGTCGTCATCGGCTTGTAAACAGCATACCGTGTATATATGAAAAGCAGAGCAATATATATGAATACTAATAGGAGTGCACACCTTTTATCTATTTTATGTAGACATGTCAATAAGGGATGTATCGCTGATTCAAGCTGAGTCTCACTGCTCTATTGAACACTCGCCGATAGACAAGCAGAGCCAGAGGCGTTTGTCGAAACGGGGAAAAGTGATTAATATTGCATTGACCAACGGTACGGTGACGAGGAAGATTTGCATAATGTCTACACGATGTCATACCTATAGATGAGAGTTGAGTTACGGGTGCCACGAATTCCCAACTTAGCTTCTCCGACAATGGAGGTGCACAACATTTATTTCATTTAGACATTTCAATGCAGAAGGGTCTACGTGACGAGCGTGACTGGCGTACGTGATAGGAAGCATACCCATGTTTCCTACTCCACTACGCGTAGAGGCCAGCTTGCCTACTACGGAGAAAGAGAGAGCCGAGAGAGCCTACTGCATATCTCATCTTCCGATACCAAGGGAGGTGATCTTCAACCATCGAGAGAACTTATATATGTATATGTTAGTAGCGATTGATGTTACGTACAACAATAAAAGCCTACGCTGTAGGTCGAACCTGTAGAATACACTAACGTGTATTAGTTGTCTCTATTTCGAAATCACATCAGGGCTGACTGCTGAATGAAGTAGGTGGAAGGTCCTGACGTGAGATGGTTATGAGAGACCGGTAATAGTGAAGTCATAGGCTGGCGGCGGTTTCCCTGAAACGGGCTTGAGTATTCAATTCAATAAAACTTTAATGTCCATTTAAAAACGGAAAATTCCCCGTTTTTTAGCAGATATAAAACGCGGTTACTATATCTGCGGCAACTCGAATACGCATCAAGTGTATGCATATTTTGCGTGGAAAAAAACAGAAATACACGGCTATCCGGGTAGTTTCACGTCTAGTCAAAATGGCGAAAGATATTCGGTACTAAAAACGACAAATATTCCTTAGAGTTTAAGGAGAAGCTAGGGAGGCTGTGCTATGAGTACAAAAAGGAGTATGAGGTTAACAAAGCAGAAGGAACCGTCGAGTGGAACCGTCGGAAACAGAGGCATTTGAAAACGGCCACAAAGGAAAAAGAAAAGAAGTGTACAAGTCAAAGGCTATTATGGAGTCATTTCCATCACTTAAAACTGCAAAAAACTTATCCCGAATTACAAAGGGCACTATTTCTCGCCAGTCGGTGCTATGATACGTACAAGCGGAAAATAGAGCAGGGCTGCTTAGATGAGCCAGACAAGAAAAAACAGCAATTCAGGGAGGCTGGTGGTGGCAGAAAAGCTGCTGCCCCAGTGGTCAGACAAGCTGCCTTTGCATGGTTCATTGATGTGCGTGGGCCATTGAAAGGGCGCTTGCCAAAGAAGGTGTTTGAAATTGAAATGCCAGGACTTGTACGCTAAGTGGTTCAAGGCACAATCTGAGCCAGTTCCTGAGGAAGCCAAGCTCCAATTCTCCAATAAGTGGGTGGCAGGCTGGATGCTGGAATACCATGTCAGCCTCAATAAGCCCAACAAGCGCTTCACCCTTGCACAAGAAGAATGGATCATTCGGCTCGTCGAGATTATAAAAAACATGTGGCGTGCTCGATACTACATGACCTCTCATTTCAAGAAGGAACCAGTCATAATGCATGGTGATCAAATGCCACTACGCCATAACGAGAGTTCCACACATAAGACGACTCCTCTGACAGGCGAGCAGACCTATGTAGAGGAAAACTAAATGCTCTCGTGAGAGCGTGTCACAGTCTATACGCAAGTCTCAACAGATGTAGTGGACCCTATGCCAATGCCCGAGTTTGTGTTCAAGGGCAAGGGCACATATCTACAGAGCAAACTGAATATCCAGGACAAGGTACATGTACAGTGGGCGCCAAAGGGCTCATACAGGCTTGAGACCATGCTACGTACAATCAGCCACCTGAAGAACAGGGCTAACCCGTTTACAGAATCAAACAATGCCATCTACATCCTGGATGACTATTCCGTTCATGTAAACAAGGAAGTGAGACAAGCACTCAGGGCAAAAGGCTATATCCCCATCTGCATCAGTGGTGGCATCACTGGGGACATACAGATAAATGACACGCATGCCCATCATAAACTGAAGATGGCATACCGTGAGCAAGAGGCCAGGTTAATGTTGGAGATGCTTGATGAGCATCCTAACAAGATACCAGCCCCAACACGAGATGACATTATTGTGCATGCTCATGGAAACTTGGCAGTTGCTCAACATCAACCCAGTGAGAGGGCTGAAGGAGAACTTCCTATTGAATGCGTTTGATGGATCAGAAGATCACCTTGCATCAGATAAGCTCTATGTGATGGTGGGTCCCCAGATGGTCACACTTCCCAAAGGAATAACCATCAAAGCAGCTCCAGGCCGTATGCCTCCACCTGATGAAGGTACAGAACTGTTTGACTGTGACAGTGATGAGCTTGAAGACGGTGAGCTTCTGCACTATGAGGAAGACAGTGACGAGCTACTTGAGAGTTCGTGCAGTACACCTAGTCATGCAGATGTCATGTGTCTCGCTGTCAAACATGTCCAATAACTATGAAATTAATGCAGACAGCACTTTCCTCGAAGGTGTAAGGGCACTGTTTGATCAGCATAGCAACACGTTGACTCTGTTCACTCCCTTCATGTGCCAGTTTCAAGCGACCTACAATAGGGCAAGGTTAAGCATCAAAAAGTGCCTTAAGACTGACCCTACTAGTACTGTCCTGAAGAGCCTGAAAGAGACTGCATTGGAGGACGAAGTCAGTGTCCTGGGACCCTCGACTGCTAGCAATGTGGAGCCACTGCCAGGACCATCAAGTATTAGCAGTCCTCCACATGGACTATTATCACTGAATGTTGGATCATTTGTTTTGGTTAAGAACGGTCAAAACCGCCTTCCTGTTTGTGTTGTGCACTCAGTAGAGGAGGACTTGGCAGTACAATATTATGAGCAGCTACCAGATGGGAAGTTCACTCCACAAGAGTGTGCGTTCAGTCTGCTCGAGGAGGATGTTGTGAAAATGCTTCCCGTGCCAAACACCAGCGCAAGAGGGCATCGAATCTACTATGAGTTTACTCTCTAGAGTAGCGACATTTGACATTCAAGTCACAAGGCCAGTAGTGATGCTGTTTTGTTGAATAAATGATCCTGCTGATCCTTCAAGTGTTGCTATACTATGAATTGTCAACCAACAGTACACTATCATTTTACTGTTAATCCCCCAGGCTGTCACCCTGCGAAGTATACAAATATATACTAGTGACTTTTTCACACATTACTATTATTTTGAAAAATTTGCCCCCCTATCCGTACTATTATTTGACACTCAAGAGTAGTGACTTTGTTGCACTATACTATTATTTGTTTTGAACAATTTGCCCCCCTATACAATTATTCGGCACTATACTATTATTAAATTTGACCGATTTGCCACCTCATACTGTTATTTGGCCAATACGTTTATTTGGCACCCAAGAGTACCATTTGAGCTCACCCCACCTTGAGAGATGACATTACACGCTGCAGGATTAAATGATCACTGTTTAGGAGTCTAGACTTGAAGATTCTTTGGGTGGACTGCTTAGTTAATAAGCTCTTTGTCCCCAGTCTGGAAACATGACTACCCTGTCTTCCGTCTGTACTGGTGGAGTAAGACCACAATTATTGGAGTTAGACCACAATTAGTTTACACATTGGTGCATATGGTGGCCATTATACTTATTTTGGTGCCGTTTGTGATTTCACACAAATCAATCACGCTAGGAGCTTAATCATAATTGGGATTCTGGCAAGGGGAGAAGGGATACCAGCCTACTGAGCCTAGCATATTGAGTGTAATATGTAAGTAATAATTCCATAGTACATTTGAAATGTAGTACATTGTTATTATGTAATATGTTGTGGAAGCTACTTTACATGTGCATTACATCAATAATTTTTTTTTTAATTAAGTAGATAAAACCCTACCCTCACGTATGACCTACCCTGCAGTCGCGTGTTGTCACTTGCCACAGCCATGAAACATTTGGAGCCAAATCTCGTGAAGACAATCCGAGGGCCGATCTCTACAGAGGAGAAGGAGAAGAAAGTGCGGGGAATTCTGTCTATCATCAAACCGTGCAACCGGGTCATGGCCATGACCTTCCCAATCAAGAAAGATAACGGAGAGTTCGAGATGATACAGGCATGGAGGGCACAACACAGCGATCATCTGACCCCATGCAAAGGAGGTCAGTGGCACCATCTATGTTCTTTCATTCAGAGATGGAGTAATCGTGTGTATTCGTCAACAATGTTTCAGTAATCATACTTGTACTCAGTTATTTTCGTCAAACAAGCAACGTACTCGATTACATTGCCAAAAAGTAATCATAATCATGATTACAATGACAATTACAACTACTTTGCAAGCGCAGACTTTTCACTTCATTTTGTATCTAATGCATATACAGTGACTGTATTTAATATTGTGTTTGATTTTGTCTTGAATAGCATTTGTGACAATAATAACATGAGGTTTCATTATGTTAGTTATTTCTGAATGTAAACATAATCGTAACTGTAATTACATGCAAAAGTAATCATAATTGATTGCATTTGTGGTGTAATTGTCCCATCTCAGGTATCATTACTGGATCCCTTCCATTGCACAAGGTCATATAGTTACAAAGCAACAGCGATATTATTAGTAATAGTAACAATGGCAATGTAACGGTAAGGTAGGATAGGTAGCAATAGTGTTACAGTTTTTATAGCTATTCAGAATGATGTTTAAACTAGTGATGTCTGCTCTTATGTTCTGCTGCTATGAAGAATGACTGTTACCAGCTCAAATTACACATTTTCAGCCATCTTAGTGAGTTATCACCAATACTAATCACCTATGTTTTTTTATTTAGTGACAGTTTATAGTGACAGTGTATAAATGTTGTCTGCACTCTGACTGATGCTGATGCTGACAAATTGAGTTTTTTATGATACAGCATATCATAAAAACTCAAGTTGTCAGCATCCTGTTACACGTAGAGCATGTAGCTGTCGCCCATGGCAAAGAATCAACACACAAGGGTGATAGTGCTGCTCCCTGGTGACTACTTGTGCCATGAGGCTCCGTGAGTTGTAAGGCCCCACGAACTGTGAGGCCCCATGAACTGTGAGGCCCCATGAGCCATAAGACCCCATGAACCGTGAGGCCCCATGAGCTGTAAGGCCCCATGAACTGTGAGGCCCCATTAGCTGTGAAGCCTAATGAGCTGTGAGGCCTCATGAGCTGTGAGGCCCCATGGGCTGTGAGGCCCCATGAACCATGAAGCCGCATTAGCTGTGAGGCCACATGAGCCGTGAGGCCCCATGAGCAGTGAGATCCTATGTGCTATGAACCATGAGTTCACATGGCCTGTAGTGAGTGATGGCGTCTGTTGTCTCTCAGGAATCCGCTACAGCCTGGATGTGAACGAGGACGAGGTTAAGGCCCTCGCCACTCTGATGACCTTCAAGTGTGCCTGTGTGGATGTGCCCTTTGGGGGTGCCAAGGGGGGTGTCAAGATTGACCCACAGAAGTACTCCGACAGCGAGCTGGAGAGGATCACACGACGGTTTGCCATTGAGCTGGCCAAGAAGGGTTATCTAGGTAGGTGACTCGATGCAGCACACTCCCCAACAGGTGGCGCCACTCAGCATATCACCACTACCACAACTTGATTATAAATTCAAAATGGATAGTTGCAGTCGTATAATGATTGGTAGGCTGGGCAATGCAAATGTTGTTTACGACTTTACCAAAGCATTAATTTTGTGTATTAATATTATTTGTGCATTAATATTACACTGCTTTACAAAGAATCTGTCCTACTTGGAAAATGTTTTGTATATCACTTTCTAAAAAAATCTACATATCAGCATATTTCCACCACTCGTCTATTCTCATGCTGGCATAATGTTTTATTCAAAACCTGCAGCAAATCTTGGAAACAATATGAGTTCTAACAAGATTCTCCTAAAATATTATGGTTTTCACTTGATAAGGAAACACAACATAAATAATCGATTCTTGTGAGTTTTGTTGTCCATTCACAGTTTGAAGAAACTGGGATTATGGCTTCTGCTACAAATAGAACAAACATTATTATATTAAATATTACCGTTATCGGGGTTATTCTCCTTAGCTCGTCAGTATATTCAACCATCTGTTGACAACTTTACCACTGCATAATCTATACAGATTTTGAGTGTCTAACCCTTTTGTTTTTTTGATGCGCTCCAGAGGTCAGGTTTCTGGGGATTTAGGTGGGATAACAGTTTTTGTATTGTATATTGTATTAATATAGTGGAATTCCCTTAGCAATATTACCACATGTCACATGGGTTTTCTTGGGACTTTTGTGTTTCATGTGCTGCACCAAATATAGTAGCTTTTTTAATCATGTTGCCAAAACATCACATCACCATTATCCAAAGCACTCTATTCTTACTAACTTCTTTACATCTCTTTCCAGGTGATTCCAAACTTCATTGT
Source organism: Lamellibrachia columna (assembly GCA_963662155.1). Classification (NCBI taxonomy): domain Eukaryota; kingdom Metazoa; phylum Annelida; class Polychaeta; order Sabellida; family Siboglinidae; genus Lamellibrachia; species Lamellibrachia columna. The sequence continues at coordinate 18,222,599 of OY759273.1, read as the reverse complement.
TTCTTCAGTGACTGACCCAATTGTTTTTTTGTTCTTTCTGATTTTCTCTTCCCTTGAGGATTCCATTCCAGGGTCTGTCTCGTGACATTGGAGGTTTCGTTCTGGATGGTCTGTCTTATCCAAGTCATATTTTCCATCTCTTGCCTGATGTTGTGTTTTCCATCTCTTACCTGATGTTGTGTTTTCCACATCTTGCCTGATGTTGTGTTTTCCATTTCTTGCCTGATGTAGTGTTTTCCATATCTTACCTGATGTTGTGTTTTCCATCTCTTCCCTGATGTTGTGTTTTCCATCTCTTACCTGATGTTGTGTTTTCCATCTCTTGCCTGATGTTGTGTTTTCCATCTCTTACCTGATGTTGTGTTTTCCATATCTTACCTGATGTTGTGTTTTCCATCTCTTACCTGATGTTGTGTTTTCCATCTGTTGCCTGATGTTGTGTTTTCCATATCTTACCTGATGTTGTGTTTTCCATCTCTTGCCTGACATTGTGTTGGTCTGTCCTACTTTGGTAGTTATCGACTGTTACCTTTTCCCACAGGAGCGGGAGTGGACGTGCCAGCCCCAGACATGGGTACAGGGGAAAGAGAAATGAGCTGGATCGCTGACACGTTCTCAGAAACAGTCGGTAAGACACCGTCATGGGTAAATGATGTAACTTAAAATGTAAACCTTATTGTTTTAGACTCATAGTTACATCTCTGGTGGATTGTTATACAGTATGCATATAATAATTATTGTTCTGAAACATATAAATGTCAAGGCTGTTATTAAATTTTTTTTTACTTACTCATGACTTTTTTACATGTTGTAATTGCAAGGAAGGTGACATGTGTCATATATAGTATGTGCTGCTTATCATGGTTGAAATCCTGCAACAAGTCTTCCATGAAGGAAATTTATTGCGATTATTGGTTTTAAAAAGTGGCTTGTTATGGAATGACACCAGTAATGTTGAAGAATGTTGTGCATTTATAGAATGGACAAATTCAATAAAAAGTCATCTAGGATTATAATATTTGATGTGCATTTAACTAATGCTTCGTTGTCGATCAGCATTGTGAATATTCAGATTATGCACCAGTTTTTACAAGGGGTTTATTTCAGCACACACTGACCTTCATGCGAATGCATGCGTCACAGGAAAGCCAATTTCACAGGGTGGCATACACGGCAGGGTGTCAGCCACAGGAAATGTAAGTTTCAGGGATGAACAATCTTCTTTATCTCACAGTGGGGTGCAGGCAGTATTTCAGGTTAAGAATAATAACCCTGTCTTGTGTAAATCCACCCTGACAGGAGTGTCCTTCTTTGCTACATGCTTTGTGTGATATATGAGTGTCCTTCTGTGCTACATTGCATCATGCCTTGTGTGATATATGAGTGCCCTTCTGTGCTACATTGCATCATGCCTTGTGCGATATATGAGCGTCCTTCTTTGCTACATTGCATCATGCCTTGTGTGATATATGAGTGCCCCTCTTTGCTACATTGCATCATGCCTTGTGTGATATATGAGTGCCCTTCTGTGCTACATTGCATCATGCCTTGTGCGATATATGAGCGTCCTTCTTTGCTACATTGCATCATGCCTTGTGTGATATATGAGTGCCCCTCTTTGCTACATTGCATCATGCCTTGTGTGATATATGAGTGCCCCTCTTTGCTACATTGCTTCATGCCTTGTGTGATATATGAGTGCCCCTCTTTGCTACATTGCATCATGCCTTGTGTGATATATGAGTGTCCCTCTTTGCTACATTGCATCATGCCTTGTGTGATATAGGAGTGCCCCTCTTTGCTACATTGCATCATGCCTTGTGTGATATAGGAGTGGCACTCTTTGCTACATTGCATCATGCATTGTGTGATGTATGAGTGCCCCTCTTTGCTACATTGCATCATGCTTTGTGTGATATAGGAGTGGCACTCTTTGCTGCAATGCATCATGCATTGTGTGATATATGAGTGCCCTTCTTTGCTACATTGCATCATGCCTTATGTGATATAGGAGTGGCACTCTTTGCTACATTGCATCATGCATTGTGTGATATATGAGTGCCCCTCTTTGCTACATTGCATCATGCATTGTGTGATATATGAGTGCCCCTCTTTGCTACATTGCATCATGCCTTGTGTGATATAGGAGTGCCCCTCTTTGCTACATTGCATCATGCATTGTGTGATACATGAGTGCCCCTCTTTGCTACATTGCATCATGCCTTGTGTGATATATGAGTGTCCCTCTTTGCTACATTGCATCATGCCTTGTGTGATATAGGAGTGCCCCTCTTTGCTACATTGCATCATGCCTTGTGTGATATAGGAGTGGCACTCTTTGCTACATTGCATCATGCATTGTGTGATGTATGAGTGCCCCTCTTTGCTACATTGCATCATGCCTTGTGTGATATAAGAGTGGCACTCTTTGCTGCAATGCATCATGCATTGTGTGATATATGAGTGCCCTTCTTTGCTACATTGCATCATGCCTTGTGTGATATAGGAGTGGCACTCTTTGCTACATTGCATCATGCATTGTGTGATGTATGAGTGCCCCTCTTTGCTACATTGCATCATGCCTTGTGTGATATAAGAGTGGCACTCTTTGCTGCAATGCATCATGCATTGTGTGATATATGAGTGCCCTTCTTTGCTACATTGCATCATGCCTTGTGTGATATAGGAGTGGCACTCTTTGCTACATTGCATCATGCATTGTGTGATATATGAGTGCCCCTCTTTGCTACATTGCATCATGCATTGTGTGATATATGAGTGGCACTCTTTGCTACATTGCATCATGCCTTGTGTGATATATGAGTGCCATTCTTTGCTACATTGCATCATGCCTTGTGTGATAAATGAGTGCCCCTCTTTGCTACATTGCATCATGCCTTGTGTGATATAGGAGTGCCCCTCTTTGCTACATTGCATCATGCCTTGTGTGATATATGAATGCCCCTCATTGCTACATTGCATCATGCCTTGTGTGATAGAGGAGTGGCACTCTTTGCTACATTGCATCATGCCTTATGTGATATATGAGTGGCACTCTTTGCGGCATTGCATCATGCCTTGTATGATATATGAGTGACACTCTTTGCTACACTGCATCATGCCTTGTCTGATATAGGAGTGGCACTCTTTGCTACATTCCATCATGCCTTGTCTGACATAGGAGTGGCACTGTTTGCTACATATCACTATGCCTTATCTAAGAGAGGAGTGCCTCTTTGCTACATTGCATCATAGCTTGTGTGAAATGAAGGTGGCCGTCTCTGCTACGTTGCTACTTCATGTTGCAGGGGATCTTTCATGGAATAGACACCTTCATCCACAATGATAAGTACATGGACATGATAGGAGTGAAAACCGGCTATGAAAACAAGACCTTCATTGTTCAGGTGAGAATGCTTGAGCCAACACACAGGTCATTTCTGTGGCCAGCTGTGGTCAGCACGGCTCAGGACAGTGTCACAGGTGTAGACAGTTAACCCCCCTCAAGTGATTTAGCCCATTATGAATCAGGTTCGTTGTTGCTCAAATAATTAGTAATATGCACAGTTGGTTTAATAAAACAAAGGGTAGTTTTGGTAAAATTATCAAAAGAATTTATTCTGATTGTTAGATCATGTAACTTGCAAAAATGTGAAGAGCCAGAATATTTTTGAAAAATTTTGACCATATCTGATCAAAAATAATTTAATTGTTTGTCCGATGATTTCACCAAAACTAAATAATAAATTTGTACAAGTGACCTAGTATGTACAAGTGACCTAGTATGTCATAGTGGATACTAGAAAGGTTAAATTGTTCATGAAACGAGGGAGAAATGATTGGAAACATTGAATTGAGGAAAGACCTTTAAGTGACCTTTAAGTGGTCATGACCAGATTGAGACCAATACAGTGTCTTCTGCCCTCTCCTGCTGCAGTTGTTAGTCCTACTCACTGGCTGTTTGTATTTGCAGGGTTTTGGTAACGTTGGCCTGCACATCACCCGCTACCTGCACCGCGTGGGGGCCAAGTGCATTGGGGTGATGGAGAGGGACGGTGGTATCTTCAACCGCAATGGTATTGACCCGAAGGAACTCGAGAACTGGATGATTGTAAGTGGGTTACCCTGCATGATCACCCCAAACATGCTGTGGGGGTGGGGCACAGTAGTTTGTGGGGTATAGTAACTTGACAGTCACTCACTTCATGCACACACAACCCTCACCATTTGACTCTAGCAGTGTTGGCCAGACCAGGATTTGAGTCAATTTAGTTCAGCCCATGTTGCCTGTGTCTTTTGGAAGAAGCTGCAGGTAATTTCTACCTGGTGTCTATATCAAGGGAAGTACAAGATCCCACACGGGGTAAATGTGTAACCTGTCGTGGACTCACAGAGAGGTGGTCTGTATCTCTAATCTACTGATAGTGCAAATGCGCCCAGCTCGACAATACTCTAGTAATATTATGTGTGACTAACATGGAGAATATAGCTGCTACATTTGGCGTCAGTTAATTTATGTCCCATTTTGTAATTGAGCAGCCGTTCTGAAAGTGTAGGTTGACAATGAAGCTAGTGAACTATGTTGCATTGCTGCAGGAGACAGGTGGCATCTATGGCTACTCAAAGGCGGAGGAATACAAAGGCGAGAACATGTTCTTTGAGGACTGTGACATTCTGGTGCCAGCTGCAGTCGAGCAGTGCATTACAAAGGTCATTGCCCCCAGGGTCAAGGCCAAGGTAGGCAAACAACAGCCGACTAAATTTGACCAAAGTGACCAATTACTATAACAATTTAGCAGACCAGTGGTCAGCTAAGGTGATCAGCAGTGAAGTGGAGGTGGTCTTGGTCATGGTGGTGGCAGGCAGAACTAGAGGACAAGAGACAGTGTGAATGAAGGATCTTTATTTCTTGTGCACACTGATATTTATTTATTATGAATGAATGTCCTATATAAGATGATTTTTTCCATGTGTAATTGCTACTGATAACCTGCTGTCTACATTGATATACATTATATGCAACATTCTGAAACAACTTTTGCATAAAGCCCGGTCTCCTTCAATAAGGAGTGAACTGTTATTCAAGGGAATAATTTTCTTGACTGCTTCACTTTAGACAAACATTACTGAAAACATTGATTACAATATGATTTTTGTTGATAAAAGAATTGCGCAGTTGACACTGCTCAGTATACATGGGTTTTGAAGTAAATGATCTCTGACTTGTTGCCAGATCATTGCAGAGGGCGCCAATGGTCCTACGACTATGGCAGCTGACAAGATCTTCCTCAAGAACAACGTTCTGGTCATTCCAGTAAGTTGCTTGTGGGCAATCTCTCAATATACATTACCTCTTGCTCAGTCGTGCAATCTCTCAATATACGTTATCTCTCTCACAGTTGTTCAGTCGTGCAATCTCTCAATATATATTATCTCTTTCACAGTTGCCCAGTCGTTCAATCTCTCGATATATACATTATCTCTCACAGTCGCTCAGTCATGCAATCTCTCAATATACATTATCTCCCTCACAGTCGCTTAGTCGGGCAATCTTTCAATATGTATTATCCAGGGTCCGTACGGGGCCTTGAAATCCTTGAAAACCTTGAACGTCACCAACTCAAAATCAAGGCCTTGAAATCCTTGAATTCAGACATACAGCCTTGAAAAGCCTTGAATTTTGACAAGGCCACAAGTAAAGATTAACAGACCACATTACGCTTGGTACGGGTAGACATTGGCCTTTTGTTCACCGAGCGTAGTTCGAATATTTTTTTTTCCGAAATGGGGAAGTCGAGGTTTCAAGACGACTGGCTCAAACATCCTGAATATAGCAAATGGCTCACGGGAAATCCGACAGATGTATTTTTGGCACTTTGCCGGATATGCAAACGTTCGTTTGATGTGAAAGCTATACCGTTAGAAGCCACAACGCTGGCAAAAAACTCGCTAATAATATGAAACTACAAAATACGAGCTGCGCGGGAACCTCAAAAGTGACATTATTCTGCAATACTAGACCACAGGAAACTACAGGTATGTGTCTATGATACTTTGTGATAATAATAAGACCTGTGTTTTATGATATTACAGAGTTATCTTAATTAATAAGCAAAGACAATTGCATGTACCTGTCTGCCTTAATGGTCGATATTTCGCTGTTGACAAATAATATTTTGTTGGACATGTCATAATTATACTATTTATATATGTACATATGTAATATATATATATATATATATATATATATATAATTGATAATCATGTACATACTGTGTACAATATTATATTCAATGAGATAGCATTTTGTCTAGTGTTTGTACTGTGTTGTAGAACCTACACCTTCTGGAAGTGCAACCACGTCAATGCCTGTAACACCTGCACGTCTTCAGTCATCGGTGAACACCGCATCCATCGCAAGTCATGTGACAACCGACGATCACTGGCGTGCAGAAGTGCTGTGTGCAATGAAAGTCGTGTCGTCTCACTACTCATACGTTAGCGGCATGGAAACAGATAGACTGTTTGAGCTTATGTTCCCAGATAGCGCCATCACAGTTGTTCAGCTGTGGTGAGAAGAAGAGCGCCTACATCATCTGCCATGGACTAGCTCCATATTTCAGCCAGGACCAGTTGCGGTTGCTGGACAGTTTTGTCATCCTCTTTGATGAGAGCTTCAACCACTTCACTCAAAACAAACAGATGGACACACACATCAGGTTCTTTGATGATGGTAGAAACACAGTGCATACCCGATACTTCACCAGTGCCTTTCTTGGCCATGCAACAGCTGCAAACATGGTTGATGTGTTTGTTGAGAAGTGTGGTACAATGAACCTATCGAACATGATCCAGCTGTCCATGGATGGGCCAAATGTGAATTGGTCCTTCTACCAAAAGCTGATGGCTGAGGTGTACGATGACCGCTCACGGAAACTGGTTGACATCGGCAGTTGTGGCCTGCATGTTGTCCACAATGCATTCAGAGCTGGTTTCGGAGCAACTGGATGGGATCTGAAGTAATTTCTCTGGGCAATGCACCGGATTTTCCACGAAACACCTGCCAGGCGAGAAGACTTCATCGCAATTACGGGAACAACAGTGTTTCCCATGTAGCTCTGTATGCACTGGTGGGTAGAGAGTGCGCGAGTGGCATCCCGTGCATTGCTTGTACTTGGTCATGTACGAAAGTACGTCGATACCATCACCAAATACCCAAAGAAGTACAATGTCCCTGATGGAAAAGCATTCATGACCGTGAAGTCAGGCTGTGCTGACTCACTGATGCTTGCACGCCTGATGTTTTTCGAGTCGGTTGCGAGGCAGTTTGACCAATTTCTGGTCAGATACCAGATGGACAAGCCAATGGTCCCCTTCCTTTGTGGTGACCTTGACATGATTGTGCGAGGATTATGCCAGCGCTTCATGAAGCAATCGGTCTTAGATGAGGCCACCTCTACAGCACAGCTGGCAAAGCTTAACATTGATGATATTGATTCACATTTGCCTCACTCCCAAATTGACCCTGGATTCTGCGCAGCGAAGAAGCTAAAGGAGTTGGCAGCCATCACATCTGTCAAGCAGAAGCTCAGTGAATGAGAGAGAATGGCATTTAGAATGGAGTGCAAGAAAGGGCTTGTCTGTGCCACATAGAAACTCCTAGAGAAATGCCCAATCACATACACCATGACGAGAAACCTAACGTGTCTCGACCCTCAGTTGATGGCTGGCAGGAAGGACGACTGCATTGCGAAGTTTGGCAGAGTGTTGCACAAGTTGTCGAATCTGCACCAAGTCCGAGATGCAGATTGCGATGCCACCCAGCAGCAGTTCAGAGCCTTTGTGAATGAGGTGGTTCCTGCCAACCCCACCACATTCAAGGATTTCAACCCAGACACCGAGAGACTGGATACATTCCTTGCAGTCTACCTCAAATACATACAGTATGAGAAGCTGTGGATGGTGACAAAGAAACTGCTCATCCTCTCTCATGGGCAAGCCACTGTCGAGCGTGGTTTCTCAATGAACAGTCACATGGCTGTTGAGAACCTGAAGGAGGAATCCCTTGTCGCACAGCCTATTGTGCACAACACAATCACAACAGCTGGTGGTGTGTGCCAAATGCCAGTAACCAAATCAATGCTTTCCTATGCACAGGGAGCACGACAAAGGTACATGGCGTACTTGGAGGCTGAGAAGGAGAAAGTTCTGAAACAGAACATTGAGCAAAACTTCAACTCGTAGCGAAAGCATGAGTGTGAGGAAGCAGAGAAAATGGAGGCCAAGAAGAGGCGGCTCAACAAGGACATAGCAGCACTGCTGAAGTCAGCTGATGAACTGGCAACCAGTGCTAAATTGACAGGAGACATGACACTCCTGGCAAAATCCAATGCCATGCGAAAGAGTGCGACAAAAAAATCGCAAGCACTGAAAGACCTGCAGTGATTACTGTACCTGATGACAGATGTTGAACAGTACGTTGTCTATTTCCAGAGTGCAGTTTGCAGTATTAAATTTTTAACCTTAAATGGCCTTGAAGTTTTCTTTCCCTACCTTTGAAATTACCTTGAATTTGGTTTCTGTCATGGTGTACGGACCCTGATTATCTCTCTCACAGTCGCTCAGTCGGGCAATCTCTCAATATACAATCTCTCAATATACATTATCTCTCTTACAGTCGCTCAGTCGTGCAATCTTTTTCACGGACGCCCAGTCATCCAGTCTCTTGATATACATTATCTCTCACAGTCGCTCAGTCATGCAATCTCTCAATATATGTTATCTCTCTCACAGTCGCTCAGTCATGCACTCTCTCGATACACATTATCTCTCTCTCACAGTCGCTCAGTCGTGCAATCTCTCGATATACATTATCTCTCTTACAGTCGCCCAGTTGTGCAATCTCTCAATATACATTATCTTTTTCACAATCGCCCAGTCATGCAATCTCTAGATATACATTATCTCTCACAGCCGCTCAGTTGTTCAATCTCTCAATATACATTATCTCTCTCACAGTTGCTCAGTCGTGCAATCTCTCAATATACATTATCTCTTTCACAGTCGCCCAGTCATGCAATCTCTCGATATACATTATCTCTCACAGTCGCTCAGTCGTTCAATCTCTCGATATACATTATCTCAAACAGTTGCTCAGTCATGCAATCTCTCGATATACATTATCTCAAACAGTTGCTCAGTCATACAATCTCTCATTATGTAGTCACAATCACTCAGTCATGTAATTTCATTATGTTGTCTCAGTTACAGTTACTCAGTCATGTAATCTCCCATTATGCATTCTCTTAGTCACTGTCAATCAGTCATACAATCTCTCATTGTGCATTGTCACAATCACTCAGTCATACAATCTTCCATTATGCATTCTCTCAGTCATTGTCACTCAGTTATACAATCTCTCATTGTGCATTGTCACAGTCACTCAGTCATACAATCTCTCATACAGTCACATATGCTCATTAAGCAGCCTCTCAACCGCAGTCTCCATGTGTCAGTGACACTGTTGTATCATGTGCTAGTGTTGACACAGTTATGTGACATGACACTTGTGATTCCAGGATCTCTATGCCAATGCTGGTGGTGTGACAGTGTCATATTTCGAGTGGCTCAAGAATCTCAACCATGTCAGTTATGGCCGCCTGACCTTCAAGTATGAGAGAGACTCAAACTACCACCTCCTTGGTAAGTCAGACTTGGACACTGTACATATATAATGCACATGATAAAGCCACATATACATGCATGCATATCTAGGAGCTGTCTTTATTCCAAGATAAATATATCTTTATAATATTAATGTAAACTACTAAAAATTACAAAATGACCCTTCGGAAACTCTTCTCACTATATGTTTTTACACATAATTATGATAAATATATATTAGAGAGTACAGCAGGAATTTAAAAAAAAATTCTCTGATCATCATCCGTATTTCATGATTATGGATACTACTCTGAAAAAACAACATCCTACAAAATTCATAGAAATTAATATCCAAAACAAAAAGGCAATGTTAAAAGTCAAAGAGGATTTAATCTCTACTAAAATATATGAGAAACTAGACATAAGTCCAACGGCTGACACAAACCGTAACTATAACATTATCCTAGATGAAATCAATCAAGCTAAAAATAAATACATAATGAGTAAATTAGTGAAATTTAATAAATATAAACATAAAAAGTCTAAATGGATAACTCAAGGTCTGCTAGCCTCAATACGACACAGAGATAAACTTTACAAACAAATAAAATTAACAAATCGTGATTCTCCAGAACATGAAATGTTACTGATTAATCTAAGAACATACAATGTTATATTGAAAAGGAGCTTTCGTATAGCAAAGCAATCATATTTTGAAACACGTTTTAATCAATTCAAATTTGACATAAAAAATACTTGGAAAACTATAAATGAAATCCTGTCTAAAAGTAAAACTAATACATCATTTCCTACATATTTTAAAGATTCTATTATGACAGATAAATTGGAAATTGCAAATAAATTTAATGCATTTTTTACTAATATAGGGAATCATCTGGCAAACAATATTAAATACAAAGGCTTCCATAATCATTTGTATTATTTAAATAAAAAGGTAAATTCTGTTTTTACATTTAACAAAATTGAAGAATATACTGTAAAGAGAATAATAAATAATCTACCCAACAAAAATAGTTATGGATTTTATGGTTTTTCCACCAAACTACTAAAATTAATTGAATCTGCAATAACTAAATCTTTAACATTATTAACAAATCAAGTAATAACCACAGGAGTATACCCAGATAAATTAAAAATTGCTAAGGTTATTCCAATTTATAAAAAAGGCGAGCCATCAATATTTAATAATTATAGACCCATATCTCTTCTACCAGCTATCTCAAAAGTATTTGAAAAAATTATTTTTGATCAATTGTCAACTTATTTAAAAGACTCCAAACTTTTCTTTGACCATCAATATGGTTTTTGACCCAAGCATTCAACGGAATATGCTGCACTGGAATTAATAGATAGGATTATAACCCAAATGGATCAGGACGAAATACCCATTAACATATATTTGGACCTTTCTAAATCATTAAATATCATTGACCATTTAATTTTAATTGACAAATTAAAATATTATGGTATAAATGGTACAAATCTGAACTTATTCAGTAGCTACCTAAATAACCGTAAACAATATACTGAAATTGATCATATAAAATCAAACATGTTACCAATAACAACTGGCATACCACAGGGCTCAATCCTAGGACCTCTGTTATTTATTATATATATGAATGATTTTGCACAAGCCAGTAAAATGTTTAATTTCATCATTTATGCTGATGACACAACCTTATCAAGTACTTTAAATACTTTTAATGATAACATACAAAATGACAATTTAGAATCTTTAATAAATGATGAACTTTTAAAAATAAATGAATGGCTCAAAATAAATAAATTATCATTAAACATTGCAAAATCTAAATATATGACATTCCAAAGGACAAATAAAAATATACAGACACTTACTCTGAAGATAGATAATATAAATATTGAACAAGTTAAGGAATTTAATTTCTTAGGTTTAATTATTGATACAAATCTGAACTGGAAAAGACATACTGAAAAGATTTCAAATGCATGTTCTAAAAAGATTGGTATTTTAAATCAATTAAAACATGTGTTATCACAACAAATTAAAACGTTATTATATAACTCATTAATTGTACCACACATTAATTATTGCATCATGGTTTGGGGTTTTCAAACAAATAGAATAATAAAACTTCAAAAGAAAGCATTGAGAATTATTACCTTAAGTAACTATAATTCCCACACAGAGCCACTCCATAAAAAAACTCAGCATGTTAAAAGTAGATGACTTTCTTAAATTACAACAATTAAAATTTTATAATAAATATTTACATAACAATTTACCAGTTTATTTACAAAACTGGAGGATAATCTTCAACTATGACATACATAATTATGATCAAGAATGAAATATATACTTATAAAACTAAACACGAATTTGCAATGAAATGTCTTCGGCATAATTTACCATTTTTACTTAATAATATTCCCACTATAGTTAAGGAAAAGCTTAATACACACAGCTTACAAGGATTTGCTCAGTATGCAAAACTTTATTTTTTACAAATTATCAAGGTTCATGCACAAGGCAAAATTGCTATATATGTATGCAACATAAAAAAAATACAACCACCTGTCACCCTTATACTAAAAGGCGCCTAAACTTCAAACACACATAATCAAGCGAGAATATTAATACATGAACACGCACATGCAGACGAACAAGCACATGCACGCGCACACTCTTTTTTTCTTCTCTTAGAAAAATTATATATGTTTGACCAACTGATTTAGTTTAATTTTATTTTGCAAGGTGGCTCCTCGATAGCGACTATCAAAGTCTTAGAGGAGTCTCCTGACCCTATTTGTTTGTTTACCTTAATATATACCATGTTTACTTACAACCATATACACCTGTATTATTTAAAATTATAATTTAACATGGATATATATGTATTATGTGAGGTCAAATAAAGCATTTCTTCTTCTTCTTCTTCTGGTACTGTGTTTGTTTACACAGTTTCACTATAACAGTACAGAAGACAGTATTGTGGGTTATCACTTGTATTACTGTTTTATTTTGACACTATATGTTTTGATGAATGAAATGAGGTTAAAAGACGGTATTTGAACAGTGTGACTGTGACCTGTCTCGAGTCATACAAACTTCATCATAATAGTGGTGTCACAGCCCAGTATTTTAATTAGCTTAAACTCTCTCCACAATTAATTTTATCTATAACAAATCAGGTTTGTTGATGTTCAGATCTTTAGTGCATAACTTCATTGTAATAGTGGTACTAACTTCATCATAATAGTACTAACTTCATCGTAATAGTGGTACCAACTTCATCGTAATAGTGGTACTAACTTCATCGTAATAGTGGTATTAACTTCATTGTAATAGTGGTGTCACAGCCCAGTATTTTAATTAGCTTAAACTCCCTCCACAATTAATTTTATCTATAACAAATCAGGTTTGTTGATGTTCAGATCTTTAGTGCATAACTTCATTGTAATAGTGGTACTAACTTCATCATAATAGTACTAACTTCATCGTAATAGTGGTACCAACTTCATCGTAATAGTGGTACTAACTTCATCGTAATAGTGGTATTAACTTCATTGTAATAGTGGTGTCACAGCCCAGTATTTTAATTAGCTTAAACTCCCTCCACAATTAATTTAATCTATAACAAATCAGGTTTGTTGATGTTCAGATCTTTAGTGCATATTATTATTATGCGCAGTTGATTTAACAATATCATCTAAACAATTGACTTTGATTAGGTCGGATAACTTGTGAAAGTGTAAATAGCCTTATTGTTGTATACATAGTGAATGGATATATATATATATATATATATATATATATATATATATATATATATATATATATATATATATATATTGTATACATAGTGAATAATGTTATACTAACAGATCTGGTCAAAAATAATTTAATAGTTCATCCGATGATTTCATCAAAACTAAATAACACATGTGCCAAGAGCTAGCATATCATAGTGGATATATTGGACACTAAGTACGTTTTTTTCTTCTGCAACATGAAGCTGAAATGAGCAGACACATCTAATTGATTTGAGGCCTTTAATTGACCCATATAACTGTTTGACCATGGGGCAGCAAATTGGTGAAACTTTGTGTTTTCTGTGGACTCATGCAGTAAGATGTTGGGTAATGTTTGAGTTGTTGCTTCGGTCCACAGAGAGTGTCCAGAAGTCTCTGGAGCGAAGCTTTGGGCAGGAAAAAGGAAAAATCCAGATCACCCCCAGTGAAGAGTTCCTCGCACGTATGGGAGTAAGTGCCATTAGCATCATTCTGGGCAGAAAACGGCCTGGTTTGGTAGTCTGGCTTGGTGAGGTGACTTGGTCAAATGACCTGGTCAGGTTGGCTTATAGTCTGGTTGGGTGAACATGTGAATTGCTGTGTTGTCTGCTATATATTTTTAAACCCATAGGGGAGACTGGGGCTAGTTGTGACTTGTAACATGGATAAGTTGTGACATGTACTACAGACAAAACTACTAAACCAAATTATTTCACATATTGATCATCAGTAGTTTTAATAAAGCATGTCACATGTGATATATCATGTGGATCCACTGAAAAGGTAACAAATGGTGCCTTTTTAGAGAAAAATCGGTAGTTTGTTGTACTTTTGGTTGTATATATGATATGGGTTTGTATACACATGACTTATTTTAGGCAGTTTTTGTGGTAGTTCTAGTCATGAATATATGCTCTAGCTGGTACACAGGCCATTAAGTAGTGTTTTAAGTATGTTTTAATGTGATCACAGGTGTAAATGAGATGATGCTGGGACAAGTTGAACATTATCATAGGCAACTTGTAACATAGCAGTGTCATACAAAAAATATCACTCGGGGTAGACAAAATGTTGGGAAAGCGCCATCCATTGTAATTCGAATGGTGATTGATAAACGTTTTGTAATTAACATGATTATGTTCATTACAGTGTTTACATTTTGTTTCAATAGGGGATCTGCCAATTACTTTTTATTTATGTATTTTAGGTAGGGCCAATGAAATTTTATAAGCTAGTCATATGTTCTAGATATGTATTAAAATAATTAAAAGCCATTAATTGTGTATACTAGTGTGTTACATTTTGCTGCAATAGTAAACATATATGTTACAACTTGCCCTGCTGGCTGTTACAACTTGCCCTGCATCAGGGTAAATTGTAACACTGTAGGATACCACATAAAACATATTATTGAGCAAATGTGTATTGCATTAAGCTTTTGTTTATGTACTATCTGCGGGAGATATTTGTGTCATTGGCATTAAAAAAGTTTCAATCGGGTAACAATTCGCACCACAATCCTTAAATATGCTGTTTTTGTTACAACTAGCCCTAGTGTCCCCTATTGTGTATGTCACCTATTTGTTACAGTTGGTTTGTATGTTGTAATTATAATCTAACCACTTTGTTGCTAACCTTGATAAATTACTGATATTTATTTATATCTGCAATACATTAAAGAAGACTGAGGACTTTACATGTAACAATGGCAGTGTTATAATACCTAGTAGTACTGGTGCACACACAGTTATGTTATAATACCTAGTAGTACTGGTGCGCATACAGTTATGTTATAATACCTAGTAGTACTGGTGCGCACACAGTTATGTTATAATACCTAGTAGTACTGGTGCGCACACAGTTATGTTATAATACCTAGTAGTACTGGTGCGCACACAGTTATGTTATAATACCTAGTAGTACTGGTGCGCACACAGTTATGTTATAATACCTAGTAGTACTGGTGTGCACACAGTTATGTTATAATACCTAGTAGTACTGGTGAGCACACAGTTATGTTATAATACCTAGTAGTACTGGTGTGCACACAGTTATGTTATAATACCTAGTAGTACTGGTGTGCACACAGTTATGTTATAATACCTAGTAGAAGACTATACAAAATACAAAGAGGCACTTAATGCAGCTACAACTGAAATCAGACAGTCTAAAAGAAGCTATCAGCAAAAACTAGCATGTAACATAAAAAATTACAGCAAGAGTTTTTATGCATATGTCAGGAGTAAACAAAACGTACAAGACAAGGTTGGACCTCTAGAAGACAGTGCTGGAAATATAATATCACAGGGGTTTTTAATGGCGGAAGACCTAAATGGTTACTTCAGTTCAGTGTTTACCAAAGAAGATATTAGTTCATTACCAGTTGCTGATGCTAAATTTCAGGGGGCTAAATCTGACTATTTAGGTCCGTTAGTTGTAACTCCAGAATTGGTAGCTAAGAAAATAAAGGCAATGAAGGATAACAAATCACCGGGAGTGGATGGGATTCCTCCAAAATTACTAATGGAAACAGTAGAACAAATCAGTATACCACTTGCAAGAGTATTCAACTTGTCATTAAAAGAGGGAGTTGTTCCGTTTGAATGGAAAGAAGCAAACATCATACCATTATTTAAAAAGGGTTCGAGAAATAAGTCAGAGAATTACAGACCAGTGAGTTTAACGTCAGTGATTTGTAAATTATTAGAAAGGTTAATTAAAGACCATATGGTGGACTTCCTCGTTAAGCATAAATTATTAAATTCATCTCAACATGGATTCCTTAAAGCGAGGTCATGCTTAACAAATATGCTATGTTTTTTGGAAGAAATCACTAAGTGGATAGACGTGGGATCACCAGTAGATATTATCTACGTGGATTTTCAGAAAGCTTTTGACAAAGTGCCACATCAAAGATTACTACTTAAATTAAAAGCCCATGGTATCGGGGATAGCATAACTGACTGGATAGAACAATGGCTGACTGACAGAAGACAATGAGTTGTAGTAGATGGAGAAGTTTCAAATCGGTTTTGAGTGGGGTACCTCAAGGATCAGTATTAGGATCTATATTATTCTTAATTTATATCAATGACTTGGACGACAGTATAACAAGTAATGTACTGAAATTTGCGGATGACACAAAACTGTTTAGAAAGGTTAATACTGATGGTGATAAACAACATTTACAAAACGATCTAGACAGATTAGTGAAATGGTCTGAGAAATGGCAGGTGTTCAATTTTGGGAAATGTAAATGCCTACATACAGGACATAGGAACTTGAATGTAAACTATAAAATGGGAGATACTGTTCTGGGTACTACTGTAAAAGAAAAGGACTTAGGAGTTACAATAAGCGCTGATATGAAAGTTTCAGAGCAGTGTGGTATTGCAGCTTCAAAGGGTAATAAAATTCTTGGATTGATTAGAAGAAACATAACATACAAGGGAAAAAAGTTAATTATACCTCTTTATAAAGCAATAGTTAGACCTCATTTAGAATACTGTATACAAGCATGGAGACCATATCGTAAGAAGGATATAGATACGCTTGAACGCATACAAAGGAGAGCAACTAAAATGATTCCAGAACTGAGAGACCTTAGTTATGAAGAACGCCTGAAAGAATGTGGTTTAACAACTCTAGAGACAAGGAGGTTAAGAGGAGATCATGTTGAAGTTTTTAAGATATTGAATGGGTATGAAAATATTGATAGAAATATGTTTTTCTCACTCAAGAAGGATAGCAGAACTAGAGGACATGAGGTAAAATTAGTAAAGGATCAATGTAGATTGGACATCAGGAAGCACTCGTTCTCACAGAGGACAATAAATGAAAGGAACAAATTGTCTACAGAGTGTGTAACTGCTAGCAGCGTGAATATGTTTAAAAACAAGGTTGACACATATCTCAGGAGGGCGGGCTATAAGTAGACGAACATTGTTGGACTCTCGATAAGCCAATGGCTTCCTTGTCCACTTGCCATCTGGGCCTTTGGCTTGGATGGCAAATCTTGTTAAATCTTGTTAAATCTACTGGTGCACACACAGTTATGTTATAATACCTAGTAGTACTGGTGCGCACACAGTTATGTTATAATACCTAGTAGTACTGGTGTGCACATAGTTATGTCCTTATTATTTGCAACATTTCAAACAATATTTACCAGTAAGTGGCAGATTTATTATTAGTGAAAATTTTACAAACAAGCTGCCTGCATCTTTTAAATGTGTATGTAAATTTTTAATTTAAAAACATATATTTTCTATGCCTCTCACTTCACTTTCTCCTTAGGGTGCATCGGAGAAGGACATTGTGAATTCAGGACTCGCATACACAATGGAGAAATCTGCCAATGTGAGTTCAACAGTGTTTCCTAATTTCCACTATGAATAATGAAGTATCAAGTTGCAATCCTGTGAACACTACCATGATCCATCGTCTGGTCACTTTTTCATTTCCCCTTACCACCTTCCTTCATCATTGTTTTGTGCCTAACAAGGTCTGGTGTAGTTCTCGCACTAAGGGGCCATATCAAAATTGGTTTTGTTGTGTAGGCGGGTTAGTAGCGGTTTCATCAATGTATTTTTCGCCCAAACTTTGTTTATTTTCTGATCCCAGTTACTAAGCGTGCTGATGAAAAAGGAACAAATAAATCATATTCTGTTACAATCATGTTAGTGTGTGTCTGTCTGTGTGGTGTGTGGTGGTTACAGCAGGAAAGACGAGGACATTGTACAGTCATGTTAGTGTGTGTCTCTCTGTGTGGTGTGTGGTGGTTACAGCAGGAAAGACGAGGACATTGTACAGTCATGTTAGTGTGTGTCTGTCTGTGTGGTGTGTGGTGGTTACTGCAGGAAGGACGAGGACATTGCACAATCATGTTAGTGTGTCTGTCTGTATGACTTGTGGTGACTGCAGTAGGAAGGACGAGGACATTGCACAATCATGTTAGTGTGTCTGTCTGTATGACTTGTGGTGACTGCACTAGGAAGGACGAGGACATTGCACAATCATGTTAGTGTGTCTGTCTGTATGACTTGTGGTGACTGCAGTAGGAAGGACGAGGACATTGCACAATCATGTTAGTGTGTCTGTCTGTATGACTTGTGGTGACTGCAGTAGGAAGGACGAGGACATTGCACAATCATGTTAGTGTGTCTGTCTGTTTGACTTGTGGTGACTGCAGTAGGAAGGACGAGGACATTGTACAATCATGTTAGTGTGTCTGTCTGTATGACTTGTGGTGACTGCAGTAGGAAGGACGAGGACATTGCACAATCATGTTAGTGTGTCTGTCTGTTTGACTTGTGGTGACTGCAGTAGGAAGGACGAGGACATTCCACAATCATGTTAGTGTGTCTGTCTGTGTGACTTGTGGTGACTGCAGTAGGAAGGACGAGGACATTGCACAATCATGTTAGTGTGTTTGTCTGTGTGACTTGTGGCGACTGCAGTAGGAAAGACGAGGACATTGCACAATCATGTTAGTGTGTTTGTCTGTGTGACTTGTGGTGACTGCACTAGGAAGGACGAGGACATTGCACAATCATGTTAGTGTGTCTGTCTGTATGACTTGTGGTGACTGCAGTAGGAAGGACGAGGACATTGCACAATCATGTTAGTGTGTCTGTCTGTATGACTTGTGGTGACTGCAGTAGGAAGGACGAGGACATTGCACAATCATGTTAGTGTGTCTGTCTGTTTGACTTGTGGTGACTGCAGTAGGAAGGACGAGGACATTGTACAATCATGTTAGTGTGTCTGTCTGTATGACTTGTGGTGACTGCAGTAGGAAGGACGGGGACATTGCACAATCATGTTAGTGTGTTTGTCTGTGTGACTTGTGGCGACTGCAGTAGGAAGGACGAGGACATTGTACAATCATGTTAGTGTGTCTGTCTGTATGACTTGTGGTGACTGCAGTAGGAAGGATGAGGACATTGTACAATCATGTTAGTGTGTGTCTGTCTGTGTGGTGTGTGGTGGTTACTGCAGGAAGGACGAGGACATTGCACAATCATGTTAGTGTGTCTGTCTGTATGACTTGTGGTGACTGCAGTACGAAGGATGAGGACATTCCACAATCATGTTAGTGTATCTGTCTGTGTGACTTGTGGTGACTGCAGTAGGAAGGACGAGGACATTGCACAATCATGTTAGTGTGTTTGTCTGTGTGACTTGTGGCAATTGCAGTAGGAAGGACGAGGACATTGTACAATCATGTTAGTGTGTCTGTCTGTATGACTTGTGGTGACTGCACTAGGAAGGACGAGGACATTGTACAATCATGTTAGTGTGTTTGTCTGTATGACTTGTGGCGACTGCAGTAGGAAGGACGAGGACATTGCACAATCATGTTAGTGTGTTTGTCTGTGTGACTTGTGGTGACTGCAATAGGAAGGACGAGGACATTGCACAATCATGTTAGTGTGTCTGCTTGTGTGACATGTGGTGACTGCAGCTTGAAGAATGAAAATTTCATGGGTTTTCACAGGTCAATGGTATTCAAAGTTTAATTTGGGGGGATGGGGGGTTTAAGGTTAAATGTCCCAGGTTTTGTGTGGTGTCTTACTCTGTTTTGACATGCCCCTAACTATAGCCTTTCTTGTTGGTAAACCCAACATCTGCAGATCTGTCAGTTCATAATACTGACATACGGAGAATTTTTTATGACATTTGCATGGTGAATATTAAATAATCAAAACTAATAGATCAGTAACAATAACACTGTTAATGTTTCATATTGTCCCTGGAATGAGTCAAACTTGAAATCATGCGACTGGCAAGTTGTTGTCATATCTTGTTTGATGGTGCCTTCAGCACTTTTTTTATGAAATAACATGTTAATAGTTCTTGTGGTGAATTCTTGTAGCAAATTATTGAGACCGCCCAAGAGTATGACCTTGGACTTGACCTTCGTACGGCTGCCTACATCAGCTCCGTGAGCAAGATCTTCAACGTCTACAGGGAGGCTGGCCTCACTTTCACCTAAAGCATTCTTGGCATCGCCCGCTGTCATCTCGACGCACAATCCTAGTTCTAGTACTGTCTGCTTTCACTGTTGTGCTGAGTAGTTGCAATACGCCCATCTTGTAAAAGGGTTATCACTCCTCTTGTTACATCAGCCCTCATGTAACATCACCCCACTGTCACACCTCTCTTGCCCCATATCATACCCTTATTGCCCTCTTGCCATGCACCGCACCCCACAGATATGCAGAACATATGATGGTTTATATTTATGCTCAGTGTTCTCATACACATAATTTCTAGCGAAGTCAACCAACACTTTGTCAATACAGCACAAAGCCTTCTTGATATTTTACCAACGTTGGTTATTGAGTGATGTGTTGCACAACTGGAGAAAACGTCTTTCTGTTTTGCTGTTTACTGATGTCAGTTATTTTAACATGTATCCCATAATTCAGTGTTGACATATTTCCTTTGTAATCCGAACCTATACTGGGAGCAGAGTTGACCGAACAGTTCCAAATGTTCCACTGATATGCCCTTTAAAATTCTGATTGTTAATTTACAGAAAAAAATTATCATGCAACAGGAATTATTATGTAACGGGTTTGTAAATAATAAAATATATTGGGTTTGTTTGCTTACGAGAAATAAACATGTTGGAATTTCCCACTGCCACGACATGTTATTTTGTCTTTGTTCCGTGTTATTGCACGTCTGTTTGAAATGTGTCTCTCAGTTCTATTACATCTGTTTGCAGTTGATTTATAAGGATGATACTGTCTTTCAGATGCCACGTCTGTAGCACGTTATATCAGTAAAATGTTTACATGCTGAATTTAAAGACTAACGTGACGAAATGATTACATATTGAGCTTGTTACTAGGCAATAAGGACAGACAGGTGCCATTCTAGGACACACCTGAATAATTGTGTTGAAACTGCTTCACGTGTACTTTTATTACTAAACAAGACAACTTAGATGTTTCCTTGTGCGTTGTGTCAGTTATTGCAGTTTTGTTGCATGCAGTGTGTGGAGTCATACTTGAAATGTAATCAATTGCAATTTGTCTAGATTCATGGGGCTGATACATGGACGTAAATAAATTATAATTTACAGTGGTTGACAGCTTTGTTTGCATCCCCAACATCTTTCAAACAAACACAAAACAAAATAAATCACCACTGTATATATATATACATATATATATATATATATATATGTCTTTAATACAGTGTTATCAATCAGTTTTTGTACATGATTTGATTTAAAGCATTATTATTCTGTGTCCCTGCAAGACATCACAAGTATATGAACATTCTCAGCAGTTATTCATATCCGAATATTAGGAGAAGATTTTTCCATCTGTCTCTACAAGCTCTCTGATGGCTGTAAAGGCCAATTGTGGAGAGCTGCTACTGCTAAATATAAACATTGGTTTCTTAATGTATACAACTACTTAAACTTACTTAGCAACGTCTTACCATTGGCACAAATCAACTTGGAAAAATACATATCGCTATAAGACAAAATATTTTAGGGTGCACCAGATGCACCTGTGAATAATGAAATTCAATATGAATACCTTTCCTTTTCATACTCGATAAACTATAAAATATGGATTCCAAACAGCAAATGTGAATTTTTAACACAATGATTTGCAGGCAATATAAACTGGATCAGCCGTCATCTGATTCAAGTCTTGACCATTATTAGAATATGAAATCTATATTCCAACAATGTGCATCATATATTCCTGTGTGAACGTGCTAATATGCTTACAGAAATAGGTGCATCAACACATGTAAAAGAACATATGCATTCCAGCATGTATATTATATTATACTGTGTAATATGTGTGTGTGTGTTGATGCATATACATTACTGATATGTGTACATACATGCATAATACAAACATATACATACAGTGGACTTTCGATATAAGGAACATGTTGCCACTGGGTCAAACCGTTCCATATATCTGATGTTCCTTATATCCATGGCTACATAAAATACTGCAGACAAGAATGGCGGTTTTAAAGTTGTTTCTTTTTACGCGGACGTTCCTTACATCGGGAGTTCTCGAAGCATGAGGCCACTGTATATATATATATATATATATATATATGTATATATATATATATATATATACCACCTGTTACTGTATTACATACATGATCAAATTTATTTAATCTCAGTAGAGTATACTTTTCTCAGGAATATCTATTTAAACTAAATCACTTTTGCATAATTGAGATTCAATATCTAATTTACACTCATATCATAATAATTATATCATTCCACTGTTGCAATCACAGATAAACTATCATAACATAATCTTTGGTGATGTGATGTCCCACTGCCCACACCAGTACTGATTGGTCAGCGTTGGGTCATGTGATCATGTTACCCAGAATTCAACACAGACAGGAAATGCTCAGTGTTTCTTCTTGTCCTTCTTGGTGGGCAGCTTTATTGAGTTCACCAACGATCCTCGCTGGAACAAATAAGAAAATACAATACTATGACAAAGGAAATAACTTCCTAATTATTATTTATTATAACAAGAAGCAAACGGAAGATTGATAAAGATGACTTCATTTTGCATTGTGGCTCTGATTGTAGCTGCATGATATGTCTTAATGGGAATCTCTATGACCTTACTATTACCACTTTGTTATTATATTATTATTTGGCCAAAATAAATAATTCTGAATTCCTTCAATGTTGGCATGGATTAGTGACAAATGTCCATCCTCTGAGGTCTGAAGAACTTTTCCTTACATCATACTTTATGGGAAAGGTTGCATCAGTTTGACTTTTTAATTAAACATTTATGTTTTGGAAAGTTACTGCTTCCATTCTACTTCCAGGTGGAATGCTGTTCTACACACAATATTATGGTGTAGAAGATCACATGTGAAAACATTCAAATGAACTGACACTTGTAAATATATGCCAACGTTTATGGATTACCTGTAACTCAGGAGACATTCGTTACGGTCATGTGATTTCGAAGAAGACATTTTTGTGTTACAGGATATGGCACCACTCAGTGCTGGCACCAGTCTTACAGGTGTGCACCACTCAACGTTGGCACCAGTGTTACTGGTGTGCACCACTCAACGTTGGCACATATGATATTATAATTTAAGATTGAAAACTTATGCAAACTGGGGTAATTTTTTTTTATTTCCAAATTTGTAAGTTTTAAAAATTTAGATTACCAGTTACATTCTTTTGTAGCAGACTGCAAATTTAAATGTGTAACAACATTTTGGATACTCACAATCATGCCAGCCAGTGAGTAGTTCCGGTCTGGAAGTGGTGGTAAGGTTCCCTGTAATATATTAATGGTTCATTAAAAAATATTCTATGACATTTGGCCATTTATAATGCTACATAATGGTAGAATATTATGTGCTCTAAAAATGACATAACATAACATTGATGTTAACACCAAACTCTCCACAGACTTGATGTTTATTTTAAAAAATCAACATGACATTCCATATAACACACAAGTTTACAAACTAAATGACTGCACCAATGCTGGATTGCTGTGATAATGACGTGCCTATGTCTGTTTCTATAAGTCATTAAAAACTTTATACAAGCAGGAAGACAACATGAACAGTAGCATCACACTGGTCTAGATAATGGCATGGTAGTGCAAGATAGCCTTTATTTTGTAATTGTGTCTGCTTTTTGTGTTGAACGAGATATTTTATTATAATCGATCTAGTGCATGTAATTATACATGCATGCATGCCTGTATGCATCATGTAAGTACTCTTATAGATGCTTTGGATCTCGGCTTCCCGCCACCCCGCTCCATGTTGTCTTACCCATGAATTGTGGGCAACATTTTGTCCAACTCAAATTCCAGCAAATCAGATAGCAATGAGCCCCAAAACAAAAACAATTGAGCTTAAAATAACCCTTAATTTAAATAGTGATATCAGAGAGAACCTGCTGGAATTTGGTTTGGAAAACATTGCAAGCTGCTATTGAAAACACAGTGTGTTAAAATGTATGTTCTTACTCTGAGTACAAACATACAGTTCTTTGTTACAGTTAGTGTTGATTTTTTTATGCATATTGGTATTATTTATGAAGTTTTTACAGCAAAAAGTTGTCATTTTCATAGTTAGATCAATAATTGCATAATCACCCTTAATGCTAATCCTAACTTGTTGTTTTGCTGTTTTTTATTAATGTATATTTATAACAATTGTCATCAATTCATCAGTTCTGGGTTATCTCAGATGATATGCATCATACACTTAGAGAGACTGAATTATTAAATCATCCATGAGGCACCAGTTATAATATCACATCTCTCATGGCAGAAATTTATCTTAATTTCTTACCTTACACGGACATTAAAGGGAAACAAAAGTAATGTTTTTCGGCCTATGCACCTACTAAGACTTATTAAAACATAACCATTTGCAACTGCAATTAAGAATATCGCGCCAATGGTTTACTAGAAAAACCTTGTTAAGCACACATCTTAATTTCATGGGCCATGCCATACTCTTAGATAACACTATGTCACGAGCGTCATTGTCTGGCAATATTTGCCAACGAAATGAAAATATATTTTTATACACCCATTCCTACACTTGCCAATAGGATATGACCATGCTGTTTGCATCCAACTCAAATTATGTAAGATATTTTGGCCTTTGTTTACTAAACTGGTCCTCTTTCTGACAAAATATCACTCGTGTTTGTTTGATACTTTGAGTTGGTTCTGTGTATACATGTAGTCTATGTTACCCGATTTCATAGAACTGCGCATATGCTTATCGGTTGTGCTGGTTAACATGTCAGCCCTCAGTCAACTGGAGAAATGACTGGAATCTCCCACTTTTAAAAAGTTAATTAATTCTGAATAAACCACTGGCATGATATTCTTGATTTCAGTTGCACATGGTTAGTTTTTAATATCTCTTAGTTGCATAGCCCAAAACCATGACCTTTGTTTCGCTTTAAAACTGGGTGATTCAGTAACCACTACAGAGAATATTCACTGAATGCTTTGATGGCGGTTAATTTACGACACACAAAGCACAACTCGAAGCTTACTTCATTGCAAAGGACATCCGCTGATTCGACGAGAAAGCTGGCAAGAAAAATTCTCCCGTTACAATTTTCAAACATTTGAGAGGAAATTCTCGGCCTTAATATTTAGGACTAGGAAAGAAAAAACTACACAAATGCAAAACTAGCCAAGCAAATATTGCGAGCAAAAACATCTGATAAACATTGCGGCTTCTATATGTGCAAATGTGTGAATAGCTTTATTGCAGAGTATGTAGAACCAGACCACTTTGGCATTTTTAAAAATAAAAACTCTGTTTGAAATGAGATGAGTCTCCAACAATACAAGCAGCGTCTTCTCAAGCAGATTACGAAGTCATCTTCTCAGCGTAGCTTACAACTGCATCCACCTACCTACTTACTATGGTTACTTCTTCGTCTCAACCTGAGATTTGTCAAAAACCAGCATGACCATAAAACCTCCATTGTTCAGTTAGTTATCCTTGCAGTATTCACTGGGGACCTTAGCAAACAGTTATCAGATTTGATAATTATAAAAGGTAATTCTATGTTATTTTAAAGTTGTTTAAATTATATAAAATGTACTGGCCTCCTTTAGATGTCCATAATTATGTAAATAACATGTGATGTAATCTACCTATGTATGATATCACCAGTTCTTAAGAATTGTTATGCATTTTACTAATTATTTTAAATTACCCGGTTCTTGGTTGATATGTTATTTGTAAACAGATGTGACAGTGTATTGGTCTATAAGAAATCAGCTGGTGTAATGATAGCTGTATAAATCTATTAAAAGTTATCTGCTGTTGTTATCAGCTGTTATCAGCTGTTATCAGCTGTTATCAGCTGTAATAGATAGAACAATGGCTGACTGACAGAAGACAACGAGTTGTAGTAGATGGAGAAGTTTCAAATTGGAAATCGGTTTTGAGTGGGGTACCTCAAGGATCAGTATTAGGACCTATATTATTCTTAATTTATATCAATGACTTGGACGACAGTATAACAAGTAACGTACTGAAATTTGCGGATGACACAAAACTGTTTAGAAAGGTTAATACTGATGGTGATAAACAACATTTACAAAACGATCTAGACAGATTAGTGAAATGGTCTGAGAAATGGCAGATGTTCAATTTTGGGAAATGTAAATGCCTACATACAGGACATAGGAACTTGAATGTAAACTATAAAATGGGAGATACTGTTCTGGGTACTACTGTAAAAGAAAAGGACTTAGGAGTTACAATAAGCGCTGATATGAAAGTTTCAGAGCAGTGTGGTATTGCAGCTTCAAAGGGTAATAAAATTCTTGGATTGATTAGAAGAAACATAACATACAAGGGAAAAAAGTTAATTATACCTCTTTATAAAGCAATAGTTAGACCTCATTTAGAATACTGTATACAAGCATGGAGACCATATCGTAAGAAGGATATAGATACGCTTGAACGCATACAAAGGAGAGCAACTAAAATGATTCCAGAACTGAGAGACCTTAGTTATGAAGAACGCTTGAAAGAATGTGGTTTAACAACTCTAGAGACAAGGAGGTTAAGAGGAGATTAGATTGAAGTTTTTAAGATATTGAATGGGTATGAAAATATTGATAGAAATATGTTTTTCTCACTCAAGAAGGATAGCAGAACTAGAGGACATGAGGTAAAATTAGTAAAGGATCAATGTAGATTGGACATCAGGAAGCACTCGTTCTCACAGAGGACAATAAATGAATGGAACAAATTGTCTACAGATTGTGTAACTGCTAGCAGCGTGAATATGTTTAAAAACAAGGTTGACACATATCTCAGGAGGGCAGGCTATAAGTAGATGAACATTGTTGGACTCTCGATAAGCCAATGGCTTCCTTGTCCACTTGCCATCTGGGCCTTTGGCTTGGATGGCAAATCTTGTTAAATCTTGTTAAATAATAGTTATGTAAATCTACCAACATTGTTCAGCTGTTGTAATGACAGAAGTGTAAATATACAAATAGTTATCAGCTGTTGTAATGATCGCTCCCATATATCAACCAAAAGTGATCAGCTGTTGTAATAATAGCTGCCATAAATCTACCAAAAGTGATCAGCTGTTGTAATGGTAGCTGCCACAAATCAGCTGTTATAATGACAGCTGCCATAAATCTATAAAAAGTCATCAGCTGTTGTAATGATAGCTGCCATAAGTATATAAAAAGTTATCACCTGTTGTAATGACAGCTGCCATAAATGTATCAAAAGTTATCAGCTGTTGTAATGATAGCTGCCATAAATGTACCAAAAGTTATCAGCTGTTGCAATGATAGCTGCCATAAATCTACCAAAAGTTATTGGCTGTTGTAATGATGGATACCATAAATTAATTACAAGTTACCGGCTGTTGTAATGATGGCTACTGTAAATCTGCCACACATAGTCAGCGGGAACGGTAAACCTGGCCAGGGGACTGCCGAGTAAAACAGTACCCCTGGCACATAACCCCGTTGAAACGTGGAAATCATAATTACTTTGTTGACCAATGGGCTATGTTCCTACAACTTTCAGGCATTTGGGAAATGGCCAATCATGGATGATGTTACATGTAATGTTCGGGGCGCTTCTAGCTCTCAGAAAGATGTCGACCAAGACAGGAAGTGGGACAAAGTACAAATGATTCAGCCTACATTCACACATGGCGTGGGAAAAACTGAAAGTTCCACATTTCAACAGGTTTATCTGCCAGCGGTTTTGCAGTACTACTACCACCCCTGGTTAGCGAGGATGCCTGATGTTAAAGACGAAACATTTAAGCATGCATAAAACTGTATATAAAATTAACTTAACATACCACTCTGCTGGAGCGGTACTCCACGTATTCTTTGTCATTCTCGTCCAATAGTTCGGCGTAATCACACTGCCCTGGAAGCTGGAAAACAGACAACCAACTATAGCATCATATATGCAGTGTGGTCAAAATTAAGAACATTTCGTGTCACCACTGTACTGGGCAGTCTTTCATAGATGATACTGTAACTGCTTATCTCACAGATTTGCTGGGTTTGTAAGATAATTGTGTCGTC
This sequence comes from Lamellibrachia columna, assembly GCA_963662155.1. NCBI lineage: Eukaryota > Metazoa > Annelida > Polychaeta > Sabellida > Siboglinidae > Lamellibrachia > Lamellibrachia columna. The sequence goes on along the minus strand of OY759273.1, from coordinate 18,194,034 downwards.
TTGTAAACCATGTGGGTCAGGTTTTTGACTTTGCCTTAATTGAGTAATGGATGTATTAATGAAAAATGTTGGTTGTCCAAAACTAAAATATTTGGGAAAACTCTTCAGAATAGTTTACGGCAGGTGGTCAGCCACCTGGGCATGTGGCTTCAGTTTGTGGCTGCCAGTGCTTTGATTTGTGGAAGGGTAACAGTGCGATATAATTGAGGCAAAGTCTAAACCCTGACCCATATGTTGGTATGTAAAATTAAGTTGTATCATAACTGTCCCCCTCCCCCCTCCCCTCTCCTCCTCCCCTCTTCTCTCCTACCTTCTTTCCATCCCCTCCTACCCTTTCCTCTTCCTTTCTTAGCCCCTCCACTATCCCCCCGTACCCTTTCATCTCCCCTCCTAGCCACTCCCCTCTCCCCTCCTACTCTTTCCTCACCCATCCTAGCCTCTCCCCTATCCCCTCCTACCCTTTCCTCTCCCATCTTAGGCCTTCCACATCCCCTCCTACCCTTTTCTCACCCATCCTAGCCCCTCCGCTTTCCCCTCACCCTTTCCTCTCCCCTCCCTTCCTACCCTCTCCCCTGCTACCCTCCAGACTGTATACAGGTCTCACCTGACCACACGGCTCTGTCAGATAACCGTCCCAGTTAGACAGCATATGCTGGAACACACAATCATGGCATTTACACAAAGTAGCCTACTTTTCATTTTCACAACAAATACATTTTGGAAAAGTAGTAATTTCAATGGACTAACACATACATCACAATGACATTTCTATAATTTATACTTGTGCCATGAATTATCACATACAGACATTTGCTTCACTGCTTACTGAAGGCTTGTTAATGGTTACATCAGAGTAAATTTTCACCAATACTTGCCTCTTCTCTTTCAAAGTTACAATGAAATTACACTTTCCTAAGGGTTATCTTCAGTGCATCATCAAGTTTCTATGCATTTTGTTTTTTCTTGTACTTTTGTATGCAGTTCATTTCCAGGAGCAGGGATGTTATGATTCTGCAATTTGTGTTCAGAAGAATGTATTTAAACATATGTGGCCTAACTTAAAGCTGTTTCTGAATCCAGTTCGTTTAAGTGTGTGAATAACTTAAGTAATGTGCTCAGTCTAAAAAATGCCTATTTTTTCTGGAATCCGCGAAAGAATTGACTTCAGTCATTAGATCTGGTAAGGATCAAAATAGCGGATATCCAAAATGGTAAGCATTGTGTGAATCAATGCCAATCATGGACGTGACTTCAATCCTCTCGCCGATCACATGACAAAGTTACAAAATTCCACCAAAGGTGAAAATCGTGATTTTCAGCATTTCGATTTTCACTTCACTTAATGTTTGAACAAGCATTAAGTAATTTAATAGTTTGTCTGATGATTTCACAAAAACTACATACAAATGTTGTACAAATTAGCTAGCATGTTGCAGTGGATACTAGGTAGGTTTGGTTTTTCGCAAAAATAATTTGAAATGAGACTAGCAAAAAATAGAATCAAGGAAGCACCTTTAAATAACACCAATCTGATATTTTCAAATTCGAATTCCAGAAATTGAATTTTTTAGGGATGTTATTGCTGAAGCAAAATGTATGGGAAACTCGCATAATTTCTGTGACTACATGGTAAAGACACAAAGTGTGTCTTATGAGAAATGACTAAGGCGTCTCACTGTTTTCAGGTAGTCAGTCAGATAGTGAAGTGTTCGATGCACTTTGTTCTCTCCCACTACAATCAGCTTGCCATTGGGTAGTTGGTCTATCATGTAGTGACGACTACGATCTTTCGCCCTAAAAAACATGTAGATAATGTGATGAAATGCAGCAGGAGAAATCTGTAGTAGTTGACTTGATGGGGATATCAAATTTAATGAGGTTAGTTGGCAGGTCTACACATCAGATGGTCTTTATGACTTGGCAGGTCTAAACATCAAATGGTCTCTATGACTTGGCAGGTCTATACATCAGATGGTCTCTATGACTTGGCAGGTCTAAACATCAGATGGTCTCTATGACTTGGCAGGTCTACACATCTGATGGTCTCTATGACTTGGCAGGTCTACACATCTGATGGTCTCTATGACTTGGCAGGTCTACACATCTGATGGTCTCTATGATTTGGCTCTATCAATAGGACGATCTACATATATGAGGTCTCCATCACTGAAATAGTCTCTGTAACTTTACAGATTGGCACAGGAGGTGGTTTTAATCACAGAAGATATGTATGAGTTTCCTAACAATATTAAAAATAATAACAACAATTATACGTAATAATAACAATTATACATAATGACAACAATTATACATAAAATATAACACTCACAACAGAGTGTTGATAACTGTATGTATGTGCTCACCTGAATGAGAGAGAATAGCCAATGCGACTCTCACTGATGCGGATGAGGAAACAGCCAACAGATGAATTCTTCAGCAGTTTCTCAGCATCTCTGCAGCATTCACAGACATGAACAACATGATCAAGACAAACATATTTCCATTTTCTGGACCTATGCCAAACCTGTTACATCTCTAGTCTCTGACAGGAGACGCTGTTTTTGTACCCATCTCAACGTTTCAAGCTTTGTTCAGTTTAAGAATCTCCTGTTTTAGGACTACATTTTGTTTTTAAATTACAGGGCTGAATCACAGCTTTCAGTCTGATTGGTCAATTAAATTGTGGAACAAAGCCAAGCAGGTGGCCAAAGACCAGCAGCCTGAAGAGGTGAGATGAGGTGGTTAACTACCTGCGACTGATGAATCCGTGGAACCATTCAGCGAACCCATCCTCGGAATGCCGGACCGTGCTCTTTTGTGTCTCGAGGAACCAGTTCATGGCAGCCGCCTTGGTTCCTGGCTTCCCAAACTTGGCCAATTCCTCCGGATCAAGCGGAACAAATTCATCCTCTGCGTCCGAGTCAGAATCCACTTGCTGACCAATAAATACATCACTGTTACAAACTTATTTATTCATGCTGTGCAGGGTTGGGCTCAACTGTAATTGTATAATTAATTACAATTAAAGTTTAGTTGTAATTTATTATTTAGAACAGTGTAATTGTAATTGAGTTCTTATGAGGCTGTGTAATTGTAATTGAGTTCTTATGATGCTGCGCGAATGTAATTGAGTTATTATGAGGCAGTGCAATTGAGCTCTTATGAGGCTGTGCAATTGTAATCGAGTTCTTATGAGGCTGTGTAATTATAATTGAGTTCTTATGAGGCTGTGCAAATGTAACTGATTTATTATGAGGCAGTGTAATTGCATTCTTATGAGTATGTGTAAATGTAATTGAGTTCTTATGAAGCTGTGTAATTGTAATAGAGTTCTCACGAGGCTGTGTAATTGTAACTGAGATTTTATGAAGCTGTGTAATTGTAACAGAGTTCTTATGAGGCTGTGTAATTGTAACTGAGATTTTATGAAGCTGTGTAATTATTGATTACCATAATTGTAATTGAACACATCCTTGGTGGCAAGCAAGCATGAATGCACCTAAAACCCTGCCTAAGATGCGATATAATGATATGTGTAATCTTCCTTTGTAAAACAATGTACTTGTACTCAACCTACAGACTATTGCAGTTGACCCTTTATGTAACATTGTAATTGATGTTGTAATTGTTATTTTTTTAAGTGTTGTAAATATAATTAATTTTTTTAGTATTGTAATTGTAATTGACAAAGTAATTGGACCCTGATGCTGTGTAGTTTTAGTCGGGACGAAAAACGAGAAGACAAGCAGTGGACTGTAACATCTTGACCAAGAAGACATAAATGTAAAGTTTATGCAATATGTTTCATGGATGGCTAGCAATAATTTCACAATAACTACATTTATGTGTCATCCCTTTCTTAATAATGCCACAAATGTTAGATATCATTTATTATTTAGATATCATTTATGCATCATCCCTTTCTTAATAATGCCACAAATGTTAGATATCATTTATTATTTAGATATCATTTATGCATCATCCCTTTCTTAATAATGCCACAAATGTTAGATATCATTTATTATTTAGATATCATTTATGCATCATCCCTTTCTTAATAATGCCACAAATGTTAGCTATCATTCTCCAGTTACAATTACATCATGTAAGAGTGGGATGCTAAAAGGATAACTGTTCTCTAGTTTAATCATATTACTGAAATAGCCTCACGCAGATACATTCCATGCAAATTTCATGGTATAATTAATATTATCCATGGACTTATAGTAAATTTTATAATACACTCTCAACATTATAACAACATTTATAGGTTGAGGAATCTGCAATAACGTTGTCACACAAATTATTTAATTCAATAAAATAAAATATCTTCAAAGATTTGCAAGGAAAAAACTGTTATTAACTTTAAGTGTAAATTATTCAAATATCTAATTATATCTATTACAATCAATCATACCTGGCCATTCTGATTATGTCTCAGCTTGACTTTGCCATCATTGCTAGCCCCGCCGGTGAGATCCGTGCCTCCAAACGACAAAATGCGTGGTGCAGTTGTTGTATTCTTGTTCTTATCAAAAAAGTCTGGAAATAAAGTAGGCAACACTTGTCAATGCATGTAATGCTGCATGCATCAATCATCACTATATTGACAGGTCAGGTAGCCTTAGCATAAATCTATGGAATTCTATAGTCTATAAAAACTATAGAAATTACAGAATTCTATTAAAATCTACCAGTATAGATTTCTGCAAAGAATAGTAAAATTATGCATAGAAAATTATCAAAAACTACTGATTCTATAGAATTAGTTGACATCTACTTCAATTTTCTATAATTTTTTTTTTAATTTAATAGAATTCTCAGAGCATAGTACAATATTGTATAATATAGAATATTAAAATTGTATATTTTCTTAATTCTATAGAAATGTCTATACAAAAATCAAATAGAATCTTCTATAACAAATTCTATAGAAGATTCTCTGAATTTGATGGGATTATCTCCACAAAAATCCTATAGCATATTCTATAAAATTTGAATAGATATTTTTGCTAAGACTATGAAGCACTCATCTGCAAAACGTGTTCAATGTCAAAATCACATAAATTATGTACTTTTGTGCTGCCATCAAGTTGATAGTGTTTTGTGGCAAAACGTGTTATACGCCACGCTACTGACAAATGAAATAACGGTTTTCCTATATATCAATAACAGAGTGCAGCAGAAAACATAATTTATCTCAAAACGCACAAATTGGATCCAATGAGATAAATGCATCATATGCGTCAATAGGTGAATGAATTTTCTGAATTACTTTCTTTAATAAATTTAATGTGGAAATAATGACTGGGATTTATATGCTCATTAATAATGTTCTTATCCAAGTTATTATTTTTCTTTTTTCTATAGTCATATATTTGGTTGAGTCATATTTTGTATGCTACTTTTTTATATAAAAGATAATGTGCTTGATAAGAATTGCATGTTACATTATTATCAATTGCTATGTGTCAGCAAATAACTCTTTACATATAATGATAGCTACAAAAATATAATAAAATATATCTTGTGTTACCTTTGGGCACACTCTTATCACCATTGAGCATCTTGTTCTGGTCATTCATTGCTGTAGTGCTGTTTTTCTCCACTTGGTGGAGCAGGTTCTTCACTTCCTGTGCCTTCTTTGCTGCTTCCTTCCTCAAGCGTTTTGTTCGTTGACGTCCCAAGTAACCTCTCACCACTACAACAGTACAAGCAACACGGTGTGAGGAATAAATCAAACAACAATTGAGACAAACACAGAATGAGATAAATGAAAAATTAGTCAAATTAAAATTAGGAATGAGACATGTGAGGAATGAGACAAAACATGGAATGAAACAAATGAGGAATGAGATAAATAAAGAATGAGTCAAGTGAGGAATGAGACAAACAACAATTGAGACAAAACAAGGAATGAGACAAATAAAGAATTCATCAAATGAGGAATGAGACAAACAACAATTGAGACAAATACAGAATGAGACAAATGAGGAACCAGACAAGTGCGGAATGAGACAAACAACAATTGACACAAACATGGAATGAGGAATGGGAAAAGTGAGGAATGACTGACACAAACAACAATTGAGAAAAACATGGAATGAGACAAATGAGGAATGTGTCAAAAAAAGAATGAATAAACACCAAATGAAACAAACAAGGAATGCGATATATGAGGAATGTGTCAAAAAAGAATGAGACAAACAATAAACTAAACAAACAAGGAATAAGACAAATGAGGACTGAAACTAATGAGAATTTTTTTATGAGACAAAAAACAAATTTAACAAACATGGAATGAGACAAATGAGGAATGTGTCAAAAAAGAATGAGACAAACGACAAATGAAACAAACAAGGAATTAGACAAATGAGGAATGAGATAAATGAGGAATGAGACAAATGAGGAATGAGATAAATAAGGAATGTGTCAAAAATATAATGAGACAAACAACAAATGAAAGAAACAAGACATGAGACAAATGAGGAATGCGTTAAAAAATAATGAGACAAACGACAAATGAAACAAACAAGGAATGAGATAAATGAGGAAAGTGTTAAAAAAGAATGAGAAATGACAAATGAAACAAGCAAGGAATAAGATAAATGGGACAAATAAGAAATGTGTAAAAAAAGAATGAGACAAACGACACATGAACTAAACAAGGAATGAGACACATGCTGACTGACCCCGCTGCATATGGACGGCCTGCTTGGCGAGGACCTCCATCAGTTCCGCCAACTTGTCGAGATGCCAGTACTTCAGAAACACCTTCGTCTTCCTGCACAAGACACGGCCGACATGACACAGTGCACATATATCATTTAGGATATGCTACTGGCACTCAACAAAGTGACATGGCACCCACATAGTTGACATGTCAAGTAGTGGCATTGCACTGACACAATTGACTTACCATTGCATTTTAATATCATCTTATGGTGACATATGAATAACAAACATCTATGCTACATGCAATCTACGTGACAGTGAATGATGTTTCAAGATGTGAACCTTTCAACCAATTAATGTAGTAACTGTAAATGATGTAGATGATAACAGACATAAAAGATGGAACATGCCAACAACTGTGGAAGATGTTGATTAATACACGGAGGTCACCCATATCTCAGCTAATTAATATGACATGTTTTTGCATATTTTAATTTTTAAGGCAAAAGAATTGAAATTTCTTGCATCAACCATACAAAGATATATTTCTCCAGAATCTAACTTACTTTTCTCATATACATGATCCACATGAGTTTGTAGACTTTTAGGAGCTTTTATACTAAAAAGCTAGACTTTCAGCACTGTAAAGGCAACCATTTGATCCTACTAGTGCCATCTGGTGTTCAAGTCTTTATGCAGAAGAGAAGCTGCAGGTAGCACAGCTGTACAATTGTTGTGAGACAAGTCAAAACAATATGTACAGTGGAGATATCTTTGTCTACTGATAGAGACATTGATACGCACCCTATCTGGCAGCCAGTGAGTTTGGTTGAGTCGAGTATCTTCTTGCAATTCTTGGCTGTGGGCTCCAGTTTGAACACGTGAATAAGCAACTTGTATCTGCAACAATGGTATGTATCATAACAAATTAACATAACTATCTTAACTAACTATCATGACTGACTACCATAAAGAACTATCATAATCAACTATAAGTGCCATAACCAAGTATTACGACCAACTCTAATAATCAAGTGCCAGAGCCAATTGTTATATAACCACATACCATGCAACTAACTATTGCATAGCCAATTGTTGCATAACCAACAATCACACAGTTAACTACCATAACTTATCCCTGTCACAGGATCATTTATACAGATTTGAATACTTCTTCTCGCCTCTGTGTCTTTTCCAGATGAAACAAATCCTGTGTTCACTGATTCTGATTTCTCCAAACCAAACAGAACATTTGGAAAAGGAACTTTGGAGTTTTGGGGCACGTCCTACAGAATCACGGAGCAACAGCAGCAAGAACAAGTAAACTGACCTCTCTACAAACTCTCGGAAGCTGGGTCGGATGGCAAACCCCTCTCTTCTGATCTTTGTTGTCTCTAACATTCCAGTGTAGAGAAGCTACAAAAGATAGCATTACAAGTGTATTAATGAATATAAAATATCAACCAATTACTTCATGTCATTTCATAATGAATAACTTCAAGCCATATATGAGAAACTGGAAGAAAGGGCAACAATTTTGAATTCCTTGATGTCTTTTTAGGATAAAAAAATGCTTTTAATTAGGGTTATTTTTCATAGTAATGTTACACATAATTTTTTATTTTACCTTTGATTTAGTCAAACAAACCAATATCCCACATTAGTTGACCAATATAGGGAGTCCAAATCTCAGATTTCTGATAATACGTACATTCAGTACACATTGTTCAGAACAACATTCTGTATCAATGAAAGTACCTCTGCTTCAATGAGGAAAAAGGTCAGAATGTGTCCAAATGTGTCCAAATCTCAGGGAATTTGTTGAGGTACAGTAACTGTAGTCGTGAATCTCCAATGAATCTATCCTTGCCTCATTAGGTTTACCTCAGAGTGACCTTGAAAGAATAGTAACTCCAAGGAGTTCTAATGAGGCGATGACCTGAGGGCAACTTGACAGTATTGGTGTTGTAAGTGACAAAGGAACCAGAAAGACAAACCTGCGCCTTGACATATTCATCCTCGAACAACTTCGGAGACTTCTTGCTGTTGGGCTTGATGCAGCGGATGAAGACAGGCTGTGACTGGGTCATCCTCTCCATCAGGACGCTCAGGGAATTCTGAACCACAACAATATGAAACTTCAAGATATGATATTTATTGACACGAAAATCTGTGTTATTGAGAATGACAGGAAATGTAAGTAAAACATCTAACATGTTTGTATAATAAAACTTACATGTTTATCTAAAACATTTAATGCATTTGTTTAATAAAAACATGTATAAGAAGAACACATAATGTGTTTGTATAATAACAACTTACTCACACATTTAAGTCAAACATTTAATGCGTTTGTATAATAAAACCCCACTGACACGTTTATGTAAAACAGTTAATGTGTTTGAATAATAACAACTTACACATTAAAAATGATTGGTAGATCATGATACTTTTAATAGAATCCACACATTTTATGTAAAATTACACTATCCTTTTGTCACATTTTATGGTTTCAACTACAAAAGGAATGAAGCTGGCACCTTGAACTGATGGCCAACAGTCAACTTCCTGTGTTTAGTCGCTTCTGCTGCTTTCAATGGCTGAAAACATTAATGAAAAACAAGCATTAATATAATATTATGAATCTTTATAACAACATTTATTGTATCACAGTTGGTATTGGTAGAGGAGTATATTGTTAACATTACTGCTCCACCTACAAGCATGCACACATGCACGCATGCACGCACGCACGCACGCACGCACGCACGCATGCGCATGTGTGTATATATATCAGTTTAATTATTAGTTAACAATAACACTTTTGTGACCAAAATTAAAGACAGTGTAATCCTAAGTAACACAGCCGTTGTTTTTATTTAGTGACCGCTACATGTCAGACTTCATAAATGTAAACAAATTACTTGTCTAAATTAAGTAGATTGTATAAAACACAAAAAACATGATTCTATGAAGGTGGTGTTTTGAAATGGTTATGTGCACAGAAGCAGAGGGAACTGACCTGGTTAAACTTTGATTTCTTGGTCGTCTTGTGATTCAGCGCTAGTGTGCCTGTGCGGGAGATTTTACCTGCAAAGGATCAGACATAAAATAGATTAGCTGCATAGAACAATGAGTACTATTGTGTAAATTGTCAGATCCGCAGTCTGGCGTCACATTCTTAATGATGAGCATGCAACATAGTCTCAGTCACAGTAGGCAGATACAGACCTCTATCAAGCCTTGCCTTAGCAACTATGTTTACACATATATATATATATATATATATATATATATATATATATATATATATATATATATATATATATATATATATATATATATATATATATATATATAATATAATATAATATAATATAATATAATATAATATAATATAATATAATATAATATAATATAATATAATATAATATAATATAATATAATATAATATAATATAATATAATATAATATATTATATTACAAGGACATACATCTGCTAGATCAACATACTTTCTTTCCCACATACTGTTCTCATGTACTGTTAAACAACTTTGCCCTGTTGAAAAATACTACGGAATGTTTGACAACTTTACATTTGTGGTGGCCATGTTTGTTAGTCACATAATGGATATAACAATTCTATACAATGTTACCTGGCAGAGGAGCTAATGGCGACTGCTGTAAAGCATTACCTTTGAAGATGAGACTGAGCAACTTGTTGGTCGACTGTTGGAGCATTTCCATGACACCAGGTGGCAGTGTGTCTCGGTTCTTCTCCAGCCAATCAGTGCTGTCATAGGTAACCTGGCATAATCATTCAATTGGAGACATAAAAGAACCATTGAGGATGACATGCACCCTGACTGTGACCTGACTGTGACCTGATTGTGACCTGACTGTGACCACCAACAATGCCAACATATAAAAGTCGGCTTGACGATAATGTTCTAAAAAAGGCTGGCTAGTTGAATGAGACCTCGAAACACCAGACAATTGTGGTAACCACAACATACAGACTAGTCAGTTAACAGAACACTGCTTAGTGCTGGAAACAACTAGAATTAGATAATTACAGAAATAACATCACAGGTAACCTGGCATAATTAGAAAAGTATTGTTGTAAATGGCCTAACATTATTTTAGAAATACTGTAAAAACTAGGTAATATTGTGGTATTATTACATACTGAAGTACTGATGTTACAATATAATATAAAGTACTTTTCAAGATGACATGGCATATTAATAAAAAATACTGTTGTAGGTGACTTTGCATAATTACAATAGCAAGACAGACAGACAGACAGACAGAAACCAAAACAAACAGAATGAGCAACAAAAGCAAAACAGTATTAAAGCTTACATGGCCAGCATAGTGGGCAATGGTGAAACTCTTGGCATCTCCCTGAGTTGACTGGATGTAGTGTGGATTTTTCGCAAATTTCTGGTTCATCTTTGCCACATACGATTGGTCAGAGCCCTGGCAGAAAACACAGTTCTACTTCAAGATTTCTTACTATGTCAAATTAATCTAGAAAAATTTCTGAAAACTGCAAAAAGGCAGTCATACGTTTAATAATGAATATAAACATAAATACATTACTGTTTCAGTAAAATATAAACATAAATACATTACTGTTTCAGTAAAATATACTTGAATCAGTCTGATAGCTCAAGGCACATGTAGCTTATATAATATCAGAAGTGTATTCTGGTCCAACTGATGTTTTACCATCAAAAAAGTTTTTATTTATCAGTTGTTTTCATTAATAATAAGAGCTTCAATATATATATTTAGAGTAGTGAACTAAGGTGACTCTGCAAACATTATTGACTAATACTATTAATAATTGCATCACACTGCAAAAATGGCAAAATTGTTCACTGGCAAAATATGTCAGCAAAACATTTTATTCAGTTAGAAATGATCTGCATATTATGATAACATCCATAAAACCTACCTTTGGGAAGAAGCTCTCCTCATCAAGCAGGGCAAGAATCCCAATTGGTCTTCCCAGAAAGAGGTCCTACGATGACCAATAAATACAAGTTCTATATTGAAGAATCATCAGTCAAAATAATTACAACATTGAAGTCATAAAACAAATACCACTATAAAATTATAATGATAATGATACAAGACATCTGGTGGAATTCTTTACATAACTCTAACTGCAAACAAGATTCTTAAATATTATATTCAGGATTCAGTTCAAGTAAAAAGATAAAACAATTTCTGTCTGCTCTTTGTAATCACATTTCAAAAGGAGAGTGAACTAGAGGGCTTGGTTATTGCACTTAATACAGAGAACTAACCCTATCTAATTAGTTTAGTCTACAGGAATACTGCCTTCCAACCTGACCACAGTTATCCAAGAACAAAGCCATACATATAATAGCCAAAGGCTACTTAAAGAGTATTTGTTTTGGTAATATAGTTAACCAACCAAAGGCAACCATGTGCACAATGTCAACATGTGCACAATGTCAACATCATGGTTATCCCACAAATCTACACATTAAAACTACAACATACATTTAATAGGATATAACTAAATCACTCCATACAATGTGTGTTATATTTGTAGTTGTGCAAACTTTACAATACCATAAATACACTACTCATTAAAATGTTATTGGTAACTCTGGCCAAGACACCGCAGGATGACCTACCAACAGAGACTTGTTGTCGACAAACTTGATTTCTTTCCAGTTGATTCCCTCTCCGCGGTACTCCTCCTGTTCCAACATGAAGATGTGCTGGAAGAAAAGAGAAACATTCATTATCTTCGTCATCTACTTTAAGTTCACCAAAAACAGTTTTCCACAATGCCCTCAAAGAATCTGTCTCAACATCATTGACCTTCAAGAATAATGAGGATTTTTATTTATATTTATTAATTGTTCTGTTGTTTTAATGAATGAATGAATGAATATTTATTCTCAATAACAACAACAATAGACAAACATGATAGAAGTAGTGATGTCATTACAACATTACATAACTATAAAATTGTCCAAACAAATGGCAAGAAGATGTGTAATACTTATGTTACTTGCCCTATTACAAATAAAAAATACATAAAACTTAATAAAATATATAATAATCTTGGCCTTGTTGTAGTATGCCAACTTGAGAATCTGTGGCTGTTGGAGTGACACAAGGAAAAAAGGATGACAGAGTGAAGATGGAGGGAGAGTGTGAGACAGGTGGGAAAAGCAGAGTGGGAGTTGTTGTCAAGAGGGTGGAACAGAATTTGTGATGTGGCTCCCACCCTACAATAGATTAAGGGAAGAAGAAATCAAAATGAAGGAACAACAAAGGAAGTGAAAGAGTTTATTGTGGGCAGAGAAATGAGGCTAACTCTGCTAGAACTCTTTCAAAGGCATCCACAATACAGTAACAGTTAATATCGTACTCTTGGTTCTGGTTATACACAATATAAGTTCATACATGGATCAAACACAAACATAGTGGAAACAATGTGGAAACATTGTGGAAACATTGTGGAAACAACAGTGTTAAAGTGAGAGTTCAACAAACAACTGCATCATTTCATGGTCTGATAACTTGTCATGTAACTAACTGTACTTGGCATAATGAGGAGAAGCAGATGAAACCTTGACAGTTAGAAGAGACATTTAGAAAGGACAGATGTGGATAGCAAAAGATGGGAGAAAACCACAGAAGTGTGGCTTGGGTGGAAAGGAGTGATGGAGGCTGGTGCCAAAGATGCAGCATGTCTACATGACTCCACAAATAAGGAAAATAAGGGAAAGTTTGCGACAACACTTAAACATACCTTGTTGAAGAAGAACTGGAGTTGTTCGTTTGCCAGGTTGATACAAGCCTGCTCAAAGCTGTTCAGTTCAAAGTGTTCAAAGCCAAAGATATCCAGAATTCCGATCTCCTGCACTTTGTCTGGATTGAAGAATTCGCGTGGGACAAGCAACGTGTTGATACGATTGACGATCCAACTGAAGAGGCGACCATAGAGGGCCTTGGCCACTGCATCACGGGCCTCTGTCAAGTGTAATGTTTTACCGTAGAAAAATCACTCAAATTATTAAGAAAAGATGAAAAAGATATATGTGTACAAAATATAAGGCATGAATTTATTTATGCAGGCACACATTATCATAATTATAGGCATACATGCACACACATGCATGCATGCAAACACATATGCATGCACACATGAATGTGCGCATGCACGCACGCATGCACACACGCACGTATACAGCACAAATAATGTACACCTTAATTTGATAGTTTTCAAACCTGCTATCTTAAAAATAACAAAAACATGCTAGCTGTTATGTTTGTAAAATATATTGCAAATGGGCTAATTCATGCAGTAAATTAAATTGATTGACAGTGGGGCACACATATATTTACCCTCTGACTGGGCTACTGTGTAGTTTCTGCGGATCTGCTCTCCTTTTGTGAATGTGATGCTGCAGGATATACAACTGTGCATCTCCATGTTGTCCAGGCCCAACAGGTCCTGCAAAATACACAATCAAATTATAGCTACTACTTCAGCCACTGAGCAGGAAGATAATATTAAAAAATTTAGGTAATTAATAAATTAACCAAATTATACTAAAGGTTACATTATCAATATATTAATATACTTATTTATCTGTTTAGTGTTAATTTATTTCTTAACACAATATGATCTTATTAAAAAATAATATGAAATTAAATCAAAATCACAAGCGAAATGGTTTCAATTGATGATATTAACAAAACCTGGAGTGACATGAACTAAATTGGTGCATAACATTATTAATGATTTCTTTAATTTCATGCTCCTTAATTAATAAATCTAAATGTCATTCTTTGGCCTATTTCAATCTGGACTTGTGTTGTTATTTTGCATAAATTGTTTTTCTGAGGTACCGTGTATGTATATTACATATATGTGGATATTATTATCTTTTCAACATATTTTCTTAAATACAGGCAATTTACTTTAAGGAAAACAACTGCAGATTAGCCCAAGAAAACAGTAGCCTAACCCACCGTGACATCCTTGATGTGACTGGAGCTTTCACTGACCACAGCCACTCCAATGTCATCTGCGCCAACTTCAATGTTGCCTACGGTGAGTGTTGCAGCCAGAATGGCAAACATGTCTTCTTGTTCCTGTTAATGTGTCAAAGATCTATTTTCAAAATGTGCATTTAAAAATTCAGCTTAAATAGTTTAGTTTACATGTCATCCATATGTGCCACCCCTGAGGGGTACATGCACACCTGAAAGACAAAAATCTGTAACACCTGTAAACAAACCTATATGAAATATGATTATTTACACCCTCCTGTCTGCCGCACGTGCTTAAAGGCAACTCGCTGTGCAAACTGGGATATATTGATCTGATCTTGCAAGAATTTGGTGCTGCTGACTATTCAAAGGTAAAACATTCAAGAGAGTCACACTTTGAACGTGTCTTCAATTTATGATCTGTTATTTGCTGCCATTTAACAAATGAGGGCTGTATCTTAGAGTAAAAAACCTTGTTCAAAATACACAAAATCATAAAGAATGTCTCCGATGCCTGTAAGACAATTTGTAAGAGTTAGTTTATGTACCAGTGGAACAGATAGTCATCTGAAAATACATATAAAACATTTACAGATTAGACATATCAAAATGATTGGGACTTTATTTTCAAGTGATTATGTTGTACATCCAAACATTAGCAGTGTTCTGAATAACAAATTGTAGGCCTAACACTTCAACATATATGTTTCATATCCAGCACCTCAGTGGAGAGAATTAAGCACATGTATATTTATAAAAAAAAGGTAAAGGTATGTTCTTATATAGCGCGGTATCCAGTCCATAGGACTGCTCAAAACGCTTTACACTTCACCACCTGGCAGACCTGTTCATTCCAAGGCCATCTCAACTTCTTTGGGAAGTATTCAGCCATGCTGCAATTGCTGCGCAAAGGCTATTCGTTCACATATCCACTACTGTCTGTATTGCCAGGTACTCATTTATACAGCTGAGTGAACTGTGGCAACATGGGGTGATCAAACTTGCCAAAGGTTCGAGGTGACCGCAGTGGGATTTGAAACCGGGTTCTCTCGATTGAGAGTCCGGCCTTCTAACCGGTATGTTATCACACCCCACTGAGGCACAAGCGAGACATTCATTGAATGTGATGTGAAAATGCACTGAATAAAATTAATTAATTACATTTGTTTGCCTACGAATTATATACTAGCTCATATACACAATATAATTCCTGCCTGATATTTTTCAAAGAGCACAAACCTTGTCTGTGAATCCAACCATGTCGATGGCATTGATCAACTCTTCGTATCTCTCCTTCAGCAGCTTGGCATCTGTCTGTAGGCAATCCGCTCCATCACTGAAATACCTGCAGAAATATCCACGAGAACTGATTAAGTGGCATCACTGAAATACCTGCAGACATATCCTTAATAAATTATCAAATGGTATCTGTCTTAAGATGGTATGGATATGAGTGAAAGTGCATACAATAGGATTGAAAATTTCATTTGTGGATATTTCAAAATTAGTGTATAAGTTCTCATACAATCAGAGGAAATGATTCAAGTACACTCATATGCCCAGTTTGTTTGGCATAATAGTAAATTATAGAGATTACATAAATGATCAAATGACCGAGTCATTTGTTTCAGACTCCAATAATATATAGTCATCAACTCAGTGTTATATGAATGACATAATAATAACAATAAAACAACTTATTAACTGGGCTGAATCCAATTGCACAAAATCAAATCATTTAAAATATTTTTTTATTTTTCATTTCAATTACACTAAAAAAAGAATTACAATTAGACTATTTCAATGACAATTACAGATGCACTATGTTGGACCAGAGAGGAGTAGACATCAACAGCTAATGGAGTCACATCAAAGATGCAGTAAACACCACATGCGAAGAGATAATTGGAAGAAGGAAACCCCAACAGAAAGACTGGATTTCAGTAGAAACACTGAGGAAAATACAGACCAGAAGAGACAAGAAGGAAGCAGTCAACAGCAGCCGCACAAGGGCGGCAAAGGTAATAGCTCAGAAAGAGCACACTGCAGCAAATAGAGAGGTGAAGAAAAGTGTCAAAACAGACAAAAGGAACTTCGTGGAGGGACTTGCACAAGAGGCAGAAAAGGCAGCAGCTAGCAGGAACATGAAGCAACTTTATGATACAACAAGGAAGTTAGCTGGAAAGTTTAAGAAATCAGAGCGGCCAATCAGAGACAAAAATGGGATCGTCCTGATGGGGGCAGACAAACAGCTTAACAGATGGGCAGAGCATTTTGAAGAGCTGCTCAACAGACCAGTACCGCAGAATCAACCAGACATCCAACCAGCTGAGACAGATCTCCCAATAGACTGTAATAAACCCACTAGAGAAGAGATAAAAAAGGCGATCGCACATATGAAAAATGGGAAAGTAGCAGGCCCTGATGGTATCCCTGCAGAAGCACTAAAGGCAGATGTAAATACTTCAGTAGAAATGCTGTACAGTCTTTTTGAGGAGATCTGGGAAAAAGAAGAAATTCCAGCAGAATGGAAGGAAGGTTACCTTATCAAGATTCCCAAGAAAGGAGACCTGAGCCGCTGTGATAACTACAGAGGAATCACGTTGTTGTCAGTACCTGGGAAGATTCTAAACAGAATAATCCTAGAGAGAATGAAAGGCAAAGTGGACCAAACTCTGCGTGAACAGCAAGCAGGCTTCAGGCAGGACAGATCGTGTACTGATCAGATTGCAACACTGCGAATCATAGTGGAACAATCCATCGAATGGAACTCATCCCTATACATCAACTTTGTTGATTACAAGAAAGCCTTTGACAGTGTGGACAGGGAGACACTCTGGAAAGTGCTAAGACACTATGGGGTGCCCAAGAAACTAGTCAACATGATCAAAAACTCCTATGAAGGAATGTCATTCATGAAGGTCAACTTACAAAGAACTTTGAGGTTAGGATGGGGGTGAGACAGGGATGCTTACTGTCACCATTCCTCTTCATTCTAGTCATAGACTGGGTCATGAAAACAGCAACCAAGGAGAAACGAAATGGAATCCAGTGGACGATGCTGACCCAACTTGATGACCTGGACTTTGCGGATGACTTTGCACTCCTGTCTCACAGCCATAGGCAGATGCAAGACAAAACAACAGAACTGGCATTGATTTCAGAGCGGGTTGGGTTGAAAATCAACAAAAGGAAAACAAAGATCCTGAGAACAAATGCTACTTGCGAAACACCAATCTTGCTTGAGGGAGAGACACTGGACGAGGTCAAAGACTTCAGATATCTAGGCAGCATAGTGGATACGCATGGAGGGACATAGGCTGACGTAAAGAAAAGGATCAGCAAAGCAAGGGTAGCTTTCCACCTGTTGAGAAATGTGTGGAAGTCAAAGGTAATTGGAGAAACCACAAAAATACGCTTGTTTAACACAAATGTAAAGTCCGTGTTGCTGTACGGAGCAGAAACATTGCGAATAAACAAGACCACACTGATAAGGATCCAGACATTTGTCAACCATTGCCTGAGAAGAATTCTCCGAATACACTGGATGGACAGGGTGAGCAACAAAGACCTCTGGGATAGAACACACCAAGCCCAAATAGAGATAGAGATCCTTAAGAGGAGATGGGGATGGCTTGGCCACACCTTGAGAAAGCCAAGCACAAACATAACCAGACAGGTCCTGACATGGAACCCCCAAGGCAAGAGAAAGAGGGGGAGACCAAAAATCACCTGGCGGCGTGACCTCGAGGCAGACATCAAGCAAACAGGGAAGGGCTGGCAACAACTGGAGAGGATTGCCCAAGACAGGAGGCGCTGGAGAAATGTTGTGGATGGCCTATGCTCCAGGAGGAGTTAAGGGCCTAAGTAAGTAAGTAATGTTGGACCAGCTACTAAGTCCAACAGTTTAGTCATTAATATTATGTAAGCAGGTGCTATAATTAAGTTCAAATAATCAATTACAAATACAGCATTTTGCCTGTGATGAATTACAATTAATTACATTTACATAATTGGACCCAGGTCACTTATTAATCAGTATTTGTCTAGTTTTTAGCAAGACAAACGACCCGACTGACTCACTTGTAGTTGTCCACATCCTGCAGTTTGTATTGAGTCTGTTCAGCCACAGAGAGTCCAGCGAACATGTAGTAAAAGATGTGGAAGTTGGCCTCGCCCTCACTCTGGCGCACCATGCGAGACTTCTCCAGCAGGTACTCAGAGATCTTTGCTCCCAACACTGACAAGTAACCATAACAAAGCTGACAAGTAACCATGACAACACTGACAAGTAACCATGAAAATGCTGACAAGTAACCATGACAACACTGACAAGTTACCATGACAACACTGACAAGTAACAAGGGGAACATTCTAGCAAACAGTAATGTTTACTAACTGCTTTATGTTGAAATACAAGTGTATAGTAAGACAATATATATGACTTAATGATGTTCAATTAATGATGTTCACATGTTGTTCTCCTCTTTATCCCTGAACTCCAGGGTGAGCCTGGCTCTGATACCGGTCGTTGATTTTTGTTTTCCATCTTCTTCCATCAATGATCCTGTTTCACTGCCATGTCCACCACCTGTCTCCACTCCTCTATATCCCTCACTCTCATTCTCCACTCCTCTATATCCGTCACCCTCATTCTCCACTCCTCTATATCCCTCACTCCCATTCTCCACTCCTCTATATCCCTCACTCTCATTCTCCACTCCTCTATATCCGTCACCCTCATTCTCCACTCCGCTATATACCTCACTCTCATTCTCCACTCCTCTATATCCCTCACTCTCATTCTCCACTCCTCTATATACCTCACTCTCATTCTCCACTCCTCTATATCCCTCACTCTCATTCTCCACTCCTCTATATACCTCACTCTCATTCTCCACTCCTCTATATCCCTCACTCTCATTCTCCACTCCTCTATATCCCTCACTCCCATTCTCCACTCCTCTATATACCTCACTCTCATTCTCCACTCCTCTATATACCTCACTCTCATTCTCCACTCCTCTATATACCCCACTCTCATTCTCCACTCCTCTATATACCTCACTCTCATTCTCCACTCCTCTATATCCCTCACTCTCATTCTCCACTCCTCTATATCCCTCACTATCCCACTCCCATCTCAGTCTTCTTCTTCATATTAACTCATATTTCATAGGATGTCTTCAAAATTCTGTTTGCTCTGTTTTTGTGTTTATTATTAAAATATATAGATGGAAACATATGGGAGGAGTATATAACATCATACATTATGTTCTATCCTCATTGTTCTCATTGTGTTTTTATTGTAAAGACATTTCCTCTGTTTATTTGTATTTATTGTAAAGTGTCACAATAAACTATTTGATTTGATTTGGTAATATCATCTGTCATTTTTATTGCAAATGTATTAATATAAGTATACAACACCTAGAACTATCTTATTTCACAACTATATGATACATCTGCCAAACTACAGTAAAAGGTGTCATTATGTCAAGATGGGAGAGATATCCACCTGTGCAATACCATCAATGGTGTATAGCGTAAACAGTACACCACTGCTAAGTTCATATTGTTAAGTACAAATATATGTTCTACACCTAATAATGTGTAAATAATGATTATAATTACCAGTTTACTCAGTTTCCATGATAGACGGAGTTAACTAATATTATTGTGAAAATAAATTAATGTATTGGTAATTCGCAAAACTTATGAAATAACCACCTTCAATAGACCCTTCCCATTACCATCATGCTACCTGGTGGATTATAATGGAACTTAAAGCTTCAGGTAAATCTGGGAACATCACACTGCTTAATGTATAGATCTGTGGTTCTCTTACCCGAATCTTTACGTTCCATTATAACCCACTAGGTAGCATGGCGGTATAATAGATTGTATTGCCATCACAACATTTAGATCATTGCTACGGTGTCATCTTACAGTCAACCTGTCAGTGAACAAGGTAACATGAAGTAACTTGAATCCCAAAACTGACACAGATCTGCCATTCAAATGTTTAAGTGTGAAATAACTGGTTATTAATATGCAATGGTTGAGAAGTACAAAATATAGTCTGTCCCATTCTAAAGTAAGGCTTATGTGACACTGGTTCAATTCTAAAATATGGCTTATGTGACACTGGTTCAATTCTAAAATATGGCTTATGTGACACTGGTTCAATTCTGAAGTAGCATGCTGGAGTGGATGTTTCGTTCCGTCAACAAGCTAAACAATTTTATTTCAAAATTATTAAGTTACTGAATTCAATAACTTACCTCTTCCTTCAACAAACTTGAGCTGAATGTATTTGCCAAAGCGACTAGAGTTGTCATTCATCAAAGTCTGGGCATTGCCGAATGCTTCTAGCAGAGGATTCACCTGTCAGACATCAAATGACCACAGTAACTTATCATTGACAAACAACTCCTTATTGAGACAGCATAAAACAATAGTCCATATAAAAATTCAGTAAAACACATTCATATATGGTTGCATGCAAATACAAATAACAAACATGTGCCTCATATGTTGTGATGATGTGCAACATCTGTACTAAACACAAACTTTACCTGTATTAAACATATGCCTCACACATGCTTCATCTGTTGTAAAGATGTGACTCACCTGTACTAAATATGTGCCTCAGTTATCTGTACTAAAGAAGTGTCTCATTTGTACTAAACATGTGCCAGTTATCTGTACTAAACAAGTGTCTCATTTGTACTAAACATGTGCCTCAGTTATCTGTACTAAACATGTGTCTCATTTGTACTAAACATGTGCATCTGTTATCTGTACTAAACAAGTGTCTCATTTGTACTAAACATGTGCCTCAGTTATCTGTACTAAACATGTGTCTCATTTGTACTAAAAATGTGCCTCAGTTATCTGTACTAAACAAGTGTCTCATTTGTATTAAACATGTGCATCAGTTATATGTACTAAACAAGTGTCTCATTTGTACTAAACATGTGCCTCAGTCATCTGTACTAAACATGTGTCTCAGTGAACATGCACCTCACCTGTAGTGAACATGCACCTCACCTATAGTGAACATGTGCCTCACCTGTAGTAAACATGCACCTCACCTGTGGTAAAAATTAGCCTTACCTGCACCAAGCATGTGCCTCACCTATACTAAACATGTGCTTCACCTGTCATAAACAAGTGTCTCACCTGTAGAATCTGTTGCTGTAGTTGATTGTTGCCCTGGCAGAGATCAATGAGTTGTTTGATGATCAACTTGGTGCATTCTGTCTTGCCTGCACCGCTCTCCCCACTGAAATAGCACCAGCTATGCAATGACTTTTTGTAGTACAAGTAAATATTCCTTTATATTCTTACTAACACACATGTCAGTTTTTTCAGAGGAGTTTAGACAATGCCCCATGAAGTCAATCTATTCTGCTTAATTCATCATGTTTGAGGCTTTGAATTTTTCGCCATGCACCTACACTTATGTCTATAAAATGTCTCTAAGATCGCAAAACGCAGCATCTTTAATCTATTGATAAAACATGATGCTCTCAGTTCAGCGTTGTTGTATTTAATGTGTTGAAATTCCTGTCCAAGCAAGTATTCTCAAAAAAATGAATTCACAACTCAAGTTTTCCATAAATAATATGGTGGCAAGACTGTCTCGGGGGTTCGCTAATGGAATATTTGGGTAAATATAATCTTGTGCTATATGCTGGATAACCCTACTGAAGTATCACATAATCCATGTTGAATCCCAGCCAAGACTTGTAGACTTGAGTTATAATCCCAAATTTGCAATTTTATTTTGATATTAGATATTCCATAGAAAACTTGAGCTATGAATTTGTAAGTCTTAATAATACA
The DNA here is from genome assembly GCA_963662155.1 of Lamellibrachia columna. Classification (NCBI taxonomy): domain Eukaryota; kingdom Metazoa; phylum Annelida; class Polychaeta; order Sabellida; family Siboglinidae; genus Lamellibrachia; species Lamellibrachia columna. The sequence goes on along the minus strand of OY759273.1, from coordinate 18,171,456 downwards.
GGCCATGTGAATCAATCCAGCTGTGTCTTATTCCAACACTTGCAACTTTAATAAGACATTGTATAAATCCTAGGGTTCTAACCTAAATACTGAGAAGAGAGATTCAGAAGAGACAGATGGTGGGACAACCATGACTGGGGATAATGGAGCCAAATGGGCAACTATGGGAAGGCAGAAAGCTGGCACTGAAGTCGCCTGTAGGTGTGGCCAGCATCCTGCAAGGAAATGAAGATGGAGTTGGACAGACCTGATGAGGACACATTGGTTCTTGGCGTCTGTGCCACGTATTCCACGCATGTCTTGATAGAGACGGTCGGCCACCGCGTATATATGAGGCGGCTCATCCTCCCTCCGTTTCACATTTCGATACGTGTCGCTGAACTGAATCAAAGATCAGTCATGTGGCTAGTTTATTGTTATACGAACCGAAATAGGTCATTAGGTCGCCATAGGTCGCAAAATTCACAATGCACATTTCAAATAATAAAAAAAGTTTTTTGCATAAAACATGGGGTAATGCATCTTCATTAGAAAAACACATTTGTTTTGAAAAATGTTTTCTGGTTGGGACTACTTAAATGATTTGGCTGTACAAACCAAGTTCTGAAGCAAAGCCAACTGGATTTAGAATGCATTTAGATTCTTTATTTGTGGCTCATCTCATTAATCAAGGACAGATTAACAAATAAAGTCATATAGGGTTGCAGACTTGCATGACACATTGTGTTATTTACAGTTTTTACGACATACTCTTCTATCATGGGTATATCTGTTATTTACAACGTAACCAAATACAACATTGTGCAACACAAGTGTTAGCCTAGTTCAGAGCAGTGAGGCTGAACACGCAGTCAGCAGTTTGATTTTCATGTCGATATACCGGTACTCACATCCTTGCCATAGATTCCAAGGTCCTGGAATGGGTTGACCGAGACGAGAATGTCACCAACGTAAGTCTGTAAATGACAAAAAGACATTTTACTTCTTGTCTGCCATTACAGGTACATATAGTTGAACTATAATGTTAATATTTATGACAATCAGGATGTGATTGTGTGGTAGGTCATGTATACAGGGGCATCCCTGGTTTTATACTGGTGACATGGCTTTAACTTCTCCTATGTTTGCTATGTTTAAAAAAGAATATATGTACAATAGACAATGCTTAATGGTTCCTCCTCAATTCGATATTTTGTTAGTCTCTTTTAAAATTCATTTTGTGAAATAGCAAACCTATCTATTATCCACTGCAACATTTTGTATGTTTTTGTGTGAAATCATCAGTATTTAATGTTTGGTCAAGCATAAATTAAAGTGAAAATGGAAATCGGTATTGACCTGCAAAGTGTTTACCATTTTGAATATCCAGTATCTTGAGCTTTGCCATATCTAATGCCTAAAATCAATTCTTTCAATGATTTTAACAAAAATACGCATTTTTTATTAAATCGACTGCAGATGTTACTTAAAATATTCACACACTACACACTCCACCCTCAACTAAATCAGTTGAGGGTGGAGTTTTAACAGAATCAGCCCTATGATATGATAGGCTTGACTGGGATGGAATCATTCCCTGTATTAAAATGTGCTGCTGAGTGAATCAGCTGTTTCCAGAATCAGCAGAATCCATTGTAGAAATTACTTGGAGCATGTCCTAAATATAACCTATGATTCATTCAATACAAATATAATAATAAGATATAGTAATAAGATTGAACAAGGTTTAACATGGTTGCCATCCAAGACAAAAAATCTAGAAGACATTGGCAGGTGGGGAATCCCAGTCGGCTGCTAATACTTAAAATCTGTACTTTGACACTACCGGTAGTTCTGATGTAGGCCTATATACATTGTCCTTTTCCATAATATTTGCCATGGACACAGGGGGTCTAAGACCCCCTCCATGGCCTAGGGGGTCTTGAGACCCCTAAGACCCCCTCCACGGCCTAGGGGGGTCTTGAGACCTCTAAGACCCCTCCATGGCCTAGGGGGGTCTTGAGACCTCTAAGACCCCCATGGATCTGCTGCTGAGTCCAGCAATTCTTGACCTACGTGTAACACGTCCTTCTGAGCTAAAGGGTGTAGTAATGGTGAATTCTGCAACAATTATATGTCACACACTCTTTCTTTCTCTTTTTCTTTTGTATATTCTCTCCAAAGACATTTCTTTGTTCATATCTCAACAGTTGAAGCAAACATATTTGCCGTCTGCGTGATGATTCAGATAACTAACCAATCAAATGTACCCATCTGTGCGTGTCCTGTCCATGTCTGCTCAAATCTTCAAATTTCATGTAGATAGTAATCTGTATTGTGTATGTTGATTATAAATGCAAGCTGCAGTGTTTCTTAGTTAACAAGTATGACACATAACTAGAAAGAAAGCATGCAAAAACATTGCATTTGCCTTCTTCCAACAAGGGATGATCTCAAGACTTTAGCAGCTGTTTCAATTACCATTATAAATCAATATATTTTTCTGAAGACATTTATTTTCCGATCACAGTTCATAAGGATGCTGAGTTTGATCACAGTTCACAAGGTGCTGAATTTGATCACAGTTCACAAGGGTGCTGAGTTTGATCACAGTTCATAAGGGTGCTGAGTTTGATCACAGTTCATAACGGTGCTGCGTTTGATCACAGTTCACGAGGGTGCTGAGTTTGATTACAGTTCATCAGTGTGCTGCATTTGATCACAGTTCATAAGACTGCTGTGTTTGATCACAGTTCATGAAGGTGCTGAGTTTGATTACAGTTCATAAGGGTACTGCGTTTGATCACAGTTCATAAGGCTGCTGTGTATGATCACAGTTCATAAGGGTGCAGCACTTGATCACAGTTCATAAGGGTGCTGTGTTTGATCACAGTTCATAACGGTGCTGCATTTGATCACAATTCATAACGGTGCTGCGTTTGATCACAGTTCATAACGGTGCTGCGTTTGATCACAGTTCATAACGGTGCTGCGTTTGATCACAGTTCATAAAGGCGCTGAGTTTGAGTGCATTACGTTCAGGCAGCTTCGTGTTATATGATGACTGAACTGCCATGTGGTGAATACGAAGTAACCAAAGTTGCACACAGGTTGATATAATTCAAAGTTTCATGACAAATGATAATCATTTTATGTAGTGCTACATCTGAGATTAAATGACATTCATTTTGTGCAGTGTTGCATGTTAATGTTTTGAGATCCTCCCTAAGATACCTCATAGTTTTTGAGATCATCCCAATAAACATTATAAAGGACTGTAATGTGTCTTAGTTTTGAGATCACCCCCAATAAACATAAAGGACTGTAATGTGTTTTAATTTTGAGATTGCCCCAATAAAGGACTGTAATCTGTCATAGTTTTGAGATCACCCCAATAAACATTGTAAAGGACTGTAACATATCATAGCTTCCTTACTTTTACAACACCATCATCGGTGAACCGTACTGTAAATTATTATGCCTGTCATAAGACAGTGTTGCTAAGCCTTGCTCTGATCTATAATACAATATATTTACGAAATACAACTAAAATAAATACAGACAGCCTTGATGCTGAAACGTTTAATGTAATATGAAATATGAGTTTGAAACAAAGAGCTGGTTACAAAAATAGAATCTTAAACAGATATAATTGTTTTTGACCATTTAACATGTAATTGTGAGAATTGCATTATATCAAACTGTGCAAATATTCGACAAATAATAAATTTATTGTCTGTTCTGTTGTTTTCAAAGCATTTTGTTACCAGTACAGTGTAGCCCAGCCCCTGTACAGCTGTACTACCAGACCCGGAGTCAATTACATCACATCAATTCCAATTACACACCAATTCCAAATACCAATTCCAGTTACACCTAAAAAATACAAATTCCAGAGGAGCTTTGTTTAATTTATGCATATTATGGTAAATAATGACCAACAAATATTATATACACAACATATTATATTTTATTGATTATTTGTAGTGAATAATTTGATTAAAAAAATTACGTGATGTAATTAAAAAACTAATTGAAAATCAGGGCTGGGGTCAATTCCATTTAATCAATTCAAATTCCTTTCAATTCAATTTAATCAATTTAAATTAAATTAATTTTTTTTCAATTCAAATTCCAGCTCAAATATTTAAAAAAAATTCAAATTCAAATACAATTCCAAATTAAGAGATTATATGGGTGTTTTTCTTACACAAACACATAAGACAATAGTAATATGTAATATTAAGCATAATTACCTCTCAAGAAACTTAGTGTTCGTTCTGTATATTTCAACTGCATCTCACAGTCTTCTTCAGCAGACTGAAGTTACGGATGTGTCACATGACCAATGTCATGTGACACAAGCTGGAGTAGGACCGGTGGGAGCTCCTGTCCAACATCTCAGTTCAACGTAGGTTTGGAAGTGGATCTCTCTGTGGATGTTAATCGCCTCCTTTATTTTCCTCCTGTGCCAGTTCTCCTCGTGGTCTAGAGTATTAATGTCCTTCATAGAGCAATGATGGCCTGTGTTCAGTTTGTGTTCACTTATAGCTGATAGGGGTTGGCGACAAGATAGGTATTCTTTAATTCTTGTTCCAAGTGTTCTGGCTGTTTATCCTATATAGTGTTCGTCACATTCTGGGCATTGTATGTCATATACTACCCCACACTTTGCTGCCTTTGCTGTTCTCTGTTTTGGGTGTACCAATGACATTGGTCATGTGACACTTCCGTAAATTCAGTCTGCTGAAGAAAACTCCGAGATGCAGTTGAAATATACAGAAAGAACACTAAGTTTCTTGAGAGGTAATTATGCTTAATATTAATAACCAAGAAACCAGATCATCTATCCATTCAAGGATAATATGTAATAGACATTTTTTATGTGAAATAGAGGAACTTTTTTCAAAAGTAATAGTAATTGATCCTAAAGTAATGGATAATAGTCTATAACTTTTCTATTACATTTATTGCTGCAAGCTTACAAAATATCAGGTTTGTTTGCATGTTATTCCAACTGCTAGTAATTGTAAACAATGTACATACAATGGCTGGGCAGTTATTCAAACAACATGAAAAGACCAGTAGGCTGATCATTTTATGGTTTCATAAATATCTGGTCAATGAAACAATGCAGGAGTAGCAAGCCAATTACTAATTGTTGGGATGCCACATTGGGGTGGCTATGGCTTCACATTCTTAGCACACACAAAGGACATGGTTTCAGATATGTGCAGGCGGACATCAAATGTTATCTTAGAGCAAGAGCTGCAACCTGTATTGACTTCAAAGTAAGCTCATCACACCCCACCATAGTTTGATTTGAGCAGAACTTCTGAGTTTTTTTTCCAATTGCCACATGGCACCAAAAATCTTTAAATGGTGTACAAATGTATGTTGCTACAAAGAATGGGCTTATATACAATTCCAAGGTTGGATTGAGGACCACATTGGAAATAAAACCAGATTGCACCAGCACAAGAAAATGAGACTCAATTCATTTTCTTTCAATTCCAATTAAACTTATTAAAAATCTTTCAATTCAAATTCTGCTTGGTGAAAATCTTTCATTCAAATTCAGGAATTGAATAATTCATATTCATTTTTTAATTCACACCAGCCCTGTTGAAATTATCAATTATATGCTATATTTTTATTAGGGATATATGGGCCAAATATGACACCCAAGTCAGACCCTGATCATATGCACCAAATAAAACACTTGGTTGGGGTAATTAGTTTGTAGTTTTACAGACAGTATTATACGTCTTCTCACAAAGTGCTAACAGTTGGTAGAGCCTTGTCTAGATCCAAATCTGTCATAATAAACTACATGCCAGACCACTCAGGCCTTATCTCATTATCTGTCTCTGTTATCTACTGAGGTTAGCTAAGGGCACCTTTGTGCTAACTCCCTTTGTTTGACACAGGAAGCCCGGACTTGAACGAGGAGCCAGGTGAATTGTGTTCAGCCCAAGTTTAAATAAATAAATAGGTCACCTGTTATGATGTTTCATGTACTTTCTAGTAATTCAGTTAGTAAATTGCTTAAGTAAATAAAGTCAATAAATTACACCTGGATAGTCTGCCTTGTTGTTGACTACGAGATATTTGGACTAAAATTAATAATGTTTTTCTATTTGATAAGTAGTAAACATTATATGTTTTCCTGTACATAAGGTCTTGTATGTTATAACTGAAATATGTCATGCACCTTCCTATGGTCAAATCCTAAATTCACCCCATCAGTGGCATATTTAGAGGGGGCCACTGGGTAATTTTTTTAGTATATAACCTGTTGCGCCACTGCATGAGAGCATAGCAAACTAAAGGGTGACTAAACTTGCACCCTCTCTTGATATTTTACATATGCCACCCTGCCACTAGCCCCTGTTTAGTATATAATGACATACTATATAAAAAGTGCCTCTATTCCAGACAACAGCTTAGCATACAAGATTTATAGACGTCCATGTGAAAGAGGAAGTAAAGTACACATATTACTGGAAACTGTGAATATATGAATCAGTGCTTTCTTAGACATGGACCATACTTAGGCTATTCTCCGAAAAATATTTGGCACAATCCCGTTGGGTGATCTTTTCATAAACATATCAAATGTCTAATACATAGCCACCGTATACATTCATATCTAGGCCAACTACGGTACCAACTAGTGTACGGTGGGCTGAATGTACTTACATAGATCCGGTCATTTTGGTAGCGCGCTTTCACCTCGTTCAAGAGAATCGATTCGTCCAACTTCGCCAAGGTGGCCAAGTCGTTGACTTCGCCAACCTCCGAGTCCCCGACGGGCAGAGATGACATCCTGCCGTTGGCACCGCTCGGGAACGATTAAAATAAGGGGAGAAAACTAATCCAGTGTTCGACGCTTGTCTACCTCACAGCCACCGACTCCTTACTGACACGGACCAGGAAGGCTGCGTGACGTCAGAAGAAAGCGTGACAGAGATAACCAGCGAAGCGTGACGAAACTAATTTTAGAAGATCGACGCACTTCCTGATGCGTGTTAGCATATTAAGCAATTAAGTTCCGGTACACTCATCATTCCGTGAGCTGTACTCTTTATTAAACATCAAGGCCTACAATACGACATCGATAACTTGAATACCCGCCATAACTAAAATTGTGAGACTTTTTCCGCCAGGCTGTACCTATCTGATCTTATGTAAACACGACGCATGATGAATAACGCTTCGTAGGCTTTCCCCCGTCACATCAATTTTGTGTGAGTGAGCGTGCGTGCGTGCATATTATATAGGGGAGACCAGGCCACAGTGGATCGGATTTTTTCTTTTTCAACATTTCTACTGCCTTGGTGACAGCAAGTTGGATTTATATGGTGGAAAGAGTACATTAGCTTTCTGTCTTCCTAACATATATTCAAATATTCTTCCAACTTATAGCAGTTTGTTGTGAGACGGGGTGAAAAGTAAAAAAAAAATTTATTCACTGTGCCCTGGTACCGGGGCAGAGTGGATCGTAGGCTGGGACACAGTGGATCAAATCTCCCATTATCATTCAGATGTTAATTATAGTTATTAATTTAATTAACAATTTTATATGTACGTATGTGTCTTAAATAAATACATGCACTATCCATCAAACATTAATTTTATGATGTTAAACAACAATAATTACTCGATTACAGAGCTAGCTTATGCTATCTGTCTACTGGATGTAGTCAATCATTGTCATTCATTTGGAAGGAGACCCGTCTGAGTAGGCTACGAAGAAGATTACGAAGATCGAATAATCTACATTAGCAACAATGCAACACCATAGACTGTGAAAACGACACTAATTATGCTTAACGTGGAATCATTTTTATTAAGCATCGAACATGTTAAAAATCATTATCATTGTAACATTTGCCAGATAAATTATTATTAGGTTGTCTTACAAATCTAGCTTATTTGGCCTGAATATAGTCAATCATTGTCATCCATACGCAATGTGATTATTAACTCTGTGTGTTTTCTTTAGCCACCACATCATCAGGTTGGAGTTTCATCTTCTTTCTACTCTTACTTTCCACCTTTGCCTTTTGACTGGCCTGCTGTTTATCTTTCTTCCTTTTCCTTTCTTCGTCAGTTGCCCTGATCTGCTCTTTGATTGGGGTGTCTGTCAGGACAAGCGTTTTGCCCTTCTTCCTTCCACCTTTGTGTTTACGCAGTGCAGCCTTTGGAAACGGGCTAATGACTTCCGGTGCGACAATACACTGGTCGGAATCGGATGAGGTTTGAGATAACTAGTGTCTCGCAGGGTGTTGGGTAGGGCGATTCTGCGCGGGGGCCAAACACTTGAACCCGCTGCTACTGAAGGCACGTCGTCTTCCACAAGCTGTCGATCGGTAACGTAGGAGGAGAGGAAATCTTCTTCGCTGAAGACATCGGGGTTGAACGGGTAGATACCAGATACGCTGAAGCCTGCTGATATATTCTTTGGCGTGAAGGCCAGGGGATAAGCATGGCCTATTAACTGGGATATATTATGGATGGTGATCGGTTGGCCAGGATGGTTGATCATGAACGCGTTGGCTGCCTGGTTGTAGAAAGTCTTGAAAGGGCCTTACACACTTATATCTAGTGGTTGCAGCTTGTGGCTACGGTGCGGCGGCAGAGTCAGCATGACGACCCCGTTGTTTTTTGTAAGGTCAACAGTTTCGATCGAGATATGGGTGTCATGGTTGTCAAGTATAAGCAACACCGGATGCTCGTTCGAACATTTGGTTGACTTGATGAAGTGACGAATAAATGCCGTGAAGTTCTCCGTTGTCATCCACCCTGTCTGATGGGCAGCTCCAACACTGCCTGGGGGAGCTCCATGCAACATCGCGTCTTTGAAGTGAACACGCGGAAATACTAAAAACGGTGGAATCGAGTTACCAGCAGCATTTATTGCGCCTACCATTGTCACCAAGGACCCTCTCTCTCCTGGTGTGATCTTTCCAACTTGCTTCTCGTTTCTGCAGGCGATGACTTTCGTATTCCCAACTTTCTGCACTGTAGTGCATCCCGTTTCGTCGGCATTGTAGATGTCACTTGGGCTGAAGTGGTTTTTCTCCATCACCTGTTCCAAGTTGTCATAAAACTCCTTTACATTCTTCTTGTTGAAGCTCGTTGCCCGAGATAAGCTGGTTGCTTCAGGGCGACGTAGTGATAGGTTTGGGAAGCTTTTCATGTAACCGGTGAACCAATCTTCTCCTGCCAAACCGTGTGTCGTCCAAGAATCGGGGAAGGTTTTCTGATTACGAACTGCGTATTCATAGGCTAGCACACGGACTTGCTTCCGCGTCAGTCCGTATTGAATTTTTTATGAGGTAGTCCTGCAGAAGTATCTCTTCATTGGTAGTAAAAACCTGGCGGCAGTTGTAGTTTGGTGCATATGTCATCAATTCCTTGTCTTCAGCAGCGTTTGCCTTTTTGACATATCGACGTAGAGTTGAGAACTTTATGTCATATGCTTTACATGTGCTCCGGATACTCATCCCTTCATCAATCACTTTGCGAACAGCTGCAGCCATGCTCTCACTGTCAGTGTTCCCGATCTTTCTCTTTTCACGCTTTTTGATTCGTGCCATGCTGCTTAATTTGTCACTGAAATAGAAAATGAAAACTGTATAATGTTATAGTACGTGTATAAGGTTCTTTTGGAAACATCATAACTATACCGAAAGCAAGAAAATATTTTTTTAGAAACTAGAAATGTCAAGAAAATATACCAGGACACAGTGAATCACCATGGGGCACAGTGGATCAGTGAGCCTCTGTACCCCGATCCACTGTACCCCGAGATGCCTTTCGGTACTCAAGTGCAAATTTTATGCAAATGGCCGCCTACAGCACAGAGAGCACATGTGCATTAAACTAATTAAATATCACTATAATTACAAACATATATTCAGGGTCACATTCCTGTATGATCTACACTAATTCACAACAGGAACAGAGTCATGAAAATTTACTTCTGATGGTCTTAAACACACATTACCTTGCTATTATCCGCCAATGCTGTCTGCTTCTAATTTATGCACAAATTTAGATGGAGAATTTCCACGGGAATACCCTGACGACATCAGCTTGGAATTGCCAATCGCCAGTTTCTATAAATAACCTCTGATTCACTGTGCCCTGTGATTCACTGTAGCCTGGTCTCCCCTGTGGTCCCATTGCTCCAGCGAGGAAGACTTCATTTCAGAGCCCCGTGAAGATCATGCATTTCAAAGGTTCGCGAGGATCTTGCATTACAGAGCTCCGCGGAGATCTTGCATTTCAGGGATCCACGCAGATCTTGCATTTCAGATCTTCGTGAAGATCTTGTATTTCAGATATTCGTGAACATCTTGCATTTCAGAGCTTCGTGAACATCTTGCATTTCAGAGCTTCGTGAACATCTTGCATTTCAGAGCTTCGTGGAGATCTTGCATGTAAGGTCTGATGGGATGTTATCAGCATATATTTATGGACTGCCCTCCCTGCAAGCGTGTAGTTGCATCTTCTACCACTAGATGAGTCTAGTTTTGGTTGTAGGCCTAAGCCTAATGTCCCAGGGTAGTCGCATACATTTGTTATGCGTCGTAATTTTACATATGAAGACATAAGCAATTGTATATTTTTTTGTAACATGCCTTCCATCTCTTCTCAAAAAGTTTGCGAAAATACTAACACTCCAAGAAATTACCGTGACAATCTTTACATTACGTGCCTTTTCAGATGGACGAATCTAAAGTTGTAATTGTAAATAAAACGTGATATTTGGTTTATATAATAAGGTTGATCAAAGTTCTGAAAATAAGCATTTTCGAAATATTTCCTCGTTGTTTATGGAACTGCTTACAGATTGGGGATATTTAAATATCACATGTAACTGTAAGTTTATGTCAATGAATAATCTGAAATCCGAAACAATAAATGGCCGACTGTTTCCTCTGTAGCGCCGACAGAGCTTTTCATCTCACCATTGTTTTGTTTGAGCCAGGAATATGAGGAATTATTCTTTAAATATTGGTATCTGAATGCTTCAAATAGCCATTATTTTTTATTAACGGCCGATAGACCCTGTGTTGCTCTCTTAAAGTAGTAGGGTAACATGGGGCAACACGCCCCTGGGGGTAAGACGGCCTGATCACGTACGCAGAAATATATAACTCTGAACTTTCCAAAATCTGGTCCATAATGAAGCTAACTTCTATCTGATACCCACCCCGAAAGCTCAGCAACACGAGACAGACATAACTAAATCAGTGTGTTTTTATACTTTTATATGCACTATAATATACACTGATCTAATATTTTGCCAATAGTAAAATGGTGAAACTCACTATATAACGGTATGAATTATGGACTTAATAGGTGGCATGTTAATAGTATTAATCAGTTGGCAGGTCAAACAATACAAAATGGGCAGTAGTATGTTGTGTTTTGTATACATCGTGTCGTTGGGGCAAGACGGTCCAATTGCATGTGGAACAAGACGCTTCCTATGTCTTATCCCACACGCAATGTATCAAATGTGTTACACATGGCCAATTATGTTTAATACATTTAATATAATATGAACATTGCATCATTTACGTTTTGCTAGCCTGTAGGCTGTAATTATGATGGAATATCACTAAACCAATAATATATTATATATGGATTGCAAGGTATGTATTATATGTTACCTCCCATTTAACAGCCATAACGGCCTGATATGTTACTGTCAGGGAGAGGGAGAGGGAGAGGGAGAGGGAGAGGGAGAGGGAGAGGGAGAGGGAGAGGGAGAGGAGAGAGAGAGAGAGAGAGAGAGAGAGAGAGAGAGAGAGAGAGAGAGAGAGAGAGAGAGAGAGAGAGAGAGAGAGAGAGAGAGAGAGAGAGAGAGAGAGAGAGAGAGAGAGAGAGAGAGAGAGAGAGAGAGAGAGAGAGAGAGAGAGAGAGAGAGAGAGAGCGAGCGAGCCGTTCTGTACATCACAGACTATTTCTTCTCCGATACGTTGACTTGAGTCCGATATAACATCCGTCGTATTCGCGCTGGGAAATCGGTCACGTGCTAGCGAGATACGTTTAGCTGCTTTTGGTAATGTCACACGGCGCCATATAAAGCTCGAGGCGGACACGTTTTTTGTCCGGTGATTTTCCGTTGAACATTTCCTTCCACTCAGTAACACGACTTTATGTGACTCAGTGGCGTCTTTTTGCAAAAAACTATTTTCCAAACTAATCGATCACTTCACACTTACTTGCCCGAACTGCCAGCGCACCTACTGTATTCAGCGCGTCAAAGCGCCAACGCGCCGAATACAGTAGGCCAGTCCATACCATGCATCGCCAGTCACGACACGAAGCTGCAGGCGTTGTTGTACAGATCGTGATTAGTGGTCGTGCGTGGACGCTACTCACTTGACCATTCATTTATTTATGTTATTTTCCTATCGTTATAACCTTCCAGTGTCGTATCTAGGATATCGCAAGTGGCAACCTCGGTCACCCATCAGTGTTCCATGCCACCGTGTAGTGGCGCAACATGTTACACACGAAAAAATCAAACATTTAGGCCCGAAGTCAAAATCACCCCAAATACGTCACTGCAACCTTCACTCTGTTTTCGCACGTTCTGATACTGGCGACATTCATTTTTGTAAAGTTGTCGTAGCTGTCACCAGTGTTATCAGAGGAGAAACGTACGGGTCATAAGGACGCAGGAAGGAATTCGTCAACAAGAAACGGTCGCTTTCTTTTGGTCGATTCGTGCGTGACGAAGTAACCGACTGCAACATGCACAAGTCACTGCGTAATTGTTGTTGTTTGTGTTCCCAAAGGTTTCTCATGAGATACGGTCGGCGAACAATGAAGTGATTCAGTGGCCTATATAGGATCTCGCAAAGGGAGGCCAAAGGGGGTACAAGCTTAGTCACCCATTAGTTTACTATGCTGCCATCTAGTGGTGCAACAGGTTACATACGAACAAATTAAGCCAAAGGGTGGCATAGTAAATGAAGCGATTTCTTTCTGCACTAGACGCTAGCAACAACTAGTTTTCAATTAATTTATTGTATATGAGTACATTACGAGTACATCTGAGTACTTTATCAATATATGCTGTGGAAATTTATTAATTTGTAGTTAACAGAATGACACTTTCCTGAAGTATTTGAATGTTCAACTATTTTTTTTAATACTTTGTTATTTGTTATACCCCACTTACCATCCCTACACATAGTACACATGGTATATTCTCCAATAACCATGACTATGATACCAAAAAAGGTTTAATGGGTATTATTATATGAAAGCATGTGATTTATGAATTGTTAACTGAAGTTAAGGGACTAAAAAAAGGAGGGGTTTATAAAAAGTAACCGTATGTTTGGGGTTCCCATTTGTTTGTAGGGGTAGGCATTCATTAAGTAAGTCTTCAACCTTTAAAACTGAGAGGCTTTTAAATAATGGTTCCGTATGTGAGTTGTATTTGGTTACAGATATTAATCTTATTGCTTTCTTATGTAATGTTTTACCCTATTACACTGGTAGCCCCAGATCATTAGGCAGTAATTTATGTGGTGTAATATTAATGATTTATATAGTATAATTCTGATACTTTTTGGTAAGACACGGTTCAACTTGTTTATAATTCCAATTGTCCTAGAACATTTATTTGCTATTTTCTCAATATGTTTATGCCAATTTAAATGTGTGTCTAATATTAGACCTAAGAAGTTGAAATATTGGACTCTTTCAATGTTTACACCATAAATTTTTAGTGTTGGTGCTATTACTCGTTTGTTTGGCATTTGACATTTTTTATAAATCAAGAAATATACTGATGGGTAATTGTGTAGTGATCCTATCGACTATTTCTAGAGCTGCATATTCAGTTGAATGGTGGGGTCTGAAGCTGCATTGATTATCAGACAGTAGTTTTGTATTAGTAAAATACATGAGTAATTGGTTATTCATAATTCTTTCCAAGACTTGAAATAACAGGCAAAAGGGATATTGGTCTATAATTTGTTAATAATGTGTTATATTTTTTCTTAAATATAGGAATTACTTTTGCTACTTTAATTTTATCAGGAAATTGTTCTTTGTTCAGCACTTGATTTAATAATAATTGTGTTGTGTGTTTTATCTATGAAGATAAAATAGGGTTGGTGATCTGAAAAATGTTTCATGAGTATACCTGCTCTGCTCTCTAGAATTGTTGTTTTGTTAATTTACAGAAAAGGTTATCTATTAATGTACTGTGTTTTTCTGAAAATCTAGTTGGTAGTGTGATTTTGGGATACATACTATGTGATGTAAGAAGATCATAGAAATCACTTATCAATTCATTTTCATTTAACTTTAGCAGATTTATGTTATAATCAACGGCAAAGATTACATTGTGTTGTATTTGGTCGACCTAGAGATGATAGCATTAGTGAAAATTCTGTTAAAAAATGTTCCAGATTATCATTTAAATTCCTCAGAGGCCTATAAATATTTCCTATTATTGCTGGTTTGGTCAAACCACCTTCACTTACTTTGATAATTGGCCAATCAGCAACCGCCGCGACCGAGTGCAGGTGTACCCGTGGTGACCTTTAACAGAATTAAAGTGGGGATCGGCGCCAATTAATAGATCACACTTGCAGTGTCTAAACATGTCGCTCGTGTGAACGTGCATATTATTTAGTTATGCCTTGTCATGTGACACGGTGTCGTCCGACCACTTGAACAATTAATCGTTCGTATAAACATCAGGACCCACGGTCGAACGTTGGTAAACATCATCCTCGCAGTGGTCATATCAGTGGCGTCATACGTTGGATCGGAAAACAGTGAGTGAAAGCTGCACTTGTGACACCCTCTCGTCAAGGCTGCGCAAACCAACCCAGCCAGTTTTAGTCTCGCTCGAGAAGAGAGTCTGACGTCAGAGGCGTGGTCTCATTGTTTACCCATAATTGTCACCACTCCATTTTGTGTAGGCGTTCCCGTGAAGCGCCAGCAGCAAATCAGCATCATTATCATTGCCTGATTTAAATTTTCAGTCTGACAGTTGTATCAAAATAATTAAAGTGAATTCAAACTGCATCGTATATACTAATAAAAGTTCACTCTTATTTTATGAATTAGCAAATTGCCCGTATGACATCGTAATTAGCTAATCATGCATGCACCCAGAATCTGTGTGCATTAGTGCCCTGCGCGGCCCTAGAATTTGATCCCAAGCCCGGCCCGCAATTAGCAGTTAGAGTCCAGGCCCGGCCCAGGCCCGCAATAATTTTTCAAGCCCGGCCCGGCCCAGGCCCGCAAACTAGAATTTAGGCCCAGGCCCGACCCATACCCGACCCAGACCGTGAATGTTTGGCCCAGGCCCGGCCCGGCCCGGCCCGCAAGTTTCAAGCCCAGGCCCGGCCCGGCCCGCAAGCCCGCGGCCCGCTAAGTTTAGAGCAGATAAACCTATAATCTTATAACAAAAACGAAAAACAAATAAACTGTAAAACAGACTTATTGTTTTATTAAATAAAAAAGGTCCATAGTGTGCTGGATGAGTTCTAAAAATTCAGCACCACCAACTTCTTCAAACTTACGAATATCCTGAAGAAAAATAAAGAAAAACTTCTTAGTGTCATTACTATTAAATATGGTAACATTTGTTATATTTGGCGTTAATGTATTGGTTTATTGTTAGGGTAGGAGTTTTATTTATCTAACCCTGACTTAACCCATATGCAAGCCATAATCCCAATTTATATTGTTAATTGAATCAGCTCAACTAAGTTAACATAATTTAATATGATATTTCAATTAAATGTCACCCACTGGCACTGACACCCAGTGGCATTTTCAGCAGGCCAGCAGTCACAAGCCTGAGACAGACAGGTTCAGACATGTGTGAATTAGTACAAGTGTGAATGAATTAGGACTGGGGAGAAATACCAATTACCAACTGGGTTGGGTACTGGGTAGTGGGCTAGTAGCCTAGTGTGCACTTGGCAGTGGGCAGGTCTTTCAGGTGGGCAATGTTTGGAGGGAAGACCTAGACAATAGAATGTCCACTGGTAGGGTCAAAGGGTGATAAGTTGATGGTTAATCATGGCTTGATTGCCTCTGCAAATATTTCTAAAGTAAACATTTGGGGCTGGCTACTTCCAGCCAAGTGAACTTATGGGGTCATTAGATTCCATGCAAGGTCTCAATTTGCAACTATATAATACTAAAGAAATAATTTTAAGCATTCATTAAACGGAATTACAATTTATAATCAGTTTTTATTTTAAAAAATAAAGTAATAATCGGTGTTTTGTATGAATATTTTTATTATGTCCAGGCCCAGCCCAGGCCCGGCCCGGCCCGCTCACACTAGGCCCAGGCCCGGCCCCGCAGTATGTAGGCCCAGGCCCGGCCCGGCCCGGCCCGGCCCGGCCCGGCCCGCGAAATTATGTAGAGGCCCGGCCCGGCCCGCGGGCTGCGGGCCGGGCCAGGCTTGGACCAAAAGCCCGGCCCGCGCAGGGCACTAAGTGTGCATACATAGTTTCCGTCACAATGAAAAACACGCTTTGCATCCTAGCGTAGTAATCCAGGCGATGATGTGTGTGACAAACGGTGGCGCCACAGCCTGGATAATCGACGCTAATTCCTATCTTTGATGGCAACAGTGACGCGTAGCAGCGGACAACGAGTGTTCACGAGTGGCGGTAGGATGTTGTTGATCCGAAAATACCGATTTCTGGACCATGTCCAAAAATCCGGCAGTTCTTACAATCAGTATGTAACACCGTTGCTGGCTCCTTCCTAATGTTTAGGCGACTGGAAGATGTTTACGCCGTTGATGGTGTTGCGGGATGACATAAATAATGAAATATCGCCCATTAAACATGCACCATGGGCATGGCTATTTCTAGCGTTGCCTAGCCGGCTACAGGAAAATGAGGGTTGCGCGTGACGAGTGAATTTTTTCCGAGCACTTTGACCTGGGATACGTTAGTAAACTAAACAACACTTTGCTTCCCCACACTATCACGAAAAACAAACACTAGGTAGTAGGTCTAGGAAGATGTCCAAGAGATCGAGTATGACCTTCCCTACCACCGTACGCAGTACAGGAAGATGTAATTTTGTTCACGCACAACAGCCGAATGGAATAGCCTGCCCCAAGAAGTGGTATCTGCGACCACCCTGGACTCTTTTGCGTCCAGGCTCCAACGCCACCTCTGAATTCTATAAAGTTATAAACACCTCTCTAATCCCCTTCCTTCCCTTTCTACTACATTTCTTCTCTCTTCCCTGCTGTCAAAGATTACCCCCCAAATGATAAAATCTTCAACCAAATGAAGGTGGTCATAAAATAGAAGAAGTTAAAGTTGTTTATACCACTGGCACTGGCAATGACTATTCTGCAAAAAATTTCATGAGTTTCACACATGAGGTCAGTTAATTGACATTTAATGTGCTGTGAAAGTTTAAAGAAAATCGTACAATGAATTTTCCACTAAGCACTTTTCCACTAAGCACGCTTTTCACAATGGTGTATTTTTGTCCCCGACTACAAATGCTAGGTTCATGTTATGACAAGCGTTTATCACCAAAAGATTAAAGTACCTAAAAAGAAACATATGAGGTATTTTCAGAATTTTGGGATGAGAAAATAATGTAAACACACAGTTTGATCGCAATGTTCGCACTTTATATAACAGATGCTTTCTTTCTGCATCACGTGGGGAGAAACCTGTTAATAATGTAACGTTTCTGTATGAAATCATCAAATTTGAAAGTTGTGATAACTTGAAATATGAAAAAATCAATGTATAATTTTTTTCTTTATTGGCTGAGATATAGCTAAGTGTTTTCCTAACAAAACAGCTTTTTTAATATTCAACACAACATATGAGACCTACTTAGTACAACCCCATGGTTAGTACAACCCCGTACAGCCCCATACTTAGTAGAATCCCTGTATGGCTCCATACTTAGTACAACTCCGTACAACCCCATGGTTAGTACAACCCCGTACAGCCCCATACTTAGTATAACCCTGTATGGCCCCATACCTAGTACAACTCCATATGGCCCCATACTTAGTACAACACTACAGACCCATGCACTCACCAACTTGCGCAAGGGCTAGTATTTAATATTGTAAAAACTTCAACTCTAGGCATAGTCCAACAACATCACAACATTCTATGCATCAGAAAAGTTCAGGGCTGATGTTTTTGATAATTATTTAAAAATTATGAAAAGGTTTTGGCTCCCTGAGCATTAACACAAATTTCTTTACAGTAACACTTTCATTGCATGCACATTGATCAAAGCAGCGATCTTTTTTCTAAAAAATTTTACATTGCAATTTGCAATTTCCCCAACATTTCTATTAACTGTTTCAGTTTATGGATTTGTTTATGATGGGCAGATTCAATAAGTTCAACTATTGCAATTAGCAATATAAGTTGCTGATCATAGTGGCCTGCTGTGCTGAGCGGCTATGAGTTTAGAACCAGCTACCACGACATCATGGCAACATCACGTCATCACTTTGGCACTCAATAGAGTCTGACTCAAACGCATGGTTTGACTGTTACTGTCAGATTGCATCACTCGTCATATCAATTCATTTTGTAATTATATTTACAACAATAGATTTTACCCGAAATTTACTTCAAATCAGAGAGTCAGAAAGAATTAGTTTCAGCAAAACATACACTGTACCAAAAATAACACTTAATTTGAGCAAGTGTTGGCGTAGGTACACAATTTTTTTCTCACCCAACAAAAGATTAGCTCGAATTATGTTATGTATAGCATCTATTACATTTATGATTTATGTAGGTGTTTTGGATTTATATAATTTTATAAATTTCATAACATAATTAAGTTACTAATCTAATATACACCTGTAACAAGACCTTTTTGCTAAATAAAAAGTAGCATTAGATACAAGAACACAACAGTTAACTTTCCTCTTGTGGGTAGGACTTGCAGGGTTACAGTATCACCACACTAGAAAATATCAATGATAAGTTAATAGTAATTGCAAAATAACATATGCGTAGTTATTTAGTGGCAGTGTTGTCTACATCTTACAAGACACTATGTTGTGCTGGATGACATCTGCGTTCATGTCAAATGTCAGTTCTGAGAATTATGAAGGCCATACATTACATAACTGTCAAGGGCCAGGCACCAAGGAATGCCCCCAGTGCCTCTAAGTGCCAGGGTGTTGCCCAGATAGGCTGCCTACATGGCCCTCCAGGGTCCATAGAGAGACTCCTCACCCTGCTAGTGCTGTGCATATTCAACATCAAAGAGTGGATAGACCTGGACTTCTCAGAGACAGACGACGGCAGACGACAGGAAGAAGTGGAGACAGCTGGTTTCAAGGTCATCGGTGGTTCCCCAACGAAACTACGGGTTACGGGATTGATGATGATGATGATGATGATGAAGATACACAGAATTCAGCAGCAAGCTTGGTTTTGCCGTGCTCACACAGGTGCTGAATGTTAGAACGAGCTCTGTTTTAGTGGTAACAATTTACAGCATATTCGTCCTGTTTTCAATGCAGACAACATAGTGGCAGTGTGAGGAACCAGCAGTGAGAGGATATTCCAGATATCCATGAAGTTGTGTGAATGTCAGCTGCAGGTGTGTGGTAGGGAGTCATTTATTCCATTTTAACAAGAGTTCTGCTGCAAATTGAGTCCTGTGTAGAGAACTGGTGTTAAACCAAAACAAAAGTCATAGTTTACGGCCTGTGTATCTATAAGAGTTACTAAAACATAACCATTTTTTGTAACTACGATTCAGAATATCATGCCAGTGATTTACTAGGAAAACCTTGTTGAGCACACGTCTTAATTTCATGGGCCGCACCATACTGTTAGATAACACTACGTCACGAGTGTGGTATTCTGGCAATATTCACTCCCCAAATGAAAATATATTCGTACACACCTATTCTTATTCTTGCTAATAGAATATGGCCATGCTATTTGCATCCAAACTTAACTTATGTAACATATTTTAGCCTTTGTTTACTAAACTAGTTTTCTTTCTGTCAAAATAGCATGTTTATTTGAGACTTAGCATTGGTTCTGGTATACCTGAGTGCTCTTTTTGTGGTATACCTGAGTGCTCTTTTTGTGGTATACCAGAGTGCTCTTTTTGTGGTATACCTGAGTGCTCTTTTTGTGGTATACCAGAGTGCTCTTTTTGTGGTATACCTGAGTGCTCTTTTTGTGGTATACCTGAGTGCTCTTTTTATGGTATACCAGAGTGCTCTTTTTGTGGTATACCTGAGTGCTCTTTTTGTGGTATACCTGAGTGCTCTTTGGGTAGTATCAAATGCAGTATGGATGTCATGCAAGTATTACAAGAACAACTAAGGTCCCTTTGCACTGGTCAACATTTTGAAGAATGGAGGAATGAGCCAATGTGGTGCTGCACCGTCAACAATACTGGCCTATTGAAGACTGGTATAAATTTAAAAACAAGTTTAAGAAATAATTGATATTATATGTGTGTGTGGGAGGGTGCTTGTGTGTGGGGGGGTGCATGTATGTATGTATGTATCCTTGCAATCAAGCTATCTGCGCATGCAATCAAGCTAGCTCCACATCGGTCTGTGCATCATTGTTAGGAAAACCATTAAAAAAATTATATTGTCAGTTGAAACTACGTCCATAATGCCAACAGTAAACATAAATCGCATATTTATTGGTAAAAGAACTATAATAAAACAGAAACCATTATAAATTAAATGCTAAACATGTGGCGCCTCTCGTAGATAAGTGGGATAACTTCATGTTCGTGGTGTGATATCAAGATAGCAAAACCCCAATTTCTGTCCGGCAACAAGTTTGCTATTTTTGCTGCTGATGTAGCTCTTACTATGTTAGATATTTGAAAAAATTGCATGGGACCCCCCAACTTTTTTTGGCATTTTTATCAAGATAAATAATAAATGAACATTTCTGCCAAGTTTGACTCAAATGAAATTACCCCTTGTTGGTAAAATATTGAAAATTGTAGAAATTTAGCTAAAATGTGGTTCTCTGTGACTTCATAAATTACATAAAATCATTAATTTACCAAAGTTTCATTACTTTTTATTTTAGGGTAATTGGCTACCTTAACTAAAGCAATGTCCTGCTTATTTATATAATAATTCCCCTTCTTTTTGCTAGGTGTTGAGTGGTCAGCCTAGTATGATGACCACATGACCACCAGTTGGACAAGTGGGAGGGCAACCAGTGAGTGCCTGCGTCCTGCGTGACAAACAAGTGTGCCTGACAATGTCTCAGTTTGATGAAGTACTGGATGAGCTAGGCAGCTTTGGTCCGTTCCAGCTGAGACTGTTTCTGGTGGTGAGTCTGTTTGAGACGCCGGCTGCCTGGGCCATGTTCCTACCCGTCTTCGTAGCAGCCAAGCCCACGTGGAGGTGTCCTGTCCCATCCAGCGATGACTTCTCTTATAGCATTGACATGTTGAATACTACCATCAACGAGACAATGAAGTACACAGAGAACATGTGTACTGAATCTAACACTGTTTGTACAGGGATAGAGTATACATCAAACTTTACATCAATTGTGTCAGAGGTAAGCATTTGAGTTTATGGCAGTAACTTGATATATGATTGATATGTACTTTCAGTGCACCTAAGATGGCTTTTTTGTTATTTCCTCTACAGGAGAAACCTGAGCACTATAGACAATGTTTGGATAAATACACATGTGCTCATGCATGCATGCGTGCATAGAGCCTGATGGGGCAGCAATTATCAAAATTGTATTAGTTTTCCGACACTAGGTCCGTCTTGCATCAAATTAACTGGTTTTAAATGAAGAAAACACTTACTGAAAACTTCTTTACCAAAACTTTTTTAGCAATGTATTTGAGTTATTTATTTATTATGATTATTTATTTATTTACTATGATTATTTATTTACTATATTATATTTATGCTCTATTTTTATTATATATTTTTAAATATAATATATATTTATTATTTTTATGATATGCCTATGAACAGGCTTGTTCCAGATATATGGTGCTATATAATTTTTTTTATAATAAAAAATAAAATAATAATAATCTTATCAATGTATTTGACTTGTCTAGTGTCATAGATATCAAACTTTGTTTGTGTTTCATAGTAATCAGTATAATAACTTTTCTCTTTCACAGTGGGACTTGATCTGTGACCGAGGCCACCTTCGGTTTACGATTACAACGATCCAGATGGTTGGCACACTGATCGGTGCTTGTGTTACTGGCCAACTCGCCGACATGTATGGTCGTAGACGAGTCCTCTACACTGTCTACATCCTCCTGCTGGCCGCTGGACTCGGGTCTGCTTTCTCCAGTTCTTGGCAGATGTTTACCATCTTCCGGTTTTTTGTAGGTGCATTTTTTGGAGGTATGTATATACAGGGGTCACCTGGTGTACAGGGGTCATCTGGTGTTCAGGGGTCACTCAGTGTATTGTGCCATTGTTTGAGTTGACAGGTTTTGTAGCAGTTACTGGCACAGTTGTATACATTCATGAAAAACATGGTAATTTGTCTGAGGAAATGTGTTTTGTGTAACAGTTGTTTTTACCAAGCACCCACAGCCATGACTTTGTCCCCAAAACAAAATTATTGCATCATTAAATTTCAGAGAAAGTTGCTTTTAGAAAATTATGTCCTTGTATTGTTTTGGACTACTATGTAAAATTAATAAAGTATATTATGGGAACCATAATGGCTTCTTCCATGTCTTTATTTACTTATTTATTAACCCTGAAAATTTATTTAAAAAACAATGTTGAATGTTTGTAATGTATGAGCAGTGTATGTAGAACTATACTCCAGATGATAAACTCTCGGTTTCCCTACCCCAGATATATTCACCCCCATCAGGGTAGATTTATGACCGGTGACACTGTAATCGGTTGCAACGATAGTTTACAATTTTTTATTTAAACACTCTTAATTTGAACAATGTTCAATATAGTTAGTATATTATTTTAATTTGTGTCATCAAGTTGTTTCATCAAGTTGTGTCATCAAGTTGTGTCATCATGGTGGTCTGCAGTGGGTGTTGCTACTTGTGTGACTGCAGTGTAGACCCAAGCTCCAGCATGAATTCATTACCCCCCTAAATGTTTGCCCCCCCCCATAGAGTGGGGCGCGATAGCATACCGGTTAGAAGGCCGGACTCTCAATCGAGAGAACCCGGTTTCAAATCCCACTGCGGTCGCTTTGAACCTTTGGCAAGTTTGATCACCCCACGTTGCCACAGTTCACTCAGCTGTATAAATGAGTACCTGGCAATACAGATAGTGGTGGATATGTGAACGAATAGCCTTCGCGCAGCAATTGCAGCGTGGCTGAATACTTCCCAAAGAAGTTGAGATGGCCTTGGAATGAACAGGTCTGCCAGGGGGTGAAGTGTAAAGCGGTTTGAGCAGTCCTATGGACCGGATACCGCGCTATATAAGAACATACCTTTACTTTTACTTTAGAGGGAAGGCTAAATCTGCCAATGCCTAAGACATGTCTCATCACCATGTTACATAAGTATCAACTCAACAGCACATCCTTGTCCAGGAAAGTATTCAGGGTTAGAAAATGTACTACTATGAACGAGACATGAAGACAGGTATTCATGCGATGCTGACTGTTTCCATTCTTGTCCTCAACAGGGACCATGGTGGTCAACTTTGTGATGCCGTTGGAGTTTGTTGGGCGACGGTGGAGAACATTCTGCGGCTGTATTGGGTTCTGGGCCCTCGGTGTGATGTTGCTTGCTCCAATGGCGTTCTTCATTCCACAGTGGCGACATCTGACAGCCATCTGCTCGATCTCTGGACTTGTTCTCATGGCAACATGGTGGTATGTACTTGTCATTCATATAGTTCTCATGGCAACATGGTGGTACGTAGTTGTCATTCATATAGTTCTCATGGCAACATGGTGTCTGATTGTACGTACTTGTCATTCATATAGTTCTCATGGCAACATGGTAGTACATAGTTGTCATTCATATAGTTCTCATGGCAACATGGTGGTACGTAGTTGTCATTCATATAGTTCTCATGGCAACATGGTGGTACGTAGTTGTCATTCATATAGTTCTCATGGCAACATGGTGGTACGTAGTTGTCATTCATATAGTTCTCATGGCAACATGGTGGTACGTAGTTGTCATTCATATAGTTCTCATGGCAACATGGTGGTACGTAGTTGTCATTCATATACTTCTCATGGCAACATGGTGGTACGTAGTTGTCATTCATATAGTTCTCATGGCAACATGGTGGTACGTAGTTGTCATTCATATACTTCTCATGGCAACATGGTGGTACGTAGTTGTCATTCATATAGTTCTCATGGCAACATGGTGGTACGTAGTTGTCATTTATATAGTTCTCATGGCAACATGGTGGTACGTAGTTGTCATTCATATAGTTCTCATGGCAACATGGTGGTACGTAGTTGTCATTCATATACTTCTCATGGCAACATGGTGGTACGTAGTTGTCATTCATATACTTCTCATGGCAACATGGTGGTACGTAGTTGTCATTCATATAGTTCTCATGGCAACATGGTGGTACGTAGTTGTCATTCATATACTTCTCATGGCAACATGGTGGTACGTAGTTGTCATTCATATAGTTCTCATGGCAACATGGTGGTACATTGCAGTTTTTAAATTGATGCAGCATTTTGTTAAATAGAATTGTGTTGATTGCTCTAGGAATCAGTGAGGGTAATGATTGTCTGTCTGGAATCACCATGGCAGCCCACAGCTCTTTCTCACCTGTTGTTGATTGCTCTAGGAATCAGTGAGGGTAATGATTGTCTGTCTGGTATCACCATAGCAGCCCACAGCTCTTTCTCGCCTGTTGTTGATTGCTCTAGGAATCAGTGAGGGTAATGATTGTCTGTCTGGAATCACCATGAAAGCCCACAGCTCTTTCTCGCCTGTTGTTGATTGCTCTAGGAATCAGTGAGGGTAATGATTGTCTGTCTGGAATCACCATGGCAGCTCACAGCTCTTTCTCACCTGTTGTATATTGCTCTAGGAATCAGTGATAATGATTGTCTGTCTGGAATCACCATGGATGCCCACAGCTCTTTCTCGCCTGTTGTTGATTGCTCTAGGAATCAGTGATAATGATTGTCTGTCTGGAATCACCATGGCAGCCCACAGCTCTTTCTCACCTGTTGTTGATTGCTCTAGGAATCAGTGATAATGATTGTCTGTCTGGAATCACCATGGCAGCCCACAGCTCTTTCTCACCTGTTGTTGATTGTGCTAGGAATCAGTGAGGGTAAAGATTGTCTGTCTGGAATCACCATGGCAGCCCACAGCTCTTTCTCACCTGTTGTTGATTGCTCTAAAAATCAGTGAAGGTAATGATTGTCTGTCTGGAATCACCATGGCAGCCCACAGCTCTTTCTCGCCTGTTGTTGATTGCTCTAGGAATCAGTGATAATGATTGTCTGTCTGGAATCACCATGGCAACCCACAGCTCTTTCTCACATGTTGTTGATTGCTCTAGGAATCGGTGAGGGTAATGATTGTTTGTCTGGAATCACCATGGCAGCCCACAGCTCTTTCTCACCTGTTGTTGATTGCTCTAGAAATCAGTGAAGGTAATGATTGTCTGTCTGGAATCACCATGGCAGCCCACAGCTCTTTCTCACCTGTTGTTGATTGCTCTAGGAATCAGTGAGGGTAATGATTGTCTGTCTGGAATCACCATGGCAGCCCACAGCTCTTTCTCGCCTGTTGTTGATTGCTCTAGGAATCAGTGAAGGTAATGATTGTCTGTCTGGAATCACCATGGCAGCCCACAGCTCTTTCTTGCCTGTTGTTGATTGCTCTAGGAATCAGTGAAGGTAATGATTGTCTGTCTGGAATCACCATGGCAGCCCACAGCTCTTTCTCGCCTGTTGTTGATTGCTCTAGACATCAGTGAGGGTAATGATTGTCTGTCTGGAATCACCATGGCAGCCCACAGCTCTTTCTTGCCTGTTGTTGATTGCTCTAGGAATCAGTGATAATGATTGTCTGTCTGGAATCACCATGACAGCCCACAGCTCTTTCTCACCTGTTGTTGATTGCTCTAGGAATCGGTGAGGGTAATGATTGTTTGTCTGGAATCACCATGGCAGCCCACAGCTCTTTCTCACCTGTTGTTGATTGCTCTAGAAATCAGTGAAGGTAATGATTGTCTGTCTGGAATCACCATGGCAGCCCACAGCTCTTTCTCACCTGTTGTTGATTGCTCTAGGAATCAGTGAGGGTAATGATTGTCTGTCTGGAATCACCATGGCAGCCCACAGCTCTTTCTCGCCTGTTGTTGATTGCTCTAGGAATCAGTGAAGGTAATGATTGTCTGTCTGGAATCACCATGGCAGCCCACAGCTCTTTCTTGCCTGTTGTTGATTGCTCTAGGAATCAGTGAGGGTAATGATTGTCTGTCTGGAATCACCGTGGCAGCCCACAGCTCTTTCTTGCCTGTTGTTGATTGCTCTAGGAATCAGTGAGGGTAATGATTGTCTGTCTGGAATCACCATGGCAGCCCACAGCTCTTTCTCACCTGTTGTTGATTGCTCTAGGAATCAGTGAGGGTAATGATTGTCTGTCTGGAATCACCATGGCAGCCCACAGCTCTTTCTCGCCTGTTGTTGATTGCTCTAGGAATCAGTGAAGGTAATGATTGTCTGTCCGGAATCACCATGGCAGCCCACAGCTCTTTCTTGCCTGTTGTTGATTGCTCTAGGAATCAGTGAGGGTAATGATTGTCTGTCTGGAATCACCATGGCAGCCCACAGCTCTTTCTCACCTGTTGTTGATTGCTCTAGGAATCAGTGAGGGTAATGATTGTCTGTCTGGAATCACCATGGCAGCCCACAGCTCTTTCTTGCCTGTTGTTGATTGCTCTAGGAATCAGTGAGGGTAATGATTGTCTGTCTGGAATCACCATGGCAGCCCACAGCTCTTTCTCGCCTGTTGTTGATTGCTCTAGGAATCAGTGAGGGTAACGATTGTCTGTCTGGAATCACCATGGCAGCCCACAGCTCTTTCTCACCTGTTGTTGATTGCTCTAGGAATCAGTGAGGGTAATGATTGTCTGTCTGGAATCACCTTGGCAGCCCACAGCTCTTTCTCGCCTGTTGCTGATTGCTCTAGGAATCAGTGAGGGTAATGATTGTCTGTCTGGAATCACCATGGCAGCCCACAGCTCTTTCTCGCCTGTTGTTGATTGCTCTAGGAATCAGTGAGGGTAATGATTGTCTGTCTGGAATCACCATGGCAGCCCACAGCTCTTTCTCGCCTGTTGTTGATTGCTCTAGAAATCAGTGATAATGATTGTCTGTCTGGAATCACCATGGCAGCCCACAGCTCTTTCTCGCCTGTTTTTGATTGCTCTAGGAATCAGTGATAATGATTGTCTGTCTGGAATCACCATGGCAGCCCACAGCTCTTTCTCGCCTGTTGTTGATTGATCTAGGAATCAGTGAGGGTAATGATTGTCTGTCTGGAATCACCATGGCAGCCCACAGCTCTTTCTTGCCTGTTGTTGATTGATCTAGGAATCAGTGAGGGTAATGATTGTCTGTCTGGAATCACCGTGGCAGCCCACAGCTCTTTCTCGCCTGTTGTTGATTGCTCTAGACATCAGTGAGGGTAATGATTGTCTGTCTGGAATCACCATGGCAGCCCACAGCTCTTTCTTGCCTGTTGTTGATTGCTCTAGGAATCAGTGATAATGATTGTCTGTCTGGAATCACCATGACAGCCCACAGCTCTTTCTCACCTGTTGTTGATTGCTCTAGGAATCGGTGAGGGTAATGATAGTCTGTCTGGAATCACCATGGCAGCCCACAACTCTTTCTCACCTGTTGTTGATTGCTCTAGGAATCAGTGAGGGTAATGATTGTCTGTCTGGAATCACCATGGCAGCCCACAGCTCTTTCTCGCCTGTTGTTGATTGCTCTAGGAATCAGTGAGGGTAATGATTGTCTGTCTGGAATCACCATGGCAGCCCACAGCTCTTTCTCGCCTGTTGTTGATTGCTCTAGGAATCAGTGAATGTAATGATTGTCTGTCTGAAATCACCATAGCAGCCCACAGCTCTTTCTCACCTGTTGTTGATTGCTCTAGGAATCAGTGAAGGTAATGATTGTCTGTCTGGAATCACCATGGCAGTCCACAGCTCTTTCTCACCTGTTGTTGATTGCTCTAGGAATCAGTGAGGGTAATGATTGTCTGTCTGGAATCACCATGGCAGCCCACAGCTCTTTCTCGCCTGTTGTTGATTGCTCTAGGAATCAGTGAAGGTAATGATTGTCTGTCTGGAATCACCATGGCAGCCCACAGCTCTTTCTCGCCTGTTGTTGATTGCTCTAGGAATCAGTGAAGGTAATGATTGTCTGTCTGGAATCACCATGGCAGCCCACAGCTCTTTCTCGCCTGTTGTAGATTGCTCTAGGAATCAGTGAAGGTAATGATTGTCTGTCTGGAATCACCATGGCAGCCCACAGCTCTTTCTTGCCTGTTGTTGATTGCTCTAGGAATCAGTGAAGGTAATGATTGTCTGTCTGGAATCACCATGGTAGCCCACAGCTCTTTCTCACCTGTTGTTGATTGCTCTAGAAATCAGTGAAGGTAATGATTGTTCGTCTGGAATCACCATGGCAGCCCACAGCTCTTTCTTGCCTGTTGTTGATTGCTCTAGGAATCAGTGAAGGTAATGATTGTCTGTCTGGAATCACCATGGCAGCCCACAGCTCTTTCTCGCCTGTTGTTGATTGCTCTAGGAATCAGTGAAGGTAATGATTGTCTGTCTGGAATCACCATGGCAGCCCACACCTCTTTCTCACCTGTTGTTGATTGCTCTAGGAATCAGTGAGGGTAATGATTGTCTGTCCGGAATCACCATGGCAACCCACAGCTCTTTCTTGCCTGTTGTTGATTGCTCTAGGAATCAGTGAGGGTAATGATTGTCTGTCTGGAATCACCATGGCAAACCACAGCTCTTTCTCGCCTGTTGTTGATTGCTCTAGGAATCAGTGAGGGTAATGATTGTCTGTCTGGAATCACCATGGCAGCCCACAGCTCTTTCACGCCTGTTGTTGATTGCTCTAGGAATCAGTGATAATGATTGTCTGTCTGGAATCACCATGGCAGCCCACAGCTCTTTCTTGCCTGTTGTTGATTGCTCTAGGAATCAGTGAGGGTAATGATTGTCTGTCTGGAATCACCATGGCAGCCCACAGCTCTTTCTCGCCTGTTGTTGATTGCTCTAGGAATCAGTGAGGGTAACGATTGTCTGTCTGGAATCACCATGGCAGCCCACAGCTCTTTCTCGCCTGTTGTTGATTGCTCTAGGAATCAGTGAGGGTAACGATTGTCTGTCTGGAATCACCATGGCAGCCCACAGCTCTTTCTCGCCTGTTGTTGATTGCTCTAGGAATCAGTGAGGGTAATGATTGTCTGTCTGGAATCACCATGGCAGCCCACAGCTCTTTCTCGCCTGTTGTTGATTGCTCTAGGAATCAGTGAGGGTAATGATTGTCTGTCTGGAATCACCATGACAGCCCACAGCTCTTTCTTGCCTGTTGTTGATTGCTCTAGGAATCAGTGAGGGTAATGATTGTCTGTCTGGAATCACCATGGCAGCCCACAGCTCTTTCTCACCTGTTGTATATTGCTCTAGGAATCAGTGATAATGATTGTCTGTCTGGAATCACCATGGATGCCCACAGCTCTTTCTCGCCTGTTGTTGATTGCTCTAGGAATCAGTGATAATGATTGTCTGTCTGGAATCACCATGGCAGCCCACAGCTCTTTCTCACCTGTTGTTGATTGCTCTAGGAATCAGTGAGGGTAATGATTGTCTGTCTGGAATCACCATGGCAGCCCACAGCTCTTTCTCGCCTGTTGTTGATTGCTCTAGGAATCAGTGAAGGTAATGATTGTCTGTCTGGAATCACCATGGCAGCCCACAGCTCTTTCTTGCCTGTTGTTGATTGCTCTAGGAATCAGTGAGGGTAATGATTGTCTGTCTGGAATCACCGTGGCAGCCCACAGCTCTTTCTTGCCTGTTGTTGATTGCTCTAGGAATCAGTGAGGGTAATGATTGTCTGTCTGGAATCACCATGGCAGCCCACAGCTCTTTCTCACCTGTTGTTGATTGCTCTAGGAATCAGTGAGGGTAATGATTGTCTGTCTGGAATCACCATGGCAGCCCACAGCTCTTTCTCGCCTGTTGTTGATTGCTCTAGGAATCAGTGAAGGTAATGATTGTCTGTCCGGAATCACCATGGCAGCCCACAGCTCTTTCTTGCCTGTTGTTGATTGCTCTAGGAATCAGTGAGGGTAATGATTGTCTGTCTGGAATCACCATGGCAGCCCACAGCTCTTTCTCACCTGTTGTTGATTGCTCTAGGAATCAGTGAGGGTAATGATTGTCTGTCTGGAATCACCATGGCAGCCCACAGCTCTTTCTTGCCTGTTGTTGATTGCTCTAGGAATCAGTGAGGGTAATGATTGTCTGTCTGGAATCACCATGGCAGCCCACAGCTCTTTCTCGCCTGTTGTTGATTGCTCTAGGAATCAGTGAGGGTAACGATTGTCTGTCTGGAATCACCATGGCAGCCCACAGCTCTTTCTCACCTGTTGTTGATTGCTCTAGGAATCAGTGAGGGTAATGATTGTCTGTCTGGAATCACCTTGGCAGCCCACAGCTCTTTCTCGCCTGTTGCTGATTGCTCTAGGAATCAGTGAGGGTAATGATTGTCTGTCTGGAATCACCATGGCAGCCCACAGCTCTTTCTCGCCTGTTGTTGATTGCTCTAGGAATCAGTGAGGGTAATGATTGTCTGTCTGGAATCACCATGGCAGCCCACAGCTCTTTCTCGCCTGTTGTTGATTGCTCTAGAAATCAGTGATAATGATTGTCTGTCTGGAATCACCATGGCAGCCCACAGCTCTTTCTCGCCTGTTTTTGATTGCTCTAGGAATCAGTGATAATGATTGTCTGTCTGGAATCACCATGGCAGCCCACAGCTCTTTCTCGCCTGTTGTTGATTGATCTAGGAATCAGTGAGGGTAATGATTGTCTGTCTGGAATCACCATGGCAGCCCACAGCTCTTTCTTGCCTGTTGTTGATTGATCTAGGAATCAGTGAGGGTAATGATTGTCTGTCTGGAATCACCGTGGCAGCCCACAGCTCTTTCTCGCCTGTTGTTGATTGCTCTAGACATCAGTGAGGGTAATGATTGTCTGTCTGGAATCACCATGGCAGCCCACAGCTCTTTCTTGCCTGTTGTTGATTGCTCTAGGAATCAGTGATAATGATTGTCTGTCTGGAATCACCATGACAGCCCACAGCTCTTTCTCACCTGTTGTTGATTGCTCTAGGAATCGGTGAGGGTAATGATAGTCTGTCTGGAATCACCATGGCAGCCCACAGCTCTTTCTCACCTGTTGTTGATTGCTCTAGGAATCAGTGAGGGTAATGATTGTCTGTCTGGAATCACCATGGCAGCCCACAGCTCTTTCTCGCCTGTTGTTGATTGCTCTAGGAATCAGTGAGGGTAATGATTGTCTGTCTGGAATCACCATGGCAGCCCACAGCTCTTTCTCGCCTGTTGTTGATTGCTCTAGGAATCAGTGAATGTAATGATTGTCTGTCTGAAATCACCATAGCAGCCCACAGCTCTTTCTCACCTGTTGTTGATTGCTCTAGGAATCAGTGAAGGTAATGATTGTCTGTCTGGAATCACCATGGCAGTCCACAGCTCTTTCTCACCTGTTGTTGATTGCTCTAGGAATCAGTGAGGGTAATGATTGTCTGTCTGGAATCACCATGGCAGCCCACAGCTCTTTCTCGCCTGTTGTTGATTGCTCTAGGAATCAGTGAAGGTAATGATTGTCTGTCTGGAATCACCATGGCAGCCCACAGCTCTTTCTCGCCTGTTGTTGATTGCTCTAGGAATCAGTGAAGGTAATGATTGTCTGTCTGGAATCACCATGGCAGCCCACAGCTCTTTCTCGCCTGTTGTAGATTGCTCTAGGAATCAGTGAAGGTAATGATTGTCTGTCTGGAATCACCATGGCAGCCCACAGCTCTTTCTTGCCTGTTGTTGATTGCTCTAGGAATCAGTGAAGGTAATGATTGTCTGTCTGGAATCACCATGGTAGCCCACAGCTCTTTCTCACCTGTTGTTGATTGCTCTAGAAATCAGTGAAGGTAATGATTGTCTGTCTGGAATCACCATGGCAGCCCACAGCTCTTTCTTGCCTGTTGTTGATTGCTCTAGGAATCAGTGAAGGTAATGATTGTCTGTCTGGAATCACCATGGCAGCCCACAGCTCTTTCTCGCCTGTTGTTGATTGCTCTAGGAATCAGTGAAGGTAATGATTGTCTGTCTGGAATCACCATGGCAGCCCACACCTCTTTCTCACCTTTTGTTGATTGCTCTAGGAATCAGTGAGGGTAATGATTGTCTGTCCGGAATCACCATGGCAACCCACAGCTCTTTCTTGCCTGTTGTTGATTGCTCTAGGAATCAGTGAGGGTAATGATTGTCTGTCTGGAATCACCATGGCAAACCACAGCTCTTTCTCGCCTGTTGTTGATTGCTCTAGGAATCAGTGAGGGTAATGATTGTCTGTCTGGAATCACCATGGCAGCCCACAGCTCTTTCACGCCTGTTGTTGATTGCTCTAGGAATCAGTGATAATGATTGTCTGTCTGGAATCACCATGGCAGCCCACAGCTCTTTCTTGCCTGTTGTTGATTGCTCTAGGAATCAGTGAGGGTAATGATTGTCTGTCTGGAATCACCATGGCAGCCCACAGCTCTTTCTCGCCTGTTGTTGATTGCTCTAGGAATCAGTGAGGGTAACGATTGTCTGTCTGGAATCACCATGGCAGCCCACAGCTCTTTCTCGCCTGTTGTTGATTGCTCTAGGAATCAGTGAGGGTAATGATTGTCTGTCTGGAATCACCATGGCAGCCCACAGCTCTTTCTCGCCTGTTGTTGATTGCTCTAGGAATCAGTGAGGGTAATGATTGTCTGTCTGGAATCACCATGGCAGCCCACAGCTCTTTCTCGCCTGTTGTTGATTGCTCTAGGAATCAGTGAGGGTAATGATTGTCTGTCTGGAATCACCATGACAGCCCACAGCTCTTTCTTGCCTGTTGTTGATTGCTCTAGGAATCAGTGAGGGTAATGATTGTCTGTCTGGAATCACCATGGCAGCCCACAGCTCTTTCTCGCCTGTTGTTGATTGCTCTAGGAATCAGTGAGGGTAATGATTGTCTGTCTGGAATCACCATGGCAGCCCACAGCTCTTTCTCGCCTGTTGTTGATTGCTCTAGGAATCAGTGATAATGATTGTCTGTCTGGAATCACCATGGCAGCCCACAGCTCTTTCTCGCCTGTTGTTGATTGCTCTAGGAATCAGTGAGGGTAATGATTGTCTGTCTGGAATCACCATGGCAACCCACAGCTCTTTCTTGCCTGTTGTTGATTGATCTAGGAATCAGTGAGGGTAATGATTGTCTGTCTGGAATCACCGTGGCAGCTCACAGCTCTTTCTCGCCTGTTGTTGATTGCTCTAGACATCAGTGAGGGTAATGATTGTCTGTCTGGAATCACCATGGCAGCCCACAGCTCTTTCTCGCCTGTTGTTGATTGCTCTAGGAATCAGTGAGGGTAATGATTGTCTGTCTGGAATCACCATGGCAGCCCACAGCTCTTGTTCGCCTGTTGTTGATTGCTCTAGGAATCAGTGAGGGTAATGATTGTCTGTCTGGAATCACCATGGCTGCCCACAGCTCTTTCTTGCCTGTTGTTGATTGCTCTAGGAATCAGTGATAATGATTGTCTGTCAGGAATCACCATGGCAGCCCACAGCTCTTTCTTGCCTGTTGTTGATTGCTCTAGGAATCAGTGAGGGTAATGATTGTCTGTCTGGAATCACCATGACAGCCCACAGCTCTTTCTTGCCTGTTGTTGATTGCTCTAGGAATCAGTGAGGGTAATGATTGTCTGTCTGGAATCACCATGGCAGCCCACAGCTCTTTCTCGCCTGTTGTTGATTGCTCTAGGAATCAGTGATGGTAATGATTGTCTGTCTGGAATCACCATGGCAGCCCACAGCTCTTTCTCGCCTGTAGTTGATTGCTCTAGGAATCAGTGAGGGTAATGATTGTCTGTCTGGAATCACCATGGCTGCCCACAGCTCTTCCTTGCCTGTTGTTGAAATATTTCCATGTTGCAAATGAAGTCAATCAAAATGTATTAAAAATAGAATATATGTACAAATTATTTGCAGAACTGAACAGTTTTTATGTCAATTGCAATACTCTTACAGCAGTATGCCTGGATGTTTAAATTATCTTATTTGTTTATTATTCTGCGTTCACTATAAAGAAGAGTTCTATTCTGACATGAGGGTTAATGAAATTTGTGTCTAATTGCAATGTTCAATAAGTATCACTGTCAATGCTCTAATAACTATTGTTGTCACATTGTTGTCACATTGTTGTCACATTGTAGGTACGTCCCCGAGAGTCCCCGTTGGCTCATCCAGAAAGGTCGTATAACGGAGGCGAAGGTCATAATAACGCGTATTGCTGAATTCAACCGCAAACCTCCCCCTGACCTCACGAAGCATGGGTCATGTCTCATAGTATGTTGTTGTGCTGTAATGTTTTCTTGTGTGCACTGTGAACTATTCAAGTAAGTGGTGCTGTTTAAGGGATGATCTGAAAACGTTGATGTATGCCACTACATGATACCTATGTCATTTACCTCAGACTCCTTGCAATTTTGGCAACTTTGTATCCATCAGGTGGCGCTTCAGCTGTCGTAATGCGAAACTGCCTGTGTACGCTCAATGTCAGCGCCCTTGTTAACTGTCATCCGAAAATAGATGATGTTTTTTTGAAAATAAATCGATGTACGGCAGAACTTAATGAAACAGCAGCTAACCTCTCTCATATGTGAAACCAGTTTTGTGTAGTGTGTAGTGTCTTACATAAATGATAGTCATATAGATTAAATGGCAAGAGCATTTTGTGTGTGTAGTAATTCTCAGAAATATAGTTGTAAATTGTATTTTTGCCGTAGCAGAGATAAATTATATGTCGAGCAAATATCTAACTGGATTATCAACAGACATCTGAAACAAAGGAATACACATTGCTCTGACGCACACTTTCTGCAGAGCACCATGTGTATTGTGGGTAATCTTTCAGTTGCTTTTTTATTAGTTTGAAAATGTTTGATGATAATAAGATGTTAAACTCTATCATCAGAAATTGAAAATCAGTTGTGTATTCTCGACTTTCACACCATTATAAGATGTTCTAATCCCTACCACAGAGTAACAGTAGTACCCACCAGCCGCTAATTTGTGCTTAGTGACAACTTTCATAAAAACTTCAGTATATACTGTGTATAATTTTAGTTTCCTATTTTGTGAAATTCAAATTGTTACAATCAAATAATATTTTATTTGTTTTACGTGCAAAGCCACTTATAACATCAAGACAACGACAGTGGAAGGAGTGTTCATGGCATGCGGTATAACTCACTGCTGTTCTATTTTGTTGCATAGAAAAACGTTTTCATTTTTAGATCCTGTTTACAACAAAATCACACATTAATGTTTTGTAGAAACTTTTTTATTGATAAAGTCCTTACAACAATGAAGCCAAGTTGGTTGGCGGACATTTATGTTATGTTTTGTTGTATAGAAAGAAGAAGAAGAAAGAAAGGTGGAGAACTACAGCTATTGGCACTTGTTCCGCACTCCAACTCTTGCTAAGAACTCCCTCATTATCATCTTTGCCTGGTAAATCTGCTTTCCATTTTGGAAGTTCTTGCAATTCTTCCTAATGTGGTGACATTGTAAATAATTCTTTGAATGTGTGATTAAATTAGTCACTAAATTACTTTTTGTTGGTATTTGATACTTGTTTTTACTATTTGAAATATACAGTTTTGCTCCGTAGTATTCATTATGTTACTATGACAACAGTGTCTGTTTACTTACCATGTGGTTTTGATGTTTTTGAATCAAGGTTTGTCAGCAGTTCTGTGTACTATGGGACGTCTTTGAATGTTGGTAGTCTGTCAGGAGACAGATATGTCAACTTCTTTCTGTCGGGATTCGTAGAGATTCCCGCCCTTCTCTTTGTCGTCTTTGTCAACAACAGGTGAGTTTAAAGTTGAAGTAAACAACAGGTGGGTTTAAAGTTTAAATTACCAACAGGTGAGTTTAAAGCTTAACTAGATAATATCAAACCAAGAAATAATAAAAATGTTAACATTAGAAGTGCATGTAGAAATTCACATAGTATTTATGACTGAGAAATATAGAAAATATGTTCCCATCTTACTATGATTGAACTAGCATATGTATGTATGCTAAATGCTACTCCTAGACCAGTGGTTCCCAACCTGGGGTATATGTACCCTTGGGGGTATGCCAGAGGTTTATCAGGGGATATGTGGAGGGTTGGCTGAAGCTAAGGTTACGTGCAATGGTGCAAAGATGTTGTCACTTTGTGTGGCCTGCAAAGGAGAAATTGTGTTTTTGTAATACTATCAAATTCACACGAAACATATTCCTGTCAAGCAAACATTCAATGCTATTAGAAAACGTCATGATCCAAGTCCATAAATTGCTATTCTCGAAGGACCTATAGTTTTCCCAGTTAAGATACTTCCCATCTAAATTATTTGTAAGTTACAACAACTTCACCTCATTTCAGTGGTTAGCGCCTGTCTAGTAAGTTTGCATCATCAGGTCCAACGCCCCCAATACCAGGCTCTTCTGCCCTTTGTGCCAAGAGTTCGATATGGACCAAGAGGCGCTGCTCTTCCACACTGAGGTCCATTGGCTCTCATGAGGGAACGTAGTGTCCAGAGTGGTGTCGCAGAAAGATGATATCACCAAATTCTTTGACCGTGTCGGCGAGGAGCAATCTCATAAATTCATCGAAAAACTCTCAGACAAACATGGCTCTTGAAGCTGGCATGCTCAAACAACATCGTATTCCAACTGAACTTGCTTAACAAGTCACTCCAAGGCTGGTGTGCCTGCTTCAGGATGAAGAAATGGGACACGGAAACATTGGGCTTGTGCAGGCACACCTGCCTTGTGCAGGCACACCTGCCTTGTGCAGGCACACCTGCCTTCCATGTGGAAGGGGTTTCACACCTACTTCTTGAGTGCGCTGGATTTGATTTGATCCATGTTCCAAGTTACGTAAACCGTCACCTCCCATTTTTGTGACTTTAACACCATCTGGCACATGATATATAACTGATTGGTGGGGCGCGATAGCATACTGGTTAGAATGCCGGACTCTTAAGAGAACCTGGTTTCAAATCCCACTGCAGTCGCTTCGAACCTTTGGCAAGTTTGATCACCCCACGTCGCCACAGTTCACTCAGCTGTATAAATGAGTACCTGGCAATACAGAGAGTGCTGGATATGTGAACAAATAGTCTTCGCGCAGTAATTGCAGCATGGCTGAATGCTTCCCAGTGAAGTTAAAATGGCCTTGGAATGAACAGGTCTGCCAGGGGGTGAAGTGTAAAGTGCTTTGAGCAGTCCCAAGGACTGGATACCGCGCTATATAAGAACTTACCTTTACCTTTTTTTATTGGTGGACAGTTTATCCGGAGTTATCCCATCTGGAGGTTGGTTACTAGTTATAATTGGTAGTGTTAGTATTGGTGTATCAGTAGTGTTAGTATTGGTGAATCAGTAGTGTTAGTATTGGTGAATCAGTAGTGTTAGTATTGGTGAATCAGTAGTGTTAGTATTGGTGAATCAACAGTGTTGGTATTGGTGTATCAATAGTGTTGGTATTGGTGTATAAATAGTGTTGGTATTGGTGTATCAGTAGTGTTGGTATTGGTGAATCAGTAGTGTTAGTATTGGTGAATCAGTAGAGTTAGTATTGGTGAATCAGTAGTGTTGGTATTGGGGTATCAGCAGTGTTGGTATTGGTGTATCAGTAGTGTTGGTATTGGTTTATCAGTAGTGTTGGTATTGGTGTATCAGCAGTGTTGGTATTTGGGTATCAGTAGTGTTGGTATTGGTGTATCAGCAATGTTGTTTCACTGAATCATTGTTGTATTTTCTCACCAGAATTGGCCGCAGGTGGACCCTGAGCATACTCATGATGGTTGCGGGAGCGTCCTGCTTCGGCATTCTCTTCCTTGATATCACAGGTAGAGTCTGTTTTCTTCTTGTCGTTCACCACCACAGCATATGTCATCAGTTTTGTCCATAGGGTGATGTCAGCATTTCAAACATGTCTTAAAATTGGAAACAGCTTATCTTAGTGGATGGAAAGAAATCAGTAATTAGTATTGTGTTATAATGGTTTTATAAATATTTGTTAATTGTGCCATCAAGATGTGGGGGGCGGTAGCGTAGCGGTTACAACGTCAGGCTCTCAATCGAGAGAACCTGGGTTCAAATCCTCTTGCTGCCATTTTGAAGCTTTGGCAGTTTCATTCATCCCACGTTGCCACAGTTCACTCAGCTGTATAAATGAGTACCTGGCTACAGACAGAGGTGGATATCGGAACGAATAGTCTTTGCGCAGTAATTACAACGTGGCTGAATGGTTCCCAGAGAAGTCAAAATTGTGTTGGAATGAACTAGTCTGCCAGGGGGTGAAGTGTAAAGCGCTTCGAACAGTCCCAAGGACTGGATACTGCGCTACATAAGAATAGTCCCAAGGACTGGATACTGCACTACATAAGAACAGTCCCAAGGACTGGATACTGCGCTACATAAGAACAGTCCCAAGGACTGGATACTGCGCTACATAAGAACAGTCCCAAGGACTGGGTACTGCACTACATAAGAACAGTCCCAAGGACTGGATACTGCGCTACATAAGAACAGTCCCAAGGACTGGGTACTGCACTACATAAGAACAGTCCCAAGGACTGGATACTGCGCTACATAAGAACAGTCCCATGGACTGGATACTGCACTACATAAGAACAGTCCCAAGGACTGGATACTGCGCTACATAAGAACAGTCCCAAGGACTGGGTACTGCACTACATAAGAACAGTCCCAAGGACTGGATACTGCGCTACATAAGAACAGTCCCAAGGACTGGGTACTGCACTACATAAGAACAGTCCCAAGGACTGGATACTGCGCTACATAAGAACAGTCCCAAGGACTGGATACTGCACAACATAAGAACAGTCCCAAGGACTGGATACTGCGCTACATAAGAACAGTCCCAAGGACTGGGTACTGCACTACATAAGAACAGTCCCAAGGACTGGGTACTGCGCTAAATAAGAACAGTCCCAAGGACTGGGTACTGCGCTACATAAGAACAGTCCCAAGGACTGGATACTGCGCTAAATAAGAACAGTCCCAAGGACTGGGTACTGCGCTAAATAAGAACAGTCCCAAGGACTGGGTACTGCACTACATAAGAACAGTCCCAAGGACTGGATACTACGCTACATAAGAACAGTCCCAAGGACTGGGTACTGCACTACATAAGAACAGTCCCAAGGACTGGATACTGCACTACATAAGAACAGTCCCAAGGACTGGATACTGCGCAACATAAGAACAGTCCCAAGGACTGGGTACTGCACTACATAAGAACAATCCCAAGGACTGGATACTACGCTACATAAGAACAGTCCCAAGGACTGGGTACTGCACTACATAAGAACAGTCCCAAGGACTGGGTACTGCGCTAAATAAGAACAGTCCCAAGGACTGGGTACTGCACTACATAAAAACAGCCCCAAGGACTGGGTACTGCACTACATAAGAACAGTCCCAAGGACTGGATACTGCGCTACATAAGAACAGTCCCAAGGACTGGATACTGCGCTACATAAGAACAGTCCCAAGGACTGGATACTGCACTACATAAGAACAGTCCCAAGGACTGGATACTGCGCTACATAAGAACAGTCCCAAGGACTGGATACTGCGCTACATAAGAACAGTCCCAAGGACCGGGTACTGCACTACATAAGAACAGTCCCAAGGACTGGGTACTGCGCTACATAAGAACAGTCCCAAGGACTGGCTACTGCGCTACATAAGAACAGTCCCAAGGACTGGATACTGCGCTACATAAGAACAGTCCCAAGGACTGGGTACTGCGCTACATAAGAACAGTCCCAAGGACTGGATACTGCGCTACATAAGAACAGTCCCAAGGACTGGATACTGCGCTACATAAGAACAGTCCCAAGGACTGGGTACTGCACTACATAAGAACAGTCCCAAGGACTGGATACTGCGCTACATAAGAACAGTCCCAAGGACTGGATACTGCGCTACATAAGAACAGTCCCAAGGACTGGATACTGCACTACATAAGAACAGTCCCAAGGACTGGATACTGCACTACATAAGAATAGCCCCAAGGGCCGGATACTGCGCTACATAAGAACAGTCCCAAGGACTGGATACTGC
This sequence comes from Lamellibrachia columna, assembly GCA_963662155.1. Classification (NCBI taxonomy): domain Eukaryota; kingdom Metazoa; phylum Annelida; class Polychaeta; order Sabellida; family Siboglinidae; genus Lamellibrachia; species Lamellibrachia columna. The sequence continues at coordinate 18,130,974 of OY759273.1, read as the reverse complement.
GCTACATAAGAACAGCCCCAAGGACTGGATACTGCGCTACATAAGAACAGTCCCAAGGACTGGGTACTGCACTACATAAGAACAGTCCCAAGGACTGGATACTGCGCTACATAAGAACAGTCCCAAGGACTGGATACTGCGCTACATAAGAACAGTCCCAAGGACTGGATACTGCGCTACATAAGAACAGTCCCAAGGACTGGGTACTGCGCTAAATAAGAACAGTCCCAAGGACTGGGTACTGCGCTACATAAGAACAGTCCCAAGGACTGGATACTGCGCTAAATAAGAACAGTCCCAAGGACTGGGTACTGCGCTAAATAAGAACAGTCCGAAGGACTGGGTACTGCGCTACATAAGAACAGTCCCAAGGACTGGATACTGCGCTACATAAGAACAGTCCCAAGGACTGGGTACTGCACTACATAAGAACAGTCCCAAGGACTGGATACTGCACTACATAAGAACAGTCCCAAGGACTGGATACTGCGCAACATAAGAACAGTCCCAAGGACTGGATACTGCGCTACATAAGAACAGTCCCAAGGACTGGGTACTGCGCAACATAAGAACAGTCCCAAGGACTGGATACTGCGCTACATAAGAACAGTCCCAAGGAATGGGTACTGCAGTACATAAGAACAGTCCCAAGGACTGGATACTGCGCTACATAAGAACAGTCCCAAGGACTGGATACTGCACTAAATAAGAACAGTCCCAAGGACTGGATACTGCACTACATAAGAACAGTCCCAAGGACTGGATACTGTGCTACATAAGAACAGTCCCAAGGACTGGATACTGCGCTACATAAGAACAGTCCCAAGGACTGGGTACTGCACTACATAAGAACAGTCCCAAGGACTGGGTACTGCACTACATAAGAACAGTCCCAAGGACTGGATACTGCGCTACATAAGAACAGTCCCAAGGACTGGGTACTGCGCTACATAAGAACAGTCCCAAGGACTGGAAACTGCGCTACATAAGAACAGCCCCAAGGACCGGATACTGCACTACATAAGAACAGCCCCAAGGACTGGATACTGCGCTACATAAGAACAGTCCCAAGGACTGGATACTGCGCTACATAAGAACAGTCCCAAGGACTGGATACTGCGCTACATAAGAACAGTCCCAAGGGCTGGGTATTGCACTACATAAGAACAGTCCCAAGGACTGGGTACTGCACTACATAAGAACAGTCCCAAGGACTGGATACTGCGCTACATAAGAACAGTCCCAAGGGCTGGGTACTGCACTACATAAGAACAGTCCCAAGGACTGGGTACTGCACTACATAAGAACAGTCCCAAGGACCGGATACTGCGCTACATAAGAACAGTCCCAAGGGCTGGGTACTGCACTACATAAGAACAGTCCCAAGGATTGGATACTGCGCTACATAAGAACAGTCCCAAGGACTGGATACTGCGCTACATAAGAACAGTCCCAAGGGCTGGGTACTGCACTACATAAGAACAGTCCCAAGGACTGGATACTGCGCTACATAAGAACAGTCCCAAGGGCTGGATACTGCACTACATAAGAACAGTCCCAAGGACTGGATACTGCGCTACATAAGAACGCACCTTTACCTGTTTTATCGTTATCTTAAGTTAAGTCTTGACTTACAAATTAAGTGCTTAAAAACTATAATTTTTCTTCTGTAAAATGTTAGAGTAATAAATGTATTGATGGGAGACAGGTTTGGTCCCCAGGGAAAGTGGAAGAGCAGGGAGCAGTGATGACTGGAATGGCCTTGCTTGGGAAGGCAGGGATAGCAGGAGGCTGGGCAGCTGCCCAAGTCTTCTCAGCCGAAGTCTTCCCCACTGTTGTCAGGTAACAATTAGGATTCATCAGTCAAGAACTGCTTTATTTTACCCATAATACTAGACATGACAAACATATTATTCAGCGGTAATAATATTATCATCTATTTACAGTGTGTGTGTATATATATATATATATATATATATATATATATATATATATATATATATATATATATATATATATATATATATATATATTATATACATATACATGAAATCATATACATACAGATGCATAAATACATGTGCGCCTGCACGTGTTCATGCACGCACGCACACACATGGATAGCTAGGTTCAAGAAGATTACCACCTTCATGTATAACCACATTTCAGTTACATCCACAAAGTCATTTACATCTTGTGTTTGGTGCCATTATGATAAAATCTACTATACATAAGTTTTTAAGAAGTACTAAAAAGAACCACCATTATACGAGTCGTAACTTGTTGGTTACAGAAACATTGGCATCGCAGCAAGTTCAATGGCAGCACGCCTTGGAGGCATCGCAGCTCCACAGCTCATCTTTTTGGTAGGTTGTTGCTCATTGGCTGTCGTCACCACTTCCCATGATCCTTTGTGTCATGGAACCAGGTTAGCTTCTGTAGGGGACAGATCATTATTTTAACTTTGGGTCCATGGCATATACTAATACGGTTCCAGTGATTTTGAGAATGTACCTCCTTTTGTAAATTTTTTGCTGCCTGTAAAATTATTTTTGAACAGGGATATGGCCATGTTTAAGGGCTACGACACTTATGCTATGCCCAGATTAAATTTTCTAGTGGCTGGCTGTTAGCTTATGCATGTGCCAATGACTGTAGGATCGAGTTCCATTAGCAGCGAGTCAGGGTCGTACAGCAGATGTTGTAGGATGTTGCCAGTTGTGCACGGTGCACGAACACATGATGTAATTGTTTTTGATGCCATTTGATGGGGAGCTTCTTGTATGTTGATTTTTTAGAGAAAAAATGAGAGAAGTTGAAAAATTTTGTCCAGCAGGTTGATGAAATAATAAATATTATTATAGTTGATTTTCAGAATATTCAAGGACTAGATTTGTGAACAGCAGTAAAAACGTTAACATGGAAAAATTAATAATGGCCTGACCCCTGTAATGGCTTGTACGTGGCTTGGGGGAATTGGTAATTAATTCTGGGTTCAGACTGGCAACGAGGAACAAATTTATGTTAATAGTCATATTCAGTATGCTTTTATACAAAAATGTATGGATTTATGTACATATAGATAAATAAATATGTATATGCATAAATCTACAGTAGGATACATATGTACACATTCATATGTAGCTGTGTGTACACGCACGCATGCATGCTCACACACATTCATGAAAGCATGCACGCGTGCACACACACACATCTATACGTAGAGAGAGTGTGTGTTATGGAGATTCAATTGCATCAAGTGTTATTTGTCAACCAGATGTTTTTTTCTTAATAATTTATGTTTTATTCAAAAAGGCTGTATAGTAATTATAGATAATTATCTCATATATGTAAATTGGTCTGTCATCTGTGCATGTGTATATATACATGTTCACATATATTTTAATTTCAATGTTCTATTCTGCTCTATGATTACATCACTTTACATCTGTTCCAATAGGGAGAGTTTTCACGCCCTCTGCCTTATGTCATATTTGGGGTGTTGGGTATCGTATGCGCCCTGCTCACATTTCTCCTGCCTGAGACCTTCAACCAACCTCTGCCTGACCGCCTACCTCCCCTTGTCAAGCTCACGTGTTGCCAGGCGCAACACGAACTACAGCAGACAGCCAACGCAAGACGAAATAGTGTCACTAGTGACGGGAACCCCGACACCTCGCAGCTGTCACATTTCTAAGACTGGTTCAAGTTGTCTGCTGTCACGGTCAGAAATGCTTGCCCAAAACATTTTATAGATTATAATGTCAGGGAAGAATTGGGCACCAATGGTTGTATAGCTGGAGACAGTTTGAGCCATGATTGTGTCAATATTGAGTTGATTTGTCCAAAGATATATAAGTTACACTGCATATGGTCCATTACAATATAAGTTACATTTGCCTATGTTATATTTGAATTCTTGTTTGAATGCAGTAGAATTTTCCTGAAATTACATGTGGCTCCCGTTGTGGATGGACACCTTAACAATTAAGCGATTTGACCAATATTTGAGCCATTTGTTCGACAGTTGAATAACTATGGCAGCATTTTCCCAGTATATTCTAAAAATATTTAAACATCAGATCAACTGATAGTAAATTAACATATCAACAAAGAATATGCTATATTATATATCAACAAAGAATGTGCTATATTATATATCAACAAAGAATATGCTATAAGATCAAACAACAACAACCTGCTCCACAGAAAACATACAATTATTGCTTTCAAGCAGAGGTGAAATTATAGAAGCCCTGTCTATTATATGTAATATTTTCATCTTCAAGTCATGTTCAATCATATTTTTATTTTGTGTCTTGTTGCTTTGAACACATGTTTACTGTTTACTAATCATGTGATTTTCCAAGTAAATTATTACTAACATCTGTGAACCAACAGTCACAACAAATGAAATTGTAACTAGCATGAGTTCATTTAATTTATTTATTTAATCAACTTTGCAACAAATCACTAATTAAATTGATTGATTTTGAGTAATTGACAACTTCCCAATTACATTTAATTCAGTTATAGTTACTCTAAATTCAGAAAACACAAATACCATTATAAAGTATTGTTTTTCATGTTATTTTAAAATGTAAAAGCTGAATGCACTAGCTGCATTGTAATGTGTCCATATTGTGTTATAATTATATTTCTACATCTTAACATATATTGCATGTCATCTGGTAATACACAATGAATTTTGTGATGTGTGAAATATTTTATGTGGTGCTACATCTAAAAGCACTAGAAATGTAGCAAGAACATTGAAAGTGTAGTATAGTTGTCAGGAACTGTTGGAAAAAAATTAAGAAACAGGAAATACTTGTGTTCGGATTGCTGTCAAATATTTAGCTTTAGAGTGATTATTTGTATAGTTTGTGGTGTGGTTAGCTGCAATAATGAATTGAAAAAAGTGTGTGCGTGCGTGCGTGCGTGCGTGCGTGCGTGCGTGCGTGCGTGCGTGCGTGCGTGTACATATATTCATCTGTGAGAGATGTATTCTTTTGAAAGCATCACATCACAAAAAATAACTACTTTCATGTGTTTAATGTATCTAACGTTTTCTAGTTTTGCCATTTTGGAAGTCATTTATTACCATGCTAATTGGTTAAGGTGTTTGCGTCATCTTGTCACTCCAGGGATTAAATAATAATAACAATATTTTAAGGACTGAGGGAAAAGGGTGCATTTTAGGTGGTCTTTGGGTGTGCCATTCTACTGTGCTGTGGGACCAGTCATTCCCTGTGTTGAGAGAGCTTGTGTGAAGGAATGTTCTTTCAGTTTACATTGAGACATTTCTAATAAAACTGGTGCCAACATGTGTGGTTTTGCATGTCGCATGTCTGTTCAAACAAGGAAGCCGTCAAGGTGTTGAGACAGTTATCTATGTAGTGTGTTGGACATTGTCTTTGGTGGTGTGTCAGAAATTATTGTGTTTTCGAAGTTGTTTTGGATGATGTTGATGAAATGTTGGAAATTATCTGGGTGATGTCACAGTTTCTGACCTAACCATTAAAATAAACTGAACAGCCATCTTTTCCTGCTGGACTTCATCTAATATACACAGTGTTATGGTACTTTATTTAGTAATGTATATCCATGTTTAGATAGATAGTGTAACATCACCATTATCTGGAATGTCAGAAATATCCTACGGTGTGTTGAAAGTTGTCAGTAGTGTGTTGGATATTGTCAGCAGTGTGTTGGATGTTGTCAGCAGTGTGTTGGATATTGTCGGCAGTGTGCTGGATGTTGTCAGCAGTGTGTTGGATCCTGTCAGCAGTGTGTTGAAAGTTGTCAGTAGTGTGTTGGATATTGTCGGCAGTGTGTGGGATGTTGTCAGCAGTGTGTTGGATATTGTCAGCAGTGTGCTGGATGTTGTCAGCAGTGTGCTGGATACTGTCAGCAGTTTGTATCAAGTTGTCAGTAGTGTGTTGGAATGTATGTCTTGGTTGTTGTATGTTTGAAGTGCCGTGGGTGCCTGCTTGCCTGCATGAATGTTGTGATAGTAGTGATTAAACACTGCACACACATTGACAAAACAAACAAGTATGTATTGAATTAATAAAATCAAGATTTAACAGTTTATTATTAAAAAATCTTGAAAAAGCAGCTCTTCCAAATAGTAAACAACGACTGCATCTACCTTGCAGATGTAGATACAAATATAAATGTTTAGTACATGCACAAGCTTACCTAATCAACTTTCAAATGCTTACTGTGAGATGGATACAAACGTTACCAATAAATTAACCGTCTGTAAATGGCAAATTGCTAAACTTCTGAGCTTTGATGATTACTAATATAACATGTCATCCATGTTCCGAATTACGTTAGTTTAATAATGCATATGAAAGCTGCAACCTCATCTAAAGCTGCACCTGAGCCAGTTGTCAAGACACTAATAATGTCTGTTGACCACAGCTGAACATTTTAGTAAAGCTTACACAATGTTACGTTTATGATGTCAGTGGTGAACACAGACAGCGAGCGGTTATGGCTTGGCTGCTGCAAGATGGCCACGACAATGGATAGAGTTGTTACATGGTCCCTCTTAACACACTTACATGGTGCACACTCACTCTACAAAGCTTTTGTAGCAAAACTTCAGTTGTCATGACAACAAAGCAGTAATCATTTCAATGTATACTAACATGTGCTTAACATCTCATTACCCTTGTATGTTTGCAGAAGCAACTGAGATGGTGTGTGCCAAATCAGCTGCCTGCTGCCAACAAAACCCTAGCATGTTGAATTGTTAAAGGGTCCATTTTGCAACCTAATCAGAAGGTTGTTGCCCGAACCATATTTACAAGTGAAAGCATGTAGGAACTTAATCGTATATCGTGATTTCTCAGTGACCTATACATCTTCAAATGTACAGAGGCTTAGAATGTAAAATCCTTCTTGAGCAACTTATGCAGGTTAAAAATTAGTTACAACCATGGGACATTTGCATACATATAGACTGGTCCTGCCTTAATGTGGCAGGGTCGTATTTGGTGCCTACTCATTCGTTTCACAGAATTGTGTATTGTTTACTTGCCTAACACCAAACATATACAAGAAGGAAACTTTAAATAAACATCATTCCTGTGACAAAAATAGCATGCATGATTTTACTGTGGATTCATAATCTTGTAGTTAGGGAGTGGAATCTCGTAACTACCATGTGCGACAATACTCATGTTGTGAAGTATGCAAATGAACCGTACTGAAAAAGATACATATACACAATAGAAAATTCTCATACTTAGTATAAGGCACCGAGTCTGTCCGGCCGGTCGCTTCATCTGCACAAATTCTAAAAACATCACTAAACTAGCATTAGCTAAAAACGACCTCATAAGCAGTAAACTATGATTTAAATCGCTGGTGACAACTGGTAAAATCCTGTGCCTAATCGGCCAATTTCTACTAGGATTAAACTGCTCAAACGTTTCACCATTCTCTACTGCGCATTCCTACAGCTCGTTTGCTCCTGAAACTCAATTTATTGCTATCTGCCTTGGAAACACACGTTGCCACATTTCTGCACACAGCGCCAAATGCAGAGACCTCGTCATGACAATGGTTGTCAATGGTGGATGTCTTGACATTTATACCGGCCTGTTATGCAATGGAAACAAACGTGGTTGTTAAAATCACTATGCATATAAAAATACGATACTTGTCACCGATGATGGAAACGGTCGACAAACTTCACATAACTGCACGTAACTGGAAGATGCCACCTGTGCACCTGTGCATGCACTGAAGTCGAGCCATCGGCACAGATGTACAGAAGCATCTTCCAGCATGAAGTCTTGCCACTCTATTGTTTACATGTTAATTATAGCTGTGTGACAGTGGCATGAACTTGGCAAGGCTCAGCGACGGCTGCATCATCCGAACTGAAGCCGTGGTTATTCCTTGCTCCTGTCTCATTTTCCGCCGTCACTGAGTTCTCTGTTTCGAACTCGCTGCTCAGGTCACTGGGGGACTCGGATGCGCCTGACACGCTCTGGTTGTCGAACGTGGGAGTGTGACGCCACCTTCGGTACATGACGATCGAGAGGGTGACGAGTGCGAGGGTCATGACAACGACCCAAGCAATGAGTGCAACCATCGATACTTGCAGGCTCGACATTGACGCCACTGCTCCCTCTCCGCCTGCAGCCTTGTTGTTTGATGCCAGTTCCTGTGTCTGGCTACTCGATGATGGTGAATCGCCATCTGTAGGGACAAACAACATTGCTTTGTGGTTAGAATATAGAAACACAAACAACATTGCTTTGTGGCTAGAATATAGAGACACAAACAACATTGCTCTGTAGTTAGAATATAGAGACACAAACAACATTGCTTTGTGGTTAGAATATAGAGACACAAACAACATTGCTCTGTAGTTAGAATATAGACACACAAACAACATTGCTTTATGGCTAGAATATAGAGACACAAACAACATTGCTCTGTAGTTAGAATATAGAGACACAAACAACATTGCTTTGTGACTAGAATAATAAATTATAGACACAAACAACATTGCTTTATGGTTAGAATATAGAGACACAAACAACATTGCTTTGTGGTTAGCATATCTCCTTTAACAGTGATGCTGAATGCAGCATTATACAACTCACTAGTGCATCAAATAATCAATATAAACAGGGAAATGGTTAACCACTATTAAGTCTTTAGTTTATGCCTTAATAATCTTATATGAAATGTTATGTTTTATGTAAAAAAAATTATATACAAAACAAATAAAACATTTGCCTATTAGTTTTCTGCAATTTATCTATTTATTTTAGCATGTGCATAGAACACTGAACTTCATAGCGAAGTTGTGTAAGATTCTAACTGAACCACTGCCCAAGCTACTGACCATTTTGCGTGACCCCGAACTCGAGTGAGATGCAGTGGTGACGACCAACCGTGTTGATGCAGATGGCATTTCTCTCGCAAGCGGTCTTGTTCATGCACTCGTCCACATCTGGTGACAACAAAAACAATGATATATGTTAGGTGACAGCTATGGGCACTTTACCCTTAAACATCCCTGTGCGTCCACAAAGAGGGGTCTTAAAAGAAATAAGCAACCTTTCAATGGGTGTATCTTATATCGTTTTAAAGCCTATTCCACGAAAAAAGGTGGGCTTTTGAGACAGTGGTTTTATTTTATTTTTAATGTACAGGAAATATGAAGTTTTATATCACAAAGTTTGTTTACAAAATAATGAAAGCACATATCACAAAATGGTATTCTATGCGGAATAAAAAATAATTATACCTTATGCTGGAAATTAGGCATTCACTACAGATGGAATTTTTTCATTATTAATGCTTATGAAAAATACCGAAAGATCACTGTGATGGGAATTTAATAAAATGTCATGATATTAATGATGAAATCAAATTATAAACTAATTATCTTTGTGGAATGCAACCAAGAAACTGTGAGTACTCATGTGGGTGATCATAACAAGGGCACTCACCGATACAGTCCCTCTCGTTGAGTGAGAGGTAGTATCCGGAAGTGAAGCACGAGCAGTAGTCGAAGCCTCCGTTCTCACCACGTACACACACGTGTTCACATCCACCATTGCGGATGTTGCAGTCAACTGTGTCATTGGTGGCATTGCCACCGGCACCACCAGCACCGCCATTGTAGACAGCACCACCACCACCTGCACAACATCACAGCATGTAATGCATAGTTCATTCAGAAACAGCAAGTTACGGTACAAACCTGCCACATTGTATGAATTTCCCATATGCAATGCAGATTTTAGGAGGTATATATGATTATATTCTGTTTTTATACAGATTTGTTTCAAATGGAAAAATCATGATAAAGTACATTATGTGTTCATAAAATATAGAATTAAATCACAAATTTATAGCAGTTGCAACATAAACACAGCTAGGGATTGACAGTTTTTTCAGCAAAACACATTATGCCACTCCGTTGACTGATGAAATAACAGTTTTCTATCTATCACTATCAACAGCATGCACAAAAACGCACAAATTGGATATAACACATTTTGCGGATAAATGCTTCAAATAGAGTTACCCAGTAACAGTGAAACTGTGTAAATGATACAGCTATCTTAGTGAGCCTAGGTAGCAGTGGCATGAAACAAGACTCACCACTATAGAAGCAACTGCGCATGTTTGGTGCTAGTTCATAGCCAGCGTTACAGCCACACTGTATGATGCCATCGGTTGATGAGCAGGAATGCTCGCATCCACCGTTGTTGTAGTTACAGCCCGACAGTGCTAGGACAAACAAGGTCATTCCAGTCACAATGTGTCATAGCTGTGCATATAGAGGCTACTTCAATAGTTGTTGATGTCAGACATATATTACATATACATCACACAAAAGTCTTCTTTGAAAGACATTTTATTTTCTTGATCTAACATCACCTTAGTTGAAGAGCTCTAGTTGGGTCAGATTATAAATTGTAAAAATTTACTTGGCTTAAAACTTTAAATATATGATTGACTTAGCATCTATATATATACACACATGTGGAATGTTAAGAGAATAAGACACATACTGAAAATACTTACAGCTACATTTGACACCCTCGTTGACTCGAACCTTGGTGTAGCCAAGAGTGCAGATACAGAATGCCCTAATATTGGGTGCAGCGTGGACGCTTGTCACTTCACAGATTTCATCACAGTTCATGTTGTTGCACAGATTCTGAAGTGCTGTCGATTGGAAGAAAATATTCTGGGTAACTCAAATACAAAACCTTCCCCGGAGTTCTGCTGAATACTGAATGAAACCTTTTCCATGGCTCTAGCTGATGTTAATCTACTTCCCCAAAGTTTAGTTGAATATTGAATGAAACCTTTCCATGGATCTAGCTGATGTTAATCTACGTCCCCAAAGTTTAGTTGAATATTGAATGAAACGTTTCCATGGATCTAGCTGATGTTAATCTATTTCCCCCAAGATTCTGTTGAATATTGAAATGTTCTTGGTTATAATAGATCATCAAAATGTATAATCTGTTTTTTAAATTGTAGAAAATTTGGACTGTAATATCATTTAGAATGTAATATTTCGTATAATTTGAGGAAGTTTATTTTTAATTAAGACCTAACTGCTAAAGAGAAGACTGTATGATAATGATGATGGAATATAAACATGACTTACAACCAGCATCTGCTGACAATCCTGGTCCGGCGGGTCCTCGGTCTCCCTTGTCTCCCTTTCGTCCAGTGGCCCCAGAATCACCTTTGATACCTCGTGGACCAGTCTGTCCAGTTGCTCCAGTTTCACCCGTTCTGCCTGTATTACCCGTGGCTCCCGTTCTGCCAGTTGGACCATTTAATCCAGTGGCTCCAGATTTACCACTAGGACCCGTCATTCCAGTATTTCCAGTTCTTCCTGTCCGACCAGTGCCACCAGTTCGTCCAGATAACCCAGTTGAACCTGTGCGCCCGTCAATACCAGCATTTCCAGTAGCTCCGGTCCTTCCAGTAGCTCCAGTCCTTCCAGTTGCTCCATCTCTTCCATTTTGGCCTGTAGCTCCAGTCCTTCCAGTTGCTCCACTTCTTCCATCACGTCCAGTGTATCCAGTGGCTCCAGTGGCTCCAGTGCGTCCACTTGGTCCTTGTGATCCTGTGTACCCATGCTGTCCAGTATATCCAGTGGCTCCAGTTCCTCCAGTGCGTCCAGACACTCCTGTGTATCCAGTGGAGCCTGTGCCTCCAGTACGACCGTTAGGTCCAGTGGGTCCATCACGACCTGTTGCTCCAGTTCTACCTGTATATCCAGTGGACCCAGTTGCTCCATCACGTCCTGTATATCCAGTGGCTCCAGAATTTCCTGTGGCTCCAGTGAGGCCAGTGCTACCATCTCTACCACTCATTCCAGTTGCTCCACTTCTTCCATCACGTCCAGTGTACCCAGTTGCTCCAGTGCCTCCAGTCCTGCCAGCTACTCCAGTGTAGCCAGTGTTACCTGTGGCTCCATCACGCCCATTCAACCCAGTGGCTCCAGTGCGGCCATCTCTACCAGTTGATCCTTGTAGACCTGTGGCTCCGGTTCTTCCTGTGCTGCCGACTGATCCAGTGGCCCCAGTGCGGCCAGTCGCTCCATCACGGCCTACAAGTTAGCACAAACCATATATCAGTTATTAATGCTGCTTTGGAATACATGCAAAGTACCCCTGAAAACATTAATTAAAATCCATTGCAATTATTGAAATAATTAAATATGTAAAAAACGGGTTTAACACAGTACAATGTGGCTAAGACCCTTAATTGAGGGAATTCATGTTATCAATTATAATAATTATATATTTTATGTGATCTAGTACCAGATCCAAGACTGAATGTGGCACAGCATATTAACAATTAATAACATGGTCTAGAATTGCTAAATAGACAAATAAATATATTAAAATATTTTTCATAATAATGATTGTTAAATTAAAACCAGCACAATGTAGTAATATAATAATACTAACTACATAATAAATAAAATAAGTATATATAAATAATATTAATATAATTAATAATAAAAAACATTGTCAAATTACGTTTTTATATATTGCTAAATAAGATCACGGTTCTTTGTGTGTATAATACTTAGTTTAGCTTACCGTCTCTACCAGTTCCTCCAGTAGCTCCGTCACGACCATTCTGTCCAGTTGCTCCAGTTCTACCATCCCTTCCAGTGTGTCCAGTCGCTCCATCCAATCCACGATTTCCAGTTGCTCCAGTTCGTCCTTGAATACCAGTTGAACCAGTGATGCCACTAGCGCCTGTATAACCAGTTGCTCCAGTGCCTCCAGTGCGACCCTGTAAACCAGTTGCTCCAGTGCTACCATCACGACCATCGCGACCTGTTGATCCTACTTGTCCAGTTGCTCCTGTGCGACCTGTGCTGCCCACCAAACCAGTTGCTCCTGTTCTGCCTGTTGCACCATCATTGCCAGCGATGCCAGTGGCCCCAGTACGGCCAGTGTACCCAGTTGCTCCAGTGCCTCCAGTCCTGCCAGCTACTCCAGTGTAGCCAGTGTTACCTGTGGCTCCATCACGGCCATTAATACCTCTTTCGCCAGTGGCTCCAGTCCTTCCAGTGCTGCCTACTTGCCCAGTAGCTCCAGTTCTTCCAGTATAACCAGTTGATCCAGTAGAGCCATCTCTTCCAGCCAGTCCAGTTGCTCCAGTCCTACCAGTGTAACCAGTGGCTCCAGTTCCTCCAGTGCGTCCATCCCTACCTGCTATGCCTGTACCTCCAGTCCTGCCCGTGAGTCCTGTATGTCCTGTGGCTCCATCTCTACCAGCTACACCAGTGGCTCCAGTCCTACCTGTAGAACCTGCTATACCAGTAGCTCCAGTTCGTCCAGTGTAACCAGTTGATCCAGTTGCACCATCTCTTCCAGCTGTTCCAGTTGCTCCAGTACGACCATTGGTGCCATCAAGACCACTTTGTCCAGTAGAGCCTGTCCGCCCATCAATTGCATCTCTTCCAGCAGGTCCAGTGGAACCAGTGGCTCCACTTGAGCCCTTCGGTCCAGTGACTCCAGTGCCTCCAGTCCTTCCTGTATAGCCAGTGGCTCCAGTTCCTCCAGTGCGCCCATCAATGCCCTTATTGCCTGTAGCTCCAGTGTGACCTTGAATACCAGTGGATCCAGTGGCACCATTTCGACCGTCAATTCCATGGACTCCTGTGGCTCCAGTACCTCCAGTCTTTCCTGTGTAGCCAGTGGCTCCAGTTCCTCCAGTGCGTCCTGCCAGACCAGTTGATCCTATGCGTCCAGTGTAACCTGTAGCTCCAGTTGAACCTACACGTCCAGTTGCTCCAGATCCTCCAGTTCTCCCGTCACGCCCAGCAATGCCAGTGGATCCAGTGAAACCAGTTGGACCTGTTGCTCCGGTTCCACCAGTACGACCTGTAAGACCAGAAGATCCAGTGGATCCTGTACGACCAATTTCGCCAGTTGATCCAGTTCCTCCAGTGATACCCTGTCGTCCGGTGTAGCCTGTGGCTCCAGTGCTACCATCGGCTCCATCCCGGCCAGTAGCTCCAGTCTGTCCCTCGCGACCAGTAGGTCCTGTCGCTCCAGTGAATCCATCACGTCCATTTGTACCAGTAGCTCCAGTTCTTCCAACGTCACCTTTGATGCCTGTTGCTCCAGTGCGACCAGTGTAACCTGTGTTTCCAGTGGCACCGTCATTTCCAGTGCGTCCTGTTGCTCCGAACTGACCAGTAGCTCCAGTACGTCCAGTGCTTCCAGTCTTTCCGGAAAATCCAGTTGCACCTACAAGAAAAGAGTGCTCAGTAAAGTTTTGGACTGATACAAGCCATCAGCTCTAAAACAACATCAAATATAGTACTAGAATATCCCAGTAACATAGAGATTAGATTATAACAAGAACATGTGAATTCACTTGCTCTAGGACTGGATTGCAGTCATCTAACATAGACACGAAAATAACAAGACCCATGCTGTATAACACATTCTGTTTATTTGTACTTGTAATAATGCAATTTTCGGTAAAACCAGGGAGTGCATTATAAACGGAAATTTAAAGTTCAACATCATCACAGCACAGAACTGCTCAACAATACTCTAGTCACATTTTATATGTAGATCATGAGCTGTAACAGATGAAGAATAAACAGTTAGAACTTAGCTAACCATCTAACCATACATACCTGTGCCTCCCGTGCGTCCAGCAAGACCAGTGTAGCCTGTGGCTCCAATACCGCCATCTCGTCCAGTAGCTCCAGTTCGGCCAACCTGACCCTGGATGCCAGAAGAACCAGTTGCTCCAGTGTTGCCAGTTCTTCCATCTCGACCAGAAGGACCTGTTGATCCAGTCATGCCCAATGGTCCTGTGTTTCCAGTTGCTCCAGACCGTCCTCCAGGTCCTGTTGCTCCAGAGGCTCCTGTACGTCCCTGTATTCCAGACGCTCCAGTGCCACCAGTACGTCCAGCTACTCCACTTGCTCCAGTACCACCTGTTCGACCATTAGGTCCAGTGGAACCAGTTCCTCCAGTACGTCCAATCTGTCCTTCATGACCTATACCTCCAACATCTCCATCTCTGCCATCGTTACCACGCTGTCCTGTGGCACCAATGGAGCCATCTCTTCCAGCATTTCCAGTAGCTCCAGTTCTTCCCTGGAGACCAGTGCCACCTGTTCCTCCAGTTCTTCCCTGGAGACCAGTGTAACCTGTTGCTCCAGTTCCTCCAGTACGACCTGTTAGTCCAGTGCCTCCAACCTCTCCTTGACGCCCAGTGTAACCAGTTGCTCCAGTGCTGCCATCGGCTCCATCACGTCCCGTAGCTCCGGTCCTTCCCTGAATACCAGTATTACCTGTTGCTCCATTCCTTCCTGCAATACCTTGTGTTCCAGTAGCACCAGTGCGACCTGTGTGACCAGTGTAGCCTGTTCCTCCAAGGCCTCCTGTGCCGCCAGTACGTCCTTGAATACCAGTGGCTCCAGTACGGCCGGTACTACCATCCCTGCCAGCTGATCCAGTTGCTCCAGTACGACCATTCAGACCAGTTGCTCCAGTGCCGCCAGTGCGGCCAGCGCTGCCAGTCAGACCTGTTGCTCCAGTTGAACCATCCCGGCCATCATTGCCAGAGGCTCCAGTACTTCCAGTACGACCCTGGATACCAGTTGATCCAGTTCCACCTGTCAAGCCTGTGTAACCCGTGGCTCCAGTACCTCCAGTCCTACCAGTCAGACCAGTTCCTCCAGTATTTCCTGTTATGCCCTGAGTGCCACTTGCTCCTGTAGCTCCAGTATTGCCACCAACACCTGTTGCTCCAGTGCCACCCGTGCGACCTGCACTTCCAGTATATCCAGTTGCTCCAGTTCCTCCAACACGACCCTCGCGACCTGTTATTCCAGTGGCACCCATTCCACCTGTTCCGCCCTTCTCGCCTGGAACAGACAAGCATGAATATATCGCCTGATGACCCAAGTTTAACATGTCAAGGCAAAACAACAAAGTACTTGTGGTTCATACAACTACTGCCACTGCAAACATTCCCCAGGCACCTTGCCATCTTTGTTTCCATAGAGACCAACATAAAATTACTTCTTGTAAACAAATCAAAACATTTAATATGACTACCATCCAAAACAAAAAATCCTAGATGGCAAGTGGACAAGGAAGTCATTGACTTATCAAGTCCAATGGTTATTCATCTATGTCTTAACCACCCTTCTGAGATATTTGTAAATTTTGCTTTTAAACATATTCATGCTGCTAGCATTCATATAATGAGTAGATAATTTGTTCCATTCATTTATCATCCTCTGTAAGAATGAATATTTTCTCATATCTGATCTACACTGTTCCTGCACTAATATGCCTTCCAGAAAATGAAATTGATTTGGTAGCTATAATATATGCATGTTGTGTAATGGATAGGCTTATACTGGAGAATATTGGAAAGTGATCCGAGCCATGCAGTTAAAGCTATACACTTACCTGTGTATCCTCTCTCTCCAGTAGCTCCAGTCCTGCCAGTACCACCTGCGGCTCCGGTAAAACCAGTAGCACCAGCTCTTCCTTGAATGCCCGTAGCTCCAGTGGCACCATCTCTTCCGTTAATACCTGTGGCTCCAGTACGACCTGTCATACCAGTTCCACCTGTTCTGCCAGTGGCTCCTTCAATTCCTGTAGCTCCAGTACGTCCTGTTGATCCAACATCTCCTTTGATTCCAGTGAAACCTGTGGCTCCAGTGCGTCCATCTTTCCCAGTGAATCCAGTGGCTCCAGTGCCACCAGTTCTACCACCAATACCTGTCGCTCCAGTGCGACCAGTGCTGCCATCTCTCCCATTTGTACCAGTTGCTCCAGTGCGTCCTGTTGGTCCAGCGGCTCCAGTGAAACCTTGTCGACCAGTCATTCCTGTATTTCCAGTCCCCCCAGTGAGACCCTTGATACCAGTTGCTCCAGTCCTGCCCTGAGAACCAGTCATGCCAGTGGCACCCACACGGCCAGTATGACCAGTCATACCAGTGCCTCCCACTTCACCCTGTCGTCCAGTGTTACCGGTGGCTCCTTCGTTTCCATGAATACCTTGTATACCAGTTGCTCCAGTTGCTCCGTCTCTACCAGCAATACCTGTGGCTCCAGTTCTACCTGTGAAACCAGTGCTGCCATCTCTACCAGATGGACCAGTAGAGCCAGTCATACCAACTCTGCCCGTGTAGCCAGTCGAACCGATGTCACCCTGAGGACCAGTGACTCCTGTAGCTCCTGACGTTCCCTTTATGCCTTGGATTCCAGTTGCTCCAATACCACCAGTGCCGCCAGTTGATCCAGTTCTTCCTGTCGCACCCTCACGTCCCTGCTCTCCAGTCGATCCAGTTCTTCCTTGAAGTCCAGTGTATCCAGTAGCTCCAGTTGCCCCATCGCGACCCTGGATTCCATCTCTCCCGGTGTAGCCAGTGGCTCCAATGTTTCCTTGAATTCCTTGAATTCCACTTGCACCAGTAGAGCCAGTGCGTCCAGTATAACCTGTACCACCCATAGGTCCAGTGTTGCCGGTGTAGCCCTGAGGACCCTGTCGGCCGGTGTTTCCAGTCATACCATATAGACCAGTTGCACCAGTGCGTCCAGTTGCTCCGTCTCGCCCATCACGACCTGTAGCTCCCACTTGTCCAGTATTTCCTGTGCTTCCAGTACGTCCAGTGCCTCCAACTTTACCAGTTGGGCCAGTGCTACCAGTAGCTCCAGTTATACCCGAAGCACCAGCAGAGCCTTCATTACCAGAAATACCATCTATACCAGCAGGACCTACCCCACCAGTAGCACCGATACGTCCATCACGACCAGTGTCTCCAGTGTAACCACGGGGACCCAGATCGCCAGTGGCTCCTGTTCGACCTGTTTGACCTGTTGATCCTGTTCTTCCATCGATACCTTGTGGACCTGTGATGCCAGTGGCTCCAGAGATACCCCTGGTTCCCGTCTCTCCCTTTTGACCTTGTATTCCAGTGGCACCCATAGGTCCAGTGTTCCCAGTATAACCCAGAGGGCCAGTGAATCCAGTGTTCCCGGTTCTTCCATTGATACCTGTAGCCCCCATTGGTCCAGATGCTCCAGTGCCTCCATCCCGGCCAGTATATCCAGTGTATCCTTGAGGTCCTTGGGAACCTGTGTTTCCAGTAAGACCTGTTGGACCAGTAGCTCCAGTTACTCCAGTTCGACCATCATTACCAGTGTTGCCCTGAGGTCCTGTATTTCCAGTGAAGCCTTGACGACCGGTAAATCCAGTCTGACCAGTACTGCCAGTGCGACCTTGCTGTCCAGTGCTTCCTTCGGGACCAATGGATCCAGTATGACCAGTCAGTCCAGTTTGTCCAGTTGATCCAGTATTTCCTTGTGGTCCTGTGTTTCCAGTGAACCCAGTGGCGCCATCTCTACCATCCCGACCAGTGCTTCCAGTGAAGCCCATGGGCCCAGTAAATCCAGTCTGACCAGTGGAACCCTGCTGTCCAGTGCTTCCTACATTACCAGTGCTACCCTGTGGTCCAGTGTTTCCAGTGAATCCAATTCCACCTTGAATACCAGTGTGTCCAGTATATCCTTGAGGACCCTGAATTCCAGATGCTCCAACTGACCCTGTCGCACCACCTGGCCCTGTAGAACCTGTAACACACCAATATTATGCTGTTATTTACTGCTGTATCAATTAATAAATATCATCCAAAAATAACCAATTTATGCATCAAGTGGTTATGGTCATAATGTTTACTTTGATATAATTCTGAAGAATCTGACATTGGTTAAATAATGATCAAATCATTCCATAGCTGTGTACATAATACCAGTCAGTGTATTGCAAGTGAAACCCCTCAGCAATAAAAGGTACACATTTCTACAGCTGAGCAAAACAAGATACCAAGAAGTAGAATTGCCTATCTATCTAACAGAAGTGGATAAGTCTTGAAATTCAGTCCTCAATTTGTTAGGCGAACATTCTAACCTCTTAAATCATGAATGCCAAACAAAATCTAACTTGTAAAAGTGTGTAGAACTTGCCTGTGAACCCTTGAGGTCCTGTAGATCCAGTAAAGCCCTGAGGACCAGTCTGGCCCGTCATTCCAGTTCCTCCGGTACGTCCCTCTTGTCCAGTGTGTCCAGTTCCTCCAGTCAGACCCTGTGAACCACTCACTCCAGTTGCTCCAGTGTTACCTTTCAGACCAGTTGCTCCAGTGCCTCCGGTCATACCCTTAGGACCCTCTCGTCCAGTCTGGCCAGTGGCTCCAAAGAGACCAGTTGCTCCAGTTGCTCCATCACGACCTGCCTGTCCTGTGTAGCCTGTGAATCCCTGTGGTCCAGTAGGACCAGTAGATCCAGTGAAACCCTGAGGACCAGTGAATCCTGTCTGTCCCGTGTTACCATCCAAACCTTTTGGTCCAGTGAATCCTGTATTGCCAGTAAGACCAGTTGAGCCAGTGTAACCTTGTGGACCCCGTACTCCAGTCTGTCCAGTTGATCCAGTGCCTCCAACCTCTCCCTGAATACCACTCTGACCAGTTGATCCAGTGCCTCCCTGTGGACCAGTGTAGCCTGTGTTTCCAGTGCTACCAGTAAGTCCAGTGGCACCAATGCGGCCTTCGATACCAGTGTGTCCAGTGCTTCCAATGCCACCAGTGGCACCAGTGCGTCCAGTGTGTCCTGTGTAACCAGTGCCTCCTGTCTGACCTGTGGCTCCCTCTAGACCAGTGGCTCCAGTTCGCCCACCTGGACCAGTAGATCCTGTGTTTCCTGTAGTACCCTGTGGACCTGTTGATCCAGTTCCTCCTGTGATACCCGCATTTCCAGTGGAACCTGAGGAAATAAACAATTACATTTGTAAAGAAACAAACAGAAAGAAACATAATATAAGCATGTTCCAAAACACTGCTAAATAATGTGTGACATTTCAATATTCAGCCGACTGTCACAAATTTGTACTTCTACTAAAACATGACTGAAGCGGCTCAATAAAGATTGGTTTTATAGATCTGTTTCACATACTCTGCTAAATGTGTTGCTTTAATACAACTAGTACCATCTTTACATATTTGACATAATAGTTCCCTCCACAGCTCAATGTAACAAATTATTAAATGATAAATCTGCCAAGTGTTAAGCATCTCTAATTGAATTGAATTGAATTGTATGTAAAAATGAGTGCATGTGTGTGCGTGTGTGCAACACTGCACATGCGTGTGTGTGTGTGTGTGTGTGTGTGTGTGTGTGTGTGTGTGTGTGTGTGTGTGTGTGTGTGTGTGATGTGCATGTGTGTGTGGTGTGAGCACATGTATGTATGAGTGTTGGGACTTTAACAGACTGACAATAACATGAGACCATCTCACCTGTAAAACCTTGTGGTCCAGTTGATCCAGTCATGCCCGTTGGTCCAGTAGATCCAGTGAATCCTGTTGTACCAGTTGCTCCACTCTGCCCCTGTGGTCCTTGAGGTCCAGTTGATCCAGTTTGACCAATGGGACCAGTGTGTCCAGTTGTACCAGTTGCTCCAGTTCTTCCTCCAGGACCAGTTGATCCTGTGAAACCTTGCTGTCCAGTAACTCCAGTTGATCCTGTGCCTCCCGTAAGTCCTGTTTGTCCAGTAGATCCATCACGACCAGATGGACCAGTCGATCCAGTATTACCCTGAGGACCTGTATAGCCAGTGTTGCCTGTATTACCCTGGGGACCCATTGGTCCAGTCGATCCAGTCTGACCCTGAGGACCAGTGAATCCAGTGTTACCAGTGCCTCCCTGCAGACCTTCCCTTCCTGTTGCCCCGGTGAAGCCCTCTGGTCCAGTTGGTCCAGTGCTGCCAGTCATTCCAGAAGGTCCTGTCGATCCAGTTGATCCAGTCTGGCCCTGTGGACCAGTATTTCCGGTATTGCCAGAAGGACCTTGTCTACCTGTTTCTCCAGTTCCTCCAAAGCCTCCAGTCTCACCCTGTGGACCAGTTGATCCTGTCATACCTTGTGGTCCAGTGAAACCTGTACCTCCAGTCCTTCCCTGGGGACCAGTATGTCCAGTACCTCCAGTTCTTCCCTGAGGACCAGTAAATCCAGTTGCACCAGAGTTACCAGTAAGTCCAGTTGCTCCACTTGCTCCGGTGTCACCATTCCTTCCTGTTTCTCCAGTTCCCCCAGTAGGTCCTGCTGGTCCAGTGGTTCCTGTAAATCCCTGGGGACCTTGGATACCTAAAAACATTTAAATGTGAATATAATATTTGCACTATGACTACATTATTTTACTAATATCTTGCGGATACTTGTAAACATAAAATAAATAATATTACTGTACGTCATGGTGGTCAATTATATTATGTACTTTATTATGTACTTTATTATGTAACAACCAATCAAGTTTTACTTGAAGAATATTATTCATGTTGTTTAGAACAAAGTTATTTTCAAGCTTTTGCAATTTTGATGGTTTATCAAGTTATTTCTGTTAAGTCATTAATGTTAAGAAAAATAAGAACTTGTGATGAAGCTGCTTCTCAGTATTACCATATAAAGGTGTTTATGCACAGTGTCAATAAAAATATTAAAACCAACTATTTTATATTTTCACAAATTATGGAAAATCTGCATCACAACCTATTTTAAGCTGAATGCTTTTGCAGTGTTATGAAACTTCAACCAATGGTTCTCAAAAAACAAAAACTTACACAAAAAAAGAAAGAAAACAGACTTGAAAGAATAGCATTCAACAGAGCTTTGTTGTGAAGCTAAATAGACAAGCTTTGTACCTGTGTTTCCTTGGGGCCCAGTGTGTCCAGTGAAGCCAGTTGCTCCAGAAGGTCCAGTGTAACCAGTCTGTCCCTGGGGACCTGTAGCTCCGGTCCTTCCTTCAGGACCTTCACGTCCAGTGTTACCAGTCATACCCTGAGGACCCGTCACACCAGTTGCTCCAGTCCGGCCGTTTGCACCAGTCGAACCTGAACATATTCATCTTCATTAATTTCTAATACAATTTTATGTTCGAACGTATTATCTGTATTAGAGTGATTATCTGGTTTCAAATGTTGTGGTAAGTAATAGTAACTTTCGCTAAATAAAATGTTGTCTACAATATGTTATGGAGAGCAGTCTTAATGTGATCTGATCATGACAATGCCTTAGATATTAGCTAATAGTACCGGCCTTCCAATCTTAATATCTGACACTGACATATTCATTTACAGCATCAGAAATAAATAGTCTCTCCTTCTTTTGACATAGATAACACACAAGACTGAATTTCAACTTCTGCAAAGAAAGAAAAGATGCAACAGTAAATAAGTGTAACAATCATTGTAAGACAAAGGTTTAACCTTAATACTGATCCAGGATACCCAATATTCACCATATACGCAGTGAGACTGGCAAGACATACCTGTGTACCCTTGGGGACCCTGTGGTCCAGTGGTTCCTGTGTTTCCTTGAGGACCAGTCATTCCTGTGAAGCCCTGTGGTCCAGTTGATCCAGTCTGTCCAGTCTCGCCCTGAGGACCCGTAAAACCAGTGAATCCAGTGGCTCCCTGGGGACCGCTCTCTCCAGTGCTGCCAGTCATGCCTTGGGGACCCTGTACTCCAGTTGACCCTGTCATGCCCGTAGGACCAGTGTAGCCAGTAGACCCGGTCTGACCCTCAGGACCAGTATTGCCGGTGTTTCCTTGTGGACCAGTGTAACCAGTTGCTCCAGTGCCTCCAAACTCACCCTTTGGACCCGTCGATCCTGAAATGGAACACAAATACTTATGTTTTACCACGTCTCATTAACGTTCTTATTTTAACGATGTTACCATATTATAAGGTTTATTAACATATTTAAATTCAAAACAAATAAACAACTTTATAATTTAAATTTCTACAGACCAGAGGAGAACTGTTGATATGGTTTGAACTGCTCCTTATACAGTTTTCTCACATGAAACAGTTTTGCTTTGTAAACCTATATGACCTACCTGTATTTCCTTGGGGACCAGTTATTCCAGTGGCTCCCTGGAGACCAGTGGACCCAGTCTCGCCAGCACGACCCGTGAAGCCTGTAGCACCAGTTCTACCCTGAGGTCCTCCAGGTCCTGTGTTTCCAGTGGCTCCAGTGCCGCCAAGTGGACCAGTAGCTCCATTCAGACCATCTCGCCCAGAAGGACCCGTGGATCCAGTGTTGCCAGTTGGACCCGTGGATCCAGTGTTTCCATCTCGACCATCATTTCCTTGGGGACCAGTCTGTCCAGTGAAGCCTAGTGGACCAGTTGATCCAGTGTTTCCAATGGGACCTGTTGATCCTGTCATTCCAGTGTTTCCCTGAGGACCTGTTGATCCTGTGTTTCCAGTAGGTCCTGTAGATCCTGTCATTCCAGTAGGTCCAGTAGAGCCGGTCTGTCCAGTGAGACCAGTAGAGCCTGTGTTTCCAGTTCCTCCCGTGCGTCCATCGACACCAGTGGCTCCTGCGTGTGCACACTCAAGTAGTAGCATGGCAGAAACATTTCAAATACATAAATAAATCATCTCACTGACAACTTCTTACACCTCACGTATAAAGTTGTTATTGATAGCACTGTTAACCCTCATCATTGATGGCACTGTTAACCCCTCATCATCATTAATGGCATTGTTAACCCATTGTTAACTCCCCCCTCGCTACATGAAACTTTGAATTACATTGACATGTTTACAACTTCAGCAACTTTGTATCCGCCATGTGACACTTCAGCTATCATACATAACTGCCTGTATATGCTCAAGGTCAACACCCAGTTGAGCGGAAAACAAACAATGCTTTGGGGAAAATATATCTATGTACAACACTAAATGAAACTACTACTAACTCCTACAATTTTGTCTAATGTATTACTTCAATATTTTGAGATGATCCTCAAGAATGCTGCAATTAGAATGAAGTGACAGTTGCGTACCAGTTCCGCCAGAAGGTCCTGTTGGTCCAGTGGATCCAGTGCCACCAGTGAGACCAGTATTTCCAGTTGCCCCAGTGCCACCAGTGGGACCTTGTGGACCAGTCGATCCAGTATTTCCAGTTGGTCCAGTTGATCCAGTCTGACCAGTCTCACCCGTTGAACCTTTTACAAGAAAGTTGAAGAATTGTGCATTAGTGGGTAGGAAGCTAACGTCATACAAAATCCCATTTGTTTAATATCACCAGCACTGTTCACCACAGATTTTCATTGTAACATCTACAAAGATTCCATGTACAGTTAATATGCAAGCAAAGTCAGTGAAAAATTCCGTGATTCCATGTAATGATGAAACTTTATCTTCATTACATATTGTTTGATAATTATAATTTTCTCCAAAATCATAAGAATAAAATGCCTTTGAAAACTGACCAAGATGACAGCTTTTGGAAATTGCAATTAATAACGATGATAACACAAGATTTATTTATATTTGTTCACACTAAATATATGTCATTAAACATTAAAATGTATTTCAGGAAGCAATTGGTCATATCTAACAAAATACAGTAGAAGACAATCAGACAAGACATTTAGAAGGGGAACTGACCAGTGAATCCGTGGGGTCCAGTAGGACCAGTCGATCCAGTGTTTCCAGTTTGACCCTGTGGTCCAGTATTGCCTGTATTGCCAGCGGGACCAGTTGATCCTGTGTGACCAGTGAGTCCAGTAGATCCAGTGTAGCCCTGTGGGCCTTGAGGACCTGTTGATCCAGTATTTCCATTGGGTCCTGTAGCACCAGTCAGACCAACTTCACCTCGTGGTCCAGTTTCACCAGTCTGTCCAGACAGACCAGTTGATCCAGTGTTGCCATGAGGTCCTGTTGACCCAGTGTTTCCAAGTGGTCCCTGAGGACCAGTGGAGCCAGTATTTCCGTGTGGTCCAGTGTATCCAGTCATTCCCTGAGGTCCAGTGTTTCCAGTCATACCAGTTTCACCCTGTGGGCCAGTGAACCCTAAAAACAACATTACATTATGATAAGTCATGTGAAATGTTATTATGATAAGTCAATCATAAGTAAAAACTTCAGTAGTTTGGAGTTAATGCATTCATCTTTCAGGAGAAATAAACATGCTATTTATAAACTAACAGCATATACAGGTGTGCTTGTTAGTCAAACAAGGAACAAACATTCATCAGCGTTTATAATGGTTCTGTTGTTCTCTGCCATAAGATCCAAGAAATAGAATAAGTGCAGATTCAGTTTAACATAGATTATTATACCACTAGAAGTGAGGGTAAATTGCTGTGCTAGGGCTAGGCCAGTGGGATAACTTCAAGGTGATCTAGCCAACTCAAACTGACCTGTTCCTCCAGTGCGTCCTTGATTACCAGTAGCTCCAGTGGCTCCAGAGGGCCCAACAAGACCTGTTGCTCCAGTGCCTCCAGTCTGACCATTTGGTCCAGTGAATCCTGTTGCTCCAGTGTTGCCAGCAGGTCCTGTGTTGCCAGTGTTCCCAGTGAAGCCCTGTGGTCCAGTAGGACCGGTTGATCCAGTCTCACCATTTGGTCCAGTGGAACCTGAAAACAAAAATGAAGAATATTTTTAAAAAGTGATTCCAACAGCTTTTTCTTTAAAAAATTAGATTCACCACATCCGAGACCTGTGACATACATAATGAACAATATCTTTATGCACATGTACACTTGCATGCATACACAAGTGTGCACGCACACATGCATGCATGCACACTTTCACACATATGCAGTGCAATCATAACTTGCGGTCCTTTGCATTTTTAAGTTTTTAAATTTGGATATATGGCATTTTTAGTAATAAAGTCATCAACACTTCAAATTGAATTCCATCAATATGAAATCAGCTGAATATGTGCATGTCTAGTAAAGGTGTGTCAATAATCATAAGACTATTTTAACTTAACTTAAGGTTGAATCTTTAACTTCTTAAAGTCCATACCTGTCATTCCAACGCGTCCAGTTCCACCAATGTTGCCAGTTGCACCTTGAGGACCAGTTGAGCCAGTGTAGCCGAGGGGACCAGTGACTCCTGTGTTGCCTTGGGGACCAGTGCTTCCAGTGAAGCCATCCCGCCCAGCATTTCCAGTTGCTCCCTTCTCACCAGTTTGTCCAGTTGATCCAGTGTTTCCCTGAGGACCAGTGGGACCAGTGGAACCGGTGTATCCCTGAGGACCCTGTGGACCAGTGGTTCCAGTGTTTCCAGTGGGACCTGTGGACCCGGTCTGGCCAATACCACCTGTTGCTCCAGTACCACCAGTGCGACCTGTATGTCCAGTGTATCCAGTTCCTCCAGTGGGGCCCTGAGCACCTGTGAAGCCAGTTGCTCCAGTATTTCCGGTAAGACCTGTCGACCCAGTTGAGCCAGTTGGACCCCCAGGTCCTGTTGATCCAGTTCCGCCAGTCAGACCTACTGGTCCTGTTGACCCAGTGTTTCCAACGGGTCCAGTGTATCCAGTGTTGCCCTGAGGACCAGTGGGTCCAGTTGAACCTGAAGAGAATACAGCCTGATGGTTTAGATACATTCATTTAAAATACACTAGTATTTTTAACTTCATTCAAGACCACCCTCAAAGCCATATACAGTACAGTATATGTACACATATATAAACACACACACACACACACACACACACACACACACACACACACACACACACACACACACACACACACACACACACACACACACACACACACACACATATATATCTATATATATATATATGAAGATGGAATAAAATGGAAAAACGTCCTGAAATTGAAATTGGCAGGACACAAGAATACAGAATCTGTCCAACTTGAAACATGATTTACGACCAAATAAGGATCTTGTAACATCAAACAATACAGCACATTTTCTCATTTAATTTAGCTGCTCCATTTGAGTGCTTTATTTTATCATTTCAGCCACTTATGATGCCATAAATAAAGTTGAGTCCGTACCATTGGACAAGATATTAAATGTACCTGTGTTTCCTTGAGGACCGGTGTTACCAGTGAAGCCAGTCTTTCCCTCTGGTCCAGTGCTTCCAGTGTTTCCAGTGTTTCCCTGTGGACCAACGGGTCCAGTGCTGCCAGTGTTGCCTGTTGGACCAGTTGAACCAGTGTTTCCAATAGGACCTGTAGATCCAGTCATACCAGTTTCTCCCTGTGGTCCAGTCGTTCCAGTGTTTCCTGTAGGACCAGTTGATCCGGTGTCACCTGCTCGTCCTGGATCTCCATCTCTGCCAGATGGACCTACACGACCTGTTGATCCAGTCATACCCTCTGGTCCAGTCGAGCCACTGTTGCCCTGTGGACCCTGAGGTCCAGTCGAACCTGTGTTACCAGTTGGACCAGTGGATCCAGTTTGTCCAATAGGACCCGTGTAGCCAGTGTTTCCTGTGTTGCCAGTGAGACCAGTAGGACCCGTGGCTCCAGTTCCTCCAGTCAGACCTTTCACACCTGTGCTGCCTGTATAGCCCTGAGGACCTTGGGGACCAGTGCTACCGGTCATTCCATCGCGACCAGAAGGACCAGTTGATCCAGTGAAGCCAGTAGGTCCAGTTGATCCTGAAGTACACATAAGATTTGTTGACTACAAGTCTAATTATAAAAATTACTGCAATTATATATGAGCAAGACAATGTTACTGGATATAAATGATAATATTAAAAAGCAGTCACTGTGCATTGTAGTAACATTATTTGCACACAATTTCATCTTGATGGTTGCTGCTACATAGTTAAGTGAACAACTATCTTCATAGCTACATCTAAACATTACAATACTTCATTTCAGACACAGTGATGGTATGTACATCAGATCACAGCTCAAAATTAATAAATTTTGTTCATGTCTAACTGTATAATATTTTAATACTTTTATTATTGTTTTATTTTCTGGTTGTTTATAACATGAATTAATAATGTGACGTCAATTAACAAAAACTTTATAATTGATAAAGTTGATAAAAGATTACAATATTTTTATTATTAAGCACCTGTATTTCCTGTAGGTCCAGTGTTTCCAGTGTTGCCAGTGTTTCCCTGGGGACCCGTTGGTCCAGTGTTTCCTGTGAATCCAGTGCGACCAGTGGAGCCAGTCTGTCCAGTTTGTCCCATGGGTCCAGTGGAGCCGGTGTTTCCAGTGGGACCTGTTGCTCCGGTCATCCCACTCTCTCCAGTTGATCCAGTGAAGCCTTGATGACCCGTTGCTCCAGATCCTCCAGTGAGACCACCAGGACCAGTTGCACCTGTTGATCCAGTCGGACCTTGTGTACCAGTGTTGCCTGTTGCTCCAGATGGACCAGCG
This sequence comes from Lamellibrachia columna, assembly GCA_963662155.1. Lineage (NCBI taxonomy): Eukaryota > Metazoa > Annelida > Polychaeta > Sabellida > Siboglinidae > Lamellibrachia > Lamellibrachia columna. Next base: position 18,102,732 of record OY759273.1, on the reverse strand, counting down.
AGACCAGTTGATCCAGTGCCTCCTGTAGGTCCAGCAGGACCGGTTGATCCAGTCTGACCCTGAGGCCCCTGAGGACCAGTTGATCCAGTGTTACCTGCACATAGGACAAAAGCATTCATTACATTATTATACAGTAAATGTTAATGTGACAACAATTGCCAGAGTGATCATTTTCAGATCAATATGTAATTTTATGAGCTATTTCTCAGGTAACATAGCAATGACTGCAATATCTTATTTCCATTCACCATAGCTTCCTTCATGCCTGACATACACAAACATACACACACCCACACACCTGTTGTACTGCTTCCCAGACCAATATTCATGGACTTTTAGTTCTTCCACCAGAATTATTAGCTTGACAAAACATAATAAGATTGACTCTACTTTCTTGAAATATACAACTGCTATAAGACCACTGCCAAATTATACTATTCCTTTCGAGTTCCTAAAACCTAAATCATGTCAACACGATAAACAATTACCCTGATTAAATCCAAACATTAACTACATCCATGGCAGACATGAAGTGCAGCTTACCATTATTTCCTTGTGGACCCAAGGGCCCAGTGGACCCAGTCTGACCAAACTGACCAGTTGCTCCAACGTTGCCTTGAGGACCAGTTGGTCCAGTGGAGCCTGTATTGCCATGGGGACCAGTGTATCCAGTGTTTCCTGTTCCACCCTGAGGACCAGTTGATCCAGTGTTGCCACTAGGTCCTGTTGACCCAGTGTTTCCCTGAGGACCAGTTGATCCAGTTCCTCCTATGTCACCCTGTGGTCCTGTCACACCAGTGCCTCCCATTGGACCTGATGGTCCCGTTGAGCCAGTGTTTCCGTGTGGACCAGTGTTGCCAGTCATGCCAGTGCCTCCCACTTGTCCTGTTGGACCAGTTGCTCCAGTGAATCCATCAGCTCCAGCTCGACCAGTGTGTCCAGTGAAGCCCTGTGGACCAGTGTTGCCAGTGTAACCTGTAAAACAAGCAGGAATACATCAAAAGTAATTCTTATAATAATAATTATTATTATTAACATCTATTATATATTCACACATCATTTCATTTTGTAAAAAAAATCATGTTATTCATAAACAAACAAACTGACATAAGATCTTAAGCTTACCCTCTTCAGTTATCTCAGTCATTCCATGAAATATGCACAACTGATCTTACACCAGTTCGACAGCCATTGTAATAACATTCAAGCAGAAATTACTACAAATAATCCAAGACCGAAGACCACAGTAGGAGAATGGTCAACCTCCACAGGGACCTGTGACCACCTGTCGCGCATCAGCTTACACAGTCACCAGAGAAAACACAACTGACTCGGGATGAGATCCGTTGTTCGATGGCTCACTTCATACATTCCATACATAATAGTACATGAACATATTGAACCCCAATCACCACCCATATATTACTAATAAAAAACATCTCCCCGTGTGTACTTATTGTACTTTTATTCTTATTCTTATGATTACAAAGGATATAAATTATTATCTGGAATAGCCCTGTGTAATTTGTTCATATATTTGGTAATTAGCATACAAATATATATATAGAGGTTATATTTGTCAATATAAATAATGCCGTACACAACATGAGGCAGTTAACATAAGAAACTATTTGCTTAAATATGTGCCACGTGTAGGAAATAAATGACTATGACTTATTTATTGACCGAGTTCTCACCTGTAGCTCCTTGCGGTCCAGATGATCCAGTTGATCCAGTGAATCCTTGTGGACCAGATGGACCTGTGGAGCCAGTCATTCCTGTTGGTCCTGTAAACCCAGTATTGCCTGTGTTTCCTTGAGGACCAGTTGATCCAGTGAATCCCTGAGGACCCGTCGATCCAGTCATTCCAGAGCCACCTTGAGGACCGGTGGAACCAGTCTGCCCAGTTTGACCCGTAGGACCATCGGCTCCAGTACGACCTGTAGAACCAGTATATCCAGTGCCACCAGTAGGACCCATTGGTCCGGTGCCTCCAGTATTACCAGTCGCTCCATTGGGACCAGAAGCCCCAGTACCACCAGTGGGACCCATTGGTCCTGTGATTCCAGTGTTTCCAAATGCACCAGTTGATCCAACAGGACCAGTGGATCCTGTCATACCAGCGGGACCAGTCGATCCTGAAACAAAATGCATTATGTATATTATGCATAAAAGACATAGTTTATTTTTAAATATTTATGTTTTTAACAAGCTTACTGGTACATATGATAATAATAATATTAATATATTTTCAACATCCCTGTTTATCTATTAAATCGTTATATATTATTTATTTCTCCTAAAAAAACTAGTAATAATTGGTATCATATTTAGATGCTTTCAAACTTTTGACTAGATCTATTAATCATGTTTTTGTTATTACAATTCAGAAATAAAACATTAATAAATATCTGTATACAAGAGATGATGAATATAACATTGGACAATATTCTGTAACTTGCAAATAAAGTTGGGCATGACTAGATGTGCTATTAGCATGAATTGAATCAAAATTATCACAACAAATAACTAGTATTTCACCTTAAACAGGGTTGCTTACAGTTTAACTTATCACCCACCTGTGTCACCAACACGTCCAGTTGAACCAGTCATTCCAGTGTATCCTTGTGGACCAGATGGACCGGTGGAGCCAGTCATTCCTGTTGGTCCTGTATATCCAGTATTGCCTGTGTTTCCTTGAGGACCAGTTGATCCAGTGAATCCATGAATACCTGTGGAGCCAGTATTTCCAGTGTTGCCTTGAGGACCCTGACGACCCGTTTCTCCAATATTACCAGGTCGCCCAGTTGATCCTGTGTATCCCTGTGGACCTGCTACTCCAGTACCACCAGTTCGGCCAGTAGATCCAATTACTCCAGTGGCACCTGTTGGACCTGTTGGACCAGTGCCTCCGGTTACTCCTGATGGCCCAGCAATGCCAGTGTGACCGGTGGCTCCAGTAATACCATCCTTACCACCTTCGCCTTCAAATCCAACATCTCCAGAAGGACCGACTGGACCTGTTGAACCCACCGGACCGGTTGAGCCAGTGTTTCCTTGAGGACCACCCGGACCAGTTGATCCTGTATAACCATGAGGACCCAATGGACCAGTGGACCCAGTATTACCAGCTGGACCAGTTGATCCAGTGCGACCAGTCTGACCAGTTTGACCAGTGTAACCTGTATTGCCGGTTGATCCAACAGGTCCTGTGCTGCCAGTGTTACCATTTGGTCCAGTTGATCCAGTGTGTCCCTGTATACCAGTTGATCCAGTTGCTCCACTTCTACCTTGTGTACCTGTTGCTCCAATTCCTCCAGTTGGGCCAGAAGGTCCAGTTGATCCGGTGCTCCCACTTGGTCCAGTAGGACCCGATGATCCAGTTGAACCAGTAGGACCCATTGGACCAGTGTTGCCAGTATATCCAGTGAACCCCTGAGGACCTGTTGGTCCTGTTGCACCAGTATTGCCAGAAGGACCTGTGGACCCTGCAATCACAATTGGACCATTATAGTCAGGATTGGCAGAAATATGCAGAAAAACATGTTAGCAAGAATATTACAGACCGTTTCCAATACCAGTGTCTGAAGCTTTGGAAGAAGTTGTTCTATTGTTTTACTAACCCAGGCAAGCACGACAGACTCATTCATAACAATGTCATCAGGATTTAATTTGCTCACTTGCTCGTGGCTTTTTTTTAAACACAGTCATTTAAACAAATCTTGACATGTTAAAAACTAACCATTTGCCCTATACAAGCCATGCAAACTCATGTATGCCTGAAACTTAACTACTATGTCAATCATTACTACTTTTTCCACAAAACTGCCAATTAGCCAACCTAGACACAATTATCCTGAATAATTTATCTCAAGCAACAATTACCTGTGTTTCCATGGGGACCCGTTGCTCCAGTGTTTCCGTGTGACCCCTGGGGACCTTTGTCTCCAGTGTAGCCTGTCGCTCCAGTTCCACCCATTTGTCCAGTAGGACCAGTAGAACCAGTGTATCCATCTCTACCTTTGTTTCCAGTGGCTCCTTGGGGACCCGTGTAGCCAGTAGCTCCAGCAGGGCCCTGGGGACCGGTTCCACCAGTGTTTCCTACATTACCTGTAGCTCCAGTCTGCCCAGTCTGTCCCATAGGTCCCTGTGGTCCTGATGCTCCAGTCCTGCCAGCAATACCAGTTGATCCAATTCCTCCAGTTGGACCAGATGGTCCAGTGGTACCTGTTGCACCAGACCGCCCAGCAGGACCAGTTGCTCCACTGCCACCTGTCGGACCTGATGGTCCAGTCGAACCTGTGTTGCCATCAATTCCCCGATCGCCCTGTCGTCCAGTGGATCCAGTGCTACCTTGGGGACCAGTTGTACCAGTGGCTCCAGTGCCACCAACAGACCCAGTCGGACCCGTGCTACCAGTGCTGCCATCTCTGCCATCCTTTCCATTGTTTCCAGTTGCACCCATTGGTCCTGTTGAGCCAGTATGGCCTGTTGGACCAGTTGACCCAGTGTTACCATGGGGACCAGTTGATCCTGTTCTGCCTTCAGGACCAGTTGGACCAGTGGATCCAGTATATCCAGTGGCACCAGGTGATCCATCTGCTCCAGTTCTTCCAGTATATCCTGTTCCTCCAGTGGATCCAGTAGGACCACCTGGACCTGTGGATCCCGTATTTCCTTGTGGTCCAGTATTACCAGTTGATCCAGTGCCTCCTGTTGGTCCCATCGGCCCAGTAGATCCAGTTGATCCGTCCGTTCCTTTTTGTCCAGTTGATCCAGTTGCTCCATTTGGACCTGTGGCTCCCATAGGCCCAGTGCTTCCAGTGTTGCCACTTGGTCCAGTAGAACCTGTTGCTCCATACTGGCCAGTGTATCCTGTAGCTCCAGTGCCACCCATTGGTCCTGTTGATCCAGTGTTTCCATGAGAACCTTGGTCACCCTTTGGGCCAGTGGATCCCATGGGACCAGTAGAACCTGTGTTTCCATGAGGACCAGTTGATCCTGTATAGCCAGTCACACCAGTGTAACCTGTGCTCCCAGTTGAACCAGATGGTCCAACCCCTCCGGATGCTCCAGTGTTTCCAGGCTTTCCTGTTGCTCCATTTGCTCCAGTCGGACCAGAAGGTCCAGTTGAACCAGTGCCACCACTCTGTCCCTGAGGACCTGTAGATCCAGTGCCTCCAGTTGGTCCAGTAGGACCAGTTGCTCCAGAGGATCCATCATTTCCTCTTGTTCCAGATGCTCCAGTTGCTCCGTTGCGTCCTGTGTTTCCTGTAGCTCCCAAGGGTCCTGTTGACCCTGTGAATCCTGTGTTTCCTGTGGCACCATTATTGCCTGGTCGCCCGGTGTTGCCAGTTGAACCAATAGGACCAGTGGATCCAGTATGACCTGTTTGACCAGTACGACCTGTTTGACCAGTGTAACCTGGACGACCTGAAGGACCTGTTTGACCAGTGAATCCGGAAGGTCCTCGCACACCAGTTGAACCCTGAGGACCAGTTGATCCAGTACCACCTGAAACACATAGCAATCAATTAAAACTGACCATCGCAGATTACCCATTTTATTTACTTTTAAATTTAAAGTTCTCTGACCAGTTATTAAGTTAGTTTTTGCTAGGCATAATTTTTATTTATTTAATTAGAATTATTTAAACAATTTCTTCCATCACCTGAACAGTATGGCAGGAAAAAAGAATAACTTTGCTTACAGTGTAATTAAGAACAAGGTATAACCCAAATAACCATGTCACTGTGACATCATGGGTTTTTAACAAGATTTAACAAAATTGCCATCCATGGCCAAGGCCTAGATGGCAGGTGGACAAGGAAGCTTGGCTTATCGAGAGTCCAACATTTTTAATCTATGTGTAATCCGCTCTGCTAAGATATGTGTCAACCTTGTTTTTAAACATATTCACGCTGCTAGCAGTTACACAATCTGTAGATAAATTGTTCCATTCATTTATTGTCCTCTGTGAGAACAAGTACTTCCTGATGTCAAATCTACACTGATCCTTTACTAATGTTACTTCATGTCCTCTAGTTCTACTATCTTTTTTGAATGAGAAAAAGATATTTCTATTCATATTTTCATACCCATTCAATATCTTAAAAACTTAAATTTGATCTCCTCTTAACCGCCTTATATCTAGGGTTGTTAAACCACATTCTTTCAGTTGTTCTTCATATCTAAGATCTCTTAGTTCTGGAATCAGGGTTATGCATAGAAAGAGGCTGCAACAGGATTTCCTCTGTTATTTTTATGTGCCTCCGAGCTCGATTTATGCACTCCTTTTTCCAGACATTGCCTAGACTCACCCACTGGTCCAGTTCTTCCTGTGGGTCCAGTATATCCAGAGCCTCCTGTACGTCCAGGTCGTCCAGTAGCTCCACTACCTCCTGTCTGACCAGTGGGACCTGTTGCTCCACTGCTGCCAGTCTGACCTTGACGACCTGTTGCTCCAGTTCCCCCAGTCGGGCCAGAAGGACCAGTTGATCCAGTGTTTCCAATGGACCCAACTCCATTATTGCCCTGAGCTCCTTGTGGGCCAACTGGACCAGTTGATCCAGTGTTACCCTGAGGTCCGGTGCGACCTGTCTGTCCAGTGCTTCCTTGTCGGCCTGTTTCTCCAGTTGAACCAAAGGCGCCAGTGTTTCCCTTTGGACCAGTTGATCCAGTTCCTCCTGTAGGGCCATAGGGACCAGTAGACCCTGATGCACCTGTGGGACCAGATGGACCGGTAGATCCTGATGCACCAGTCTGTCCACGTGGGCCAGTTGATCCACTTGCTCCAGTCACTCCATCTCTGCCATTGGATCCAGTTGATGAGCCTGTTGCACCAGCTGGGCCTACACGACCTGTGGCTCCAACTCGACCTGCCTGTCCAGTGGCACCCATGCCACCACTCACTCCAGTTGCCCCATCTCGTCCATCAGTTCCTGATGCTCCAGAATGACCAAGAGGTCCCTGCTGACCAGTAGCTCCTGTTGGTCCTTCTGATCCAATGCTTCCAGTGGCACCAGTTGGTCCACCTGCTCCTGTTGCTCCTGTACCACCAGTGCGTCCTCCAGGACCTGTCATTCCAGTACCACCGGTCTGACCTTTGCCTCCTGTATATCCAGTCGCTCCAGTGGCTCCATCTCGTCCATTTGCACCACCATCTCCATCAGATGACCCCGGAACTCCTTGTGGTCCTTGGTCTCCTTTTGGTCCCCTTTCTCCGATTGGACCAGTGGACCCTGTGAAGCCCCATGGTCCTTGGTCTCCAGTATTCCCTGTAGAGCCATCTCTGCCATCACTTCCAGTAGCTCCAGTAGCTCCAGTGGATCCATATCCTGTTTGACCAGTAGCACCTGAAACAAACACAAGTCAACATTATAAGATGATGTAAACCTTAAGAAATAGATCACTGGTTAAATAGGTAACGAGCTGGTTTTGTCAGTAAACTATTATACAGATAGTGTTTATCACCATAGGAATGTTATAACAACTCTGGCATTGAGACAACTCAAAATCTACAATACTTACCAGTTGCTCCTCGATCGCCAGAATCTCCCTTAGGTCCATCAGGACCTGTTGCTCCCGTTGCTCCAGGAACATCTGGAAGAGAAAGCATGATGCATAGAATAAAGGTCGACACTGAGAAAGTATAACATTAAATAATATATATGTTTCAAATGCAGACATAAGCATTCCCATTTAACAGGTGTCCCAAAAGCCCAATATCCTTGGCACATGGTTCCCAAAATAATAGCTGCATGCCCCAAAGGTTGAGACACAGAACATTCCAACTAATGGTTGTTTCAAAAGTTGAAGCACAAAAAACACCCAAAAAATATTGTATTTCTCAAAAGCCAATACACAGAAATAGAAAAGATTGTGATACTGAATAATCCACAAGTAGAACATCCATAGACATGGTAAGTACAGGACAGCGCCATCTGGTAGATTCAACTGAAGTTCCTCTGAAGCCACCAGATGGTGCTAGCAACTCAACTTCACTGGTAACAATGACAACTGTACATAACCTTACACATACCAAGGAAAGTTTCCATATATCAAATCAAACAAAAGAATAGCCTAAATCAACACAATTAAATTATACACCTAAATGAGTAATTGTTACATAAATTACCATCCAGCACATGTACACAAATCACCCAAAACCTCCTGTGTTTGCACAAAACTGGTCTGTTTGGTGTACAACGACTTGATACTTCAACAACCTGGGATTCTAGCATTCCTACTATCAAGAGACAATGAAATGTGTTCAATTCACTCTTAATAGAAATATAATCAAAGTAAGGTGCAAGTGGGTACTACAGCTCGAATATATTATATGTGCACTGGTCAGATGGAGTCAAGCTGCTACTGTATAGCTCCATGGCCAAGCATGGCTGCATTCACCAAATGTAGCTGCACAACTGAAAGGGCAGATATTACACTGGCAAATATTTGTTCAGTCATAAAACAGAAATGCTATGTGAATGGAGAACACTATTTGCCAAACTGCCTTGCGGTGTGCAAAGTATTATGATGAGATGAATGGAATTCCATCTATTTGCTGTTGAGATGTGCCTGTCTGGAATACTGGAATTTACAGCAGCAATCTGAGACATAGTTGTCATCCAAATGAAGTAGCTCTACACTGCCAGCTAATGCTGTGCTTATCAATGCACTGAGGGTTCTACAATCACACCTTTTGACAAATATCCAACCAAAAGAATCCAGCACAGGTAAAAAAACAATTTAACTGCACAAAACAGAGATGTTTCAGTGCGCATTGCCAACTAAAAAGTACCACATTCAATGGGGGAGGTGTGATCCATTTTCTTCTTTGTAGATGCTGTGACCTAAGGTGACACCACACATTGTGAGGGCGCCATTGACTAGAGTGACAACCCGTTCAACCGGATTCCATCAATAGCAGAGCATCAGTTTTTATGTCACTGATTTGGGCGTGTAGTGGATACGACCGTATGCCTGCTCCCATAGTCTGGGCATTTATCTGATGCCAACCTACCTGAGTTGTCCTAATCTGGGCATTTATTTATTTTAAATTATTTAGCATTGTCTTGAAGCGTCTTTCAGCAGGTTTTTAACCTGGATACATGGTGCATTATAAATGTATAATAATAAATAATAAATAAATTAATTTATCTGGTGCTGTGCTACCTACTGTCCCAGTTTAGGAATACTTGGTATGCATGTGCCTTGTGTGGAGCATAATAACACTGTGATCTGAACATTAGCTAGACCCTCAATTGAGAGGTCCACTTGCTGCCATTTCAAAGCTTGGGAAATCTGGTTCGCTCCATATTGCTTCAGTTCACTCAGTACCAAGCCGTACTATAGCCACCAGCACTACAGCCTGTTACATGCTTCCCGTATACATGAGTTGGTGTTAGAATGAACAGGTCTGCCAGGGGTGAAGTGTAAGGTGAAGTGTAAAGCTCTTTGAGCGGTCTTAAAGACTGGATACCACGCTATACATACACATTTACATTTCATTGATGCCTTACAGAATGGACAGCTCATTCTGTATGGATTATCTTGTCATTCACATATTTCACTGAAGGCATGGAAGAAATGCAATGTTGTTAGGTGGCAGTGATAGAAAATTAATGTAATGGCAGGCTGCTATGATTTATCAACAGTTAAGTGTATCTAATAGTAAAACTGTGCTGTGAAAAACCTAAGTATGCTGATAAATACAGTCACAATGTACTTCTGTTACAGGTAGTCTGATTAATTTATCACAAAAGTTGGAAATCTTGCTTAAAAACATATTAGCCATTTGGCATTTGTGGCATAGATATTCAAGGACATTATTACATAACCATCTACCTTTGTCTTATTTTCCCGTTCAAAAAGGTGAGTGCACCCAAGGATTGTGCTATGAGGTGGCCACAAACCAGTGGTGACAACTCTGGATTGTTTGTACACCCTGTGAGGAATGCATGTGGTCAACTTGGTATATATCCATACCCATTATGATATGATGTCTTTAAGCAATTGATCATATCATTATGCCTCTGAGGCACATATAACTAAACAGACATCTTTCTTCAATCCAACCACATAATCTCATTTCCCAGTAATCCAACAATGCACTAAATCCCCAGGGTAGGTCATATTAGCAAACTGAATTCATGGCAGAGCCACAAAGTTATACAATGTTAGTCTACAGCGTGTAACAGACATCGCCATTGCCGTGACGGCATAATGAACATGCATTCCATCTCCGCAGAACAATAAATCGTCTGTCTGGCTATAAGACCCCCCATAGATCACCATCAATGCTTTGTAGTATCTCTGTTGCAGCCTTGAAAGACACCACCCATTCACCTACATAGCTAGACATTTTTGTCTGCAGCATATCTGATGGCAACACAGGTAAGTGCTGTGAGATTTCCAAGAAACACTTAACTAGAAACTCTATCTCCTGTGCCACTGTCAATGAATGTGCAACATAACTGGAGTTATGTACCATCATCAATGAACAAGTTGTTATTGTGTGGTGAATTTGTCATTATGTATATTAATGTAGTAACATCCCTCTCCAAAACTGATAAAAGTCACTGCAGTGCACTTTCAAATCTCCACCATCTGGTCTGGTGTGAGAGCACACCGTTCTGCTGATGGGAGCCTCCCTGGATGATCACCAAATGAGGAATACACCCCCATATGAGGGTGCTTCATGCAGCCCTTGAGTGCACCCATAGGGATAGTCCGCAGAAGGTTGTTTTTCCCACACAAAATATGCAAAGTGAAATGAGCAGAAGAACCAGACAAATATGCAAGTGCCAACAAGACCAGAGTGCAGTGGTAATCGCACACGACAGCCATGTGGAACTGAACTGACAAACTTTACTTCTGAAACAACAATATCAGATGCTTCAGGATATGTTTTTCTAAGGGCCCAGTGAAACTCAACAAGCAGACGAACGAGACAATTGTGCAGGTGCCAACCAGTCAACACAAGAGCATGGTAATCACACGTATTATCACAAACAGATAGTGGGAATGGACTAACAACCCTTCACATGACGAATGACAAGATCAGGTGCTGCAGGTTATGTTTTTAGAGCACCCCTTTGGCAAAAAGACACTTTTATACTGGTGCAACATACAATGGTTGTCATAGCGCACTGCAATCAAAGTGACAGCTGCTTCTAATGCCTGGTTCAAATGTAGTAACATCAAAGTGACAGCTGCTTCTAATGCCTGGTTCCAAAGAGGTAGACAAAAATTTGCACAGAAGGCATTGAACTCCATAAATTCACTGTGTAAATACATAATGGAAAGTGTTTCAGGAATCCTTGCATGGGCCTGAAAGGATAGGACTCATTAGGAGGCTGACATGACAATATTTAATTTGTGTAGGGCAGATGATGTTTTGTGCTTGGATAAATCTAACTTGAAGAAGATAAAGAGACAGCTATTTTTGTGCAGAACATAGGCAGACATGTTTTAAGAACACTAAATGTTTATGAAGAAATTATGTTACAACTGGGATTTCTAATAAAAAGTAAATACATTACTAGCAGGCAGCAGCACAGAAAAACAAGTGAAGGTTCAGTGAGTAAAAATATTAGAGGAAACAGGTCACTCTGTAGTTTGTGTTGGTAATGTACTGCTTGAATTCCACAGCTAGCAAAAACAGAAAGTTTTGATAATGCTAATGTCAAGTGAAGTTTGTTTTGGAAGTGAAATGTGCAACTTGCTTCAGTAAGCAGTCACTTTAATAGTGTTTCAGCCGCTATGACAACAACACAGATAGAATGCCATGCATGCAGGGTGCTTCTGTTTGAAGGTAAGGGAGGTTCAATGGTTGTTTGGTCATGCAGTGCAACACAGTCAAAGCTGTAGAAGCAAGACAATGGAGTGGTCCAGACAGGTGTCATGATCTGTTGCTTACTAGTCAGTCAAGCAGAAGACTTGCAGCTATATGCATGAAGGCATGCAACATGGAAGACTGGCAGAGATTAAATGGCATTGTCTACTACTGAACATCAACAGTGTCAGAAGCGACAGTGACATGCACATGGTCTCAACAGAATACATTCATTTGTTTGCACAACTAAATAATTATGCTATATACTTACATGTCACTAGTGGTGGGCAAGAGAAAAGGCAGTCAGTTATGTAAGGCAAGTGACATGATATAACACATTTCTTTCATGCATACGATATAAGGGACATCAAAGGTAGCCTGAGTGGACATCATAATTAGTAAAGAACATGAAAATGCATTATCTACATAGTAATAGTTATACTCCCTTCCCAAACTATGTCAAAAAACCATATGCTGATGTAACCGAAACAGTCAACCAGTCAGTATGTGTGGCACAGTCACACACTTAATTACGAGGACCAGGGTTTGAACCCTCTTGCTGTCAATTCAAGTCTCAAAGCTTCTGCAATTTAGTTCACTCCACGTTGCCTCAGTCCACTCAGCTTACAAACAGAGGTGGATATATGTGAGCAAGTCTTTGAGCAGTAATTGCAGCATGGTTGAATGATTCCCAGAGAAGTTGATTTGGTGTTGGAATGAACAGGTCTGCCAGGGAACTCCCTGGCAGACCATAAGAGTTTTTAGTGGTTCTAAGTGCTGGATGCCATGCTATATACGAACTTACATTTAATTTTTACCATAACTTCACATCCACCAAGATAGATCATAATTATGCACCCTCAATTTGTAGGGTCAGTTTCTGTGTTGCAAATAAAAGATATGTCCCACGCTAAAATACCAATAAAAATATTGCGTGATGAAAGGAGGATAAAACACTTACTGGGATCAATCTTCACTGCCACAGAAAAGACGCTTGGGAGGTCAATGTTGTCGAAAGTGTACTCTTCGTTGGTACGAGGGTATTCTGAGTTTTCATATTTTCGAAAATATGTCCGATGCCCCTCGATATATTTGAAGCTGATAACGCCGAAGTCGTCCTCATTGGTCCATCCTATTAGGTCATTTGCAAGCACTCGAAATCCATCGGAACTGACATTGAACTGCAAAAAGAAAGATAAAATATGTGTCATGGAAAGTGCACTCAATACATTGCCACTGATGTGAGATGAGAGATACAAACAATGAAGACTTGAATGATGTTGGAGAGCAGCTAGCCTAGGTGCTGAAGGTGCAGAGTTGAAAGATGTTTGAGAGCAGCTAGCCTAGGTGCTGAAGGTGCAGAGTTGAAAGATGTTGGAGAGCAGCTAGCCTAGGTGGTGAAGATGCAGAGATGAAGGGATGTTGGAGAGCAGCTAGCTTAGGTGTTAAAGGTGCAGAGTTGAAGGATGTAGGAGAGCAGCTAGCCTAGGTGCTGAAGGTGCATACATTCTACGGTGTGGCCCAATCCCACAAAGGAAACCAAGCTAATAACAGTATGTAGATTATTACAATAATTTCATACATATGTTGAAGGAAACTGATTGGATGGGATGTTTCCCTGGTGACATGTCGTCTTTGCCCAAAGCATACTTATTATCCTGCAACCCTCAACTTCGTCGCAATTAGACCACCCAGAACCAGTGGGCGTGACTTGGACAAACCATAGTATTTCACTGTCATCATCAAGTATGAGTTTCCTCCATTATGTTTCAACTTTCTGCAGAACAACGTTCTCTGTGTGCTGGTAAATGCCCCAAGTGCTATATTCATAGGCTTCAGCAACCAGGTACTGTTGGATGAATGGAAAAAATAATAGGGGTGTCAAAGCTGTTCTGTTCACTGTAAATGTAGCCTATTACATCCACTATGATCTGCACTCTTGTAAACACCCAGCGAAACATAAGGCAATGATTAGAGAACCATTTGCAGATTTCAAAAGGGAAACTCTTGTATGCAAGAAGAGCCACTCATGTTCAAATTGTCTTTAATAAGGAACACATCACGCCTGGTGGTAAGGACGTGAATGCAAACTGGTGACAACTTGAATGCTGAGTTGGCTGGTAACTATGGTTTACCTGCCTACTTAAGCACCTATTGCGGGGATTATACTTCCCTGGCATAGACACTAATAATAATAATATCTTATATATAGCGCCAGTATCTGCCTAAACATGGCACGCGTGACAATAACATTGTCAGAGCAGGTTTTCGGCAGCAGTTGATTGCAGCTCCAGTATGGTTTTTTTATAGATTATATATATATTTTATTTTATGGGCTGCAAAGAGACATTGAGCCGACAAGCCCCTGGTGATGAGGTGAGCACCCCACAAAGAACCCCCATGACATAATGATTGATAGCGGGACTTGATGGCAGGGGCAAGACAAAGAAAACCACAGAATCTATGTCTTCATAAAATGTCTGGGAGCGGTCATACAGACTGGTCATTCATTGCCACTGAACTGGCTGCAGGCATGCACGTGGACAATGCTTCAGGGTCATACACTGACCAACCCCAAAGATGGGTCAAATGAGGAGACATCAAGTTGACCTTTGAGTAGCACATCAGTCTTGAGTTTATATTGTTGCCTGGCAGAAGTTTGATTGATATGGAGGATAAACACATTCACAACTCGGAACTGGTTTGACAAGTCTCTGATATGAAACAGTATAATTACACCCCTCATTTAGAATGTGGGGAGCGGTGGTCTAATGGTTAGAGCACCCGCCTGTCGATCCAGAGGATGGTGGTTCGATTCCACCTCCGCCGTTTCGAAGCTTGGGCGATTTCGTTCACCCCAGTTTGCCTATGTCTTTCAGAAGCGACATTAAAAGCCATTGGTCCAAACTCCTGCGTTAGCTCAAGATTGGGCTGTTTGGAGTATAACTACTTGAGACTTGATGCAAGTGAAAGATCGCATGGTCACACATCCAATTTACTGATCCTTGCAAAGAAAATGTACCTACTCATACCAACTGTCAATGTGTACAACTCAGTAAATAGTCACTTTTAAATGATTAATTTTATTGTTTAGATGTTTAGGTCTGTATGTTTCAAGCATTTTTACACAGTGTTGATTAATAAAGTGCAAATGGGTTAATAATTCTCACTAGCAAATGGTGGTGCAATTTAACTTAAACTTGACAAATCTGTCAATATTTCACTTCAACAAATCCAATATGTATTGCATGTTCTGATACATGGAATACTTACATTGCATTTATGTTGATACTACACCATCTTAGCCCTAATAAAGTTAGTTATTGTGACATTGTCAATCTGTCTGACAAGTAACAATGTTGACAGTGGGTGAATTATAATTAATCAGGTCCAGGTAATTATACCATTTCTCAATGACCATCACTTGCTTCCACAACTACCAAAGACATGTCACAGGAATGTCAGTGGCAAGACCAAACCTTGAGTGATTAAACATGCAACACCCATCAGTGCTTTGGCTGAATACACTGCTTGTTAGATGGGGTAATTGACTGACAAATGTAGCTATAACTAATTAAGTGTAGCTATAATTAGCCGTGTCAACTGACAGAAAGCTCAGTGTCCATATTCTTTCTCCTGACCACCTGGGGTGAAACATTTGATCCCCTGTGTATTGTGCGAGTATCTGGTACAAAGGCCACTTGCAGTAAATATTATTTGTAAGAATTGAGAGAGAGAGAATGAATTAGCTATGGGCAAGAGTAGAAAATTCAAGAGTGTTTGCTGAGCAAACAAACATTACTTATGTTGTGTACTAATAGCTGTTAAGTGCTTCAGCAAATTCATTCACAGAATTTTTAATCTTTAACAACAGAGACCATGCCATTCAACCATGTTGCAACACGTTTTCATCCAGCATTGTAATGAGACAATTGTTTATTTAACACTCACCTAACTAATTATCACCTTAGCATCTTATCTTTGTGTTGAATCAACAACATTCAAAGGTGGGGTATTACACTTGCTGTCAATGTTTACTGTATGTATGGTTTAATTCAACTTGCTGTGGTGAAGCAGTCTTCACGATTCCAGCATTTATGACATTCTTGTCTTTTGTATAATATCATAACAAAAGTGTTTGCTTATTCACTGGTACACTAGATGCACTGGTACACTGTTCATCTGTTCAATTAATTAAGTTTATGTTTTAGTATTTTATCTACATTTTAGTCCTATGTTACATACATATTATATTAATATGTACCAATTTTACCAGTGGAAAAGAGTGATACATAAGTAAAATGAAATCACTTTTCTGTAAATGTTAGACATGTTTTCTGGTTCTGTCAGGTGCAGAAAGAACGAAGACAACAATGGAATTCTCTTCACAACGCCACATCTAACACCTGAGACAAATAGCCAGACACCATCAGACACCAAAAGTGAAATCATTCAAATTCAGCTGGTAGATTAAATCAGGTGGTCAAGCTGTCTCAGTGTGACAGGAAGATCAGGTGACACGTCTGGACATCAAAGGGTCAACACAGCATTTAAATTAAAGATTTCATTAAAAAGAAAGTCCAGCTCTTTTGGAAGGCAAAACCTTGGAAGTGACCTTCACATTTGTGACTGACGAGCAGGGACTAGACAGATATGTGCACTGGTCATTATTTATGTTGGCATCACTCACGAAGTGGCAAAGAAGGCAGAAAAGGAGCAGTGACAGCTATAGACATCTGAATGGCTCAGACGAGTTCGTCACAGATTGGTGGAACAATAAGGACTACCAAGTAGTCCCAAATGGGCAGTAAAAGTCCACAAAGGCGGTCAACCGATGAACAGGACCAATGGCCAGTGAATATAAAAAGACCCTTTGGCCACCTGTCATGAATCTCATCATGAATGGTTACAACCTAATGATGGAGGGCATCTAGCAGCCATAATTGTTGCACTGGCATGTGCAGGGTTCATCTGTTACAATTGATAATGTATATGACATGAGCATTGTTCATTTAGGGAGGTTAATAAAACTGATCAGATAACAGATGTGCAAATTGCATTACTTACAAAAAAGTACTACTACTGGAATTCAATAACGTTGCTCCTACTTGAGCTAAAGCAGAATTACATTTGCACTGAGAAAATTATTGATAGTTGAAATGAACCCTTGAGGGAAAGGAACTACTCGCTCCAACAATGCACATATTCAGTAGTGCACACAGGATTATAATAATCTCCTTCAGCCATCAGCCATACATGTCATGGGCCCCAGGCTGCACCTGTTAAATACTGTCTCATAATAAGCTAAACACTGCTAAGGCTTTCCAGTTTTATATAAACTGTCTTTGATTATATAATTACGTAAATGACACTTTGTATGTACAATTATTTGAGCAAAACACTATACAGTCACATCAATCAGCCATTGCCATAGTTATGGTGACATTTAATTGTAGCCATTTTAACTAAAGAACAGGAATAAATCATTAGAAACATGGATCCTGGTTCCTAGGTGGCCATGAAATCTGGACCATCAGGATACAATGTAAGGACGTGTAATGATGACACCAATATCCAACAATGAGGACAACCATCTCCCTATGACATGTTACATATGTGACAATCACTAGTTAAAGAAGGGCAGATACCATTTATAAAGTCAGCCAATTATTCCTATGTAAGATTGGCACCATAGACACACCCAGATGTCCATCTGGTCAAAACATGGACAAATGATGCTGGCAAAATTACAGTAATGTTAACAAGTATCAATCTTTGTGAATAACACCTGTGTGGATGGGTCCACTGGTGAATGGGTCCACTGGTGGATGGGTCCACAGGTGGATGGGTCCACTGGTGGATGGAGCTCAGTGAATAAACTATTTTAAAATGTCACATATCATGTTTTGTTAACAAACATGATATCCACAGCACTGCCTTTGAGATGAGTAATTACTGTTGATTGATGGATATGGACATTGCATATTCAGTCAAAGTTCTTCTCTTACATAAATCAAGAGGTGCTTTTGACCTAAGAGGTCACCTTTTTGACACTGAGAATCACCCAACGGAACAAAATCTGAGATAGGCAAATCGTCAAAGATGTTTCCATTGTGCAGCATCAGGATATATCATTCATTATACTACTAATGTTTAGTTGGTTGGTGTGAGCAATTTGGTTACCATGTCTAATTAGAGCAGGGAGCATTCTTCACCTATCACCCTGCAATGGGTTATACATATTGTGTAGCGTGCATTGTTCCAACACATGCTCTGGTCTAGACAGTAACATCTATACAATGACTAATTGTGAATCTTTCTACAAGCGAGCATGGGCCACATCCATGTTAACATCACATCACACACTCCTGTTCTGGGTGGAGCTCATGCAATGTGGGGCAGATTGATGCTAATGTTACAATGAGTTTAAAATCTACACATGGGCTGGTGCATTGATTAACAGATTCTACTCATACAGGCATTGTGACAGCCAAGGCTTTCTCTGCACAAATGAGCCTCTTCATATTGTCTCTTTTCTATCCAATGTTGTTTCATTATGACATGCCAGGAAACCACTGAAGCGTGGACTGTCAACAACAACAACAACATCATCAAGCAAGTGGTTCGCAGTGGAGCTGGCTGATATATGCTAACAGTTTATTGCCCGCAAGCAGCAGTTCACATAAAGTTCACTGATACATGAAGGAGACATTCATCTGCTTGAGAACTTCAGTTATATTAGACTGAACAATTACTAATTTGGTCTGCAGCACCCAAAGTAAACACCATGCCATTTGGCACCACTAGGCACCATGCTGACTGTGGGCAATTACTACTGAAACGTTTTCAACACCCTTCTTAAATCTAATGCTCCATAAGTAATTCTTAAAACCTGCTCTTTCTACAACCACAACAAGACTCAGAGTTCTTGTTTAAGCTCATATCAACTCAGCTGAATAACAACAAGAAATTTACTTGACACAATGTTTCTTAAAGAACAAATAAATAGGATGCAATGTCCATATATATATATATATATATATATATATATATATATATATATATATATATATATATATATATATATATATATATATTTCTAATTGCACTTAGAAAATGCATACACAACTATGCAATATATATATATATATATATATATATATATATATATATATATATATATATATATATATATATATATATATATATATATATATATATATATATACATATATATATATATATATATATATGTATATATATATATATGTGTATATATATATATACATACACATATATATATACATACATATATATATATATATATATATATATATATATATATATATATATATATATATATATATATATATATATAACACTTAGAAAATGCACGTTAAAATAAATTTAAGGGTAAACTAACTATATATATATATATATATATATATATATATATATATATATATATATATATATATATATATATAAATAGTTGAAGTAAAGTCTAACTCAATATGGCTAATTTCAATTATTTTACCTAAAATGTTATCAATCAGTTGAGTTAAAGGAATTTGGCAAGAATTAAAAAAAATATTATTAATTAATTTTTAAAAGTTGTTCAGTAATACTCTTGATGGAACAGAAATGTTTGGGGCTTTCCTGAATGATGCCACTGAACTAGATATTCTATTTATATTTTTGAATTAAAGCAAAAGATCTTCGGATCCATCAAGGCACCGCTGACCTTAACTAGTGATCCTATTAATCACCTGTTTGCAGGCTCTGGCAAAAACACCAAGTGTTTTTTGATAAACAGCTGTTTCCATTGCCATTCAACAACAGCTCTACAGGACGTATAACCCTTTGACCATCAGAAGACAAGGTTGCATCATGTTCACATCTCCATCTCAGAATATATGTATTCATGTCATGTTTTATAAGCATCAGTCACTTTTCTCCCAGTCTGGACGACAACCATTTGCCACATGCAGCATGACCTCTACCAATCCACACCAACATCCATTATAGGTTCTGTTATTAGGTATTAGGTAGCTGTCCTGTGCATGTTTGCTATTACAATGTACTAAGTTCCATATCAGTGAAACTAGACCAATAAACAAAATCAGCAGGAGGGGAACAGTACCATAACATTGATGGGCATCCAGCTGTTTCATGTGAAGTCCCTGGCCACTCTAGCAAAGAGATTAATTATAAGTGCAATATTTAAGGATGAGCAACAGCAATCAATGTCATGCTTGCTAGCTTTATAAAATATAAATGACCAATGTTTTATTTTGTAGATATATTTCTTATTTTGAATAACTTCAGTTGATTGAATGAATACTGAACAGTTTCACAACTTGGATTGCACTCATCGTACCATTGTATCTACGAACCATTTTACAAAAACAATACCAACAATTAGATGCATGACCCCTTTCACACAGCTCAGTGAATGGTACTAACAATACCAAGGTTGCCACCCTCTGTGAACATGAATTAAATATTTTAAATGTTGTCAGGCATACCAATGCTGATGGCAATTTGCAGATAAGATGATAGCTCCAAGAATTATGCACTGAAGAAGTGTGGCAGTGGACATATCTTATCTTATCAAGAGATTGCTGATTGTCAAATACAGCAGGGGTGTAGTGATATTTTATATCTGATTTGTGGTAGCACTTACAACTCCATCTGTGTCTTAGCTGCATATTTATCTTGGCGACACAAATGAAAGGTTTACATTATTTTATTAACTGGACAGAGTCAGAAACTAATCATTAACTAGTGCAAATGGCTTAATTACTTTCCAGTGGAAAAAGTATTGGTAAACTATTATTTGTGCAAGAATACTTAGCAATTACACTTTCTGTTAGTGCATACATTTACAAAAAAACTACAGCAATTTCAGTAAAACAGGCTTTTTGAAAATGTGATGCATGTTTTATATGATTCTATTTCTAGCACAACTGTCAATAAGCATTGCCATCTTTAACTCATCAATCACTTGCACTACCAGTCTTGTTGTCCTTGCTGTCACATATGTGAAAGGATAAAACTCTGTGAAAAATGATGGTAAAACATTCTCATTCATACATCTTGGGCTTTTTGTTACTTGTGTGGGAAGCTTTGCAGGCAGGTAACAAAGTCTTCAAGCCAGGTAAATAGTACCATTTCACAGTCATATCAAATGCCTAATGGATACATCCAAACTGATGCAAGTGAAAGGTGGTTGATAATGATAATTACCATAAAATGGCAATTATCATGTATGCATGTAAACAGAAAATGGATCACAAAACAAAAGAAGAAATCACACAAAATGTAGCTAAAACCTTTGAAAGTATCATAAGTAATAGTGATTCTAACTTAGCTAAGAGAACACAGTAAAGTTATAACTGCCTCCCCTCTTCCAGGGTAGAGAAGATTACCCCTGAGTAAGCAGTGAGAACAACTACATAAGTAGGCAAACATCTTAAGAGCAATCCCACCCATGGAACAGGTATCAAACAAGAGAGAGAAGTAAAGGTGTAAGTTCTTACATAGCACTGTATCCAGTCTGTGGGACTGTTCACAGCAAGAGGGTTCAAAGCCCCATTCTCCTATCTTCTAACCACTACGCTACCGCACCTACATAAATAATGCTTGGTCCTAACATCTCAAACAGAAATACTAAGCAATTTATTCAGGATTATAGGATGCTGTTGGTGACCAACCAACCGTGAGAAATATTAAATCATGATGACCAGTTATTGGAACCCATATATGTATGTATGTATGTATGTATGTATGTATGTATGTATGTATGTATGTATGTATGTATGTATGTATGTATGTATGTATGTATGTATGTATGTATGTACAGGGTGTATGTATGTATGTATGTATATATGTATGTATGTATGTATGTATGTATGTATGTATGTATGTATGTATGTATGTATGTATGTATGTATGTATGTATGTATGTATGTATGTATGTATGTATGTATGTAAAACAGCTGAGAAACAATTATCTATCAATTATTCTGTCAGACTGGTGATAAACAAACGTTCCCTGTGTTTGAAATTCTGCAGAGGAACATCAATATGGAAGACTCCAACCGAGCATGATCAACTAAATAATAGTCGGCCGTATGAAGGTGAACACATTTCAAGATTGACTGTGACAGGTCAGGTGTACAATAAACATGTCCAGTGACTGGAAAGAAATGTCCAGTCACCACGACACCTCGACAGACAATGACACCTGTTAGTGCAGTGGCTATTGGTCGAGGTGGAGATCACATGGAGTCAGGCATATCGTTTTCTCAAGTGATTTATTTTTACAAGCATGTATTAGCTAAATTATTTTGACCAGACTCTGTACCTACAGGACATTTTATTAATTTCATCAACTTACCAAAATTTCTCAAATCATTTTGTCCAAAATTGTCTTAGCATATTGTTTCAAAAATGTACTGACAAATCTAAGGAATATTCTTAATTTAACAAAATGTTTAAAAAGCCTTACTGAACAGAATTTTTGTAAATTGTTAACCAAAATGGGTTTCCTAGCCAGGATAAAAAAAAATTAAGATCATATGGTGAGGTGAGGTGCTTTTAGATTCATCCCAGGGTGGCATTGGAAGATTATCGTGGAGGTGGGGTGCTTTTAAATTCACAACAGGATACACCAAAGTGACCAGAATGTCTTGCACTAAACTGACCCTTGTGAATGACGACAAGGCATGCATTCAAATGGTTACAGTCTGTTGGCATGTTGTGCCTGTTCCAAGGCTGTAGGTCTTCTTGTGTCATAGATTAGGAACTCATGAGTTGCTGGAATGTAGTGACCCAAACACACAAATGACACCCACTCATGTCTGATTTATCTAAATGACAGATCACCGTAAACAAAACATCACCTTTGGCAAACTCTTTACCCATGGTTCAGGGTTTGTAATGTGCACTGAAGTATGACAAACATAATTATACAGGTCTGTATTTCTAAACAATTTCCAAAGATTAATTTCAAGATACTGATCAATGAGGGAGGTCACTGTGCAAAAGGTGCACTAAGTCGTCATAACTGATCTACTGGCTTCATCGAGTGAAGAGGTTATTCATTCTGATAAGTTTAATTTATTACTTTTATTACTAATTGTGACAGAATCAGGTTCATTAAGTTCAATTTGCCAATTTTGTGGGTTTTTTTCAATAGAGGCATAATACCAGCATCTGGAGTCCACAGCACTTTTATATCCTTTCAGTGTTATTTTATTTTCCTGGGCATAGAAAGAAGGGTTATTTGATCATGTAATATGTACCCCACCTAAAAATACATCATTACACCAGCCTTGTACGAGGAGGGTTAATAGTTTATTTGTACCACATTTGTGGTACAAATGGATCTGGAATTCAAACTTAACTATACTTTTCAGAACAGGGTTACAACACAGAAGTCTGGCTATAACATTTGTCTGGTGTGCTAAATATTGGACACACCCAAGCTCTGCTTTATCATTCATTGATAACGACTGTGGTAAGTTTAATTACAACATCCTCTAAAACATCCTGTAATGCCGTGAGGGAGAGTGAACTGAATGGCAATTACACCACTACAGAGGCCATGTGCAATGTTAATGGTTGTGTGATTCAGTGCAGTAGCTCAGTGGTTGAAGTTTGGGCACTATCAATTGAGAGGATTGGGGACCAAGTCCACCTGCTGCTGTTTTGAAGCTTGGGTAACTCTAACTCTGTTCACCCTACATTGCCTGTGTCTTTCGGAAGAAACACTAACAGCCATTGGTCCTTACTACCTGGTGCCTATGCCAGGGGAAATAAAAGATCCAACACAGGGGGTGAATTTGTAACCTCATAGAGTGGTGCTCTCTAACCCATTGGTTCTTGTTCCCTCCCTCCCTCCTCTCTTCACTTTGGTGGGACGAACATTGCAATAATACCCCTAACACATAATAAGATTTTTTGCTCAGGTTGTAGCATAGGTTGTTGAAGTTTAAACCCCAAATGTGGATAAGGAGACAATACCCTGAGTAGCAGTTCTAAGGATTTGGAAAGGAGGCAGAATGCGCTTGTACAGCTAAATAGATTGGTTATGCAGACAGCAGAAGGCGCTTACAAAGACACCATGTGCAAATAACAGTGGAAGGGGCACAAACTTGAACTTAAACATAGTAAAAAAAGAAAAGAAAATATTTGGTAGTACTGGTACTGTGTAGAAAACAATACACAACCTCTCTGTTGCCAGTGGAATGAAAAGTACTCTTTGCACAAACAAGTACTATGGTTTCTACATCCTCAGTAGGGTTGGCATGTAACGAAGTAAAAGTACTTCGTTACAATACTTGTGTAGTTATTTCAAGTAATTGGCATGTAACGAAGTAGAATGTTGACTAAATACTTTTACTTGTAACGAAGTAGTTTTATCTAAAGTAACGCGACTTTTTACTCCGTTACTTTTATTTACTTCGCAATATATTTTCGTTACATTTCTTTGCGAAACCGTTGCTGCCGGTGGTGGCGCTCCACCGTCAACGACATTTCAAAAACTGACACCTGAGGATTCCTCAGGTGTCAGTCTGATGCAATCACAGAACAGACTGTTGTTTCACTGTCTACTCTGCACTGCATGACATGGCCGTACAAGCAGTCATGGTCTGTGTGTTGATATAATGATTTCACATACAGGTATTGGCATATCTTCACCCCAACATAGGTTATTAGGTGGAAAGCCTGTCTGAAAAAAAAATAGCAACTTGGCTGTGATAGGACACAACAGAATGTACGTACAACAAACATTACAAATGGAACTATGTACATTTGCAAAATAACAACTGAAATATCTGTATGAGTGTTTCATTGCGTTAACATTCCTCTTAGAAACAAGCTTCCTTTTAGCAGCTGGGGGCCGCATGCTTTTGGAAAGGTAAGTCTCGTTTCAGGTGAGTGACTCTAGTGTGCAGCGTGCATAGAAGCAACAACAGGGTGAGCTTGTCTAGTCACCCAAGATGTCATCCATGAATGCTTGTAAAACCAGTTCTGTGTGCTAACTTATCAAACCAGTTTCTGGATGACCTGAATGCGTATTCAGATGACTAGCTGTTACTATGTCATTTAAAGTCCTGAGGTGGAGGGTTCTGTTCCAGTCTGCTGGCCTCATAACATAACTGATTCAACAGTTGAATGGAAGATGAGATTACACCTATACCTAGTCTAGCCAGTTTTTGGTTGTACAGCCAGTTTTGTTATAAGAACCACTATTGTCCCTAGATGTCTGGCTGCTAGCTGCTGGTATGGGGGGAGGCATTTAACGTTTTTAGATTTGACTGACTGACATGTTTTAGGCCAAACACCAATGAACAGTTATTGCTAAATAACCAGTTATTGCACAGGTTTCACATGTGTATTCATTGTGTGAGAATCAACCAGGACTTAATGCATGAGAAACTATTCCAGTCTTAATAGAGCACTGACAGAAGGTACCCAGTGGACCAATACCATCTTCAGATGGGGATAAAAAGATTTTTTTTACAATGATCACTTACTTGTAGAAACAGATGTTTCTCTGCTGTGTTTATTAAACGATGAATTATGAAAACATAACACAAAGGAGGGAGTTAGACTGCTGTCTCTGTTCTTTTGGGAAATTACATTTTTTAGTTCTCCAATAGTGAAGACTATTTGAGAATAGGGAGAACAGCAACACTCCATCAGTTGTCATTCTCGCATATCTCATGTTAGTCTGAGTATGCATTACACATGTGCATGCATGCATGCATGCATGCATGCAAGCAACCAGGATTGTGAATTAGTGTGTATGATAATAGGCATGCTTTGAGTGTTACATATGTGTGCACACAATGTTTGTCTTTGAGATGCATGTAGGATGTGAATGCATGACTTGGCATGCATGTGTCCTCATGTCTGTCTAGACATTCAGCAGTTAGATTTTAATTATCTAGAGCCACTGACTTAAAGTAAAAGTACTTGGTGACATCCATAAATAATGTCACTTTGATTCTTAGAAACACCCACGTATAAAATAAAAACTGAGTCTTTTGTTCCTGGCTGCACATGTACTCAGGTAGTTGTAAGAATGTTATTGAATGTTATCAGAGAAATGCATCCACCCTTTTATGTACTATGTAATTTGGTACTCAAGCCGGCCACTTAAGCATTTGTGGCAGTGATAATCATCACAAGCACAATGACAAAGCCATTGACTAGTCTGGTACAGAAGATGTGATACACTTATTCACAGATAACACGCTAAGATGCAATGCAACAACACAACACCAAACTTATATTTCTGCCAGGTCCAAATAACTTGACACTAATTACTTAAATGAAAATGAAGTGTTGGTGTATTATAGCAATTTCTAAAAATCTGCTTTTATATTTTGAAGTCTTGATGTACAAATCAATTAACTTCTGGAAAACGGCAAAGCAGCTCTTGCCAAAACATTTCCATTACCCCTATTATATTTAAGTATCTAAGTGTCGGGAAAATAGTTCTAGTTTATAAACATGCATACAAGAGTAGTGACTGAAAGACATGGAAGCTTTCTAGTGGCCAACTTCCCATTCAGAAAAACAATAAACACTACTGCATCATTACATGTAAAACATATCCAGATAGCATGCTCAAAACACTTTCAAAATGATTTTAAGACCAGAATCCCTAATAATATATACATAAATCAACTACTTAATACATAACCAGCATAACTATAACTGTCTAACTGTTAATGTCTTTATGTGGCATTATTTATTTATGTGGGAAACCACTCAATGATTCTATGATACTGGGTGCGATTTAACAACCTTTGATGGTGCTATCATTTTCATCAGGTGGCTGTCACATTTCATGTTGGTGGAGTCATGAATTAACCAGGGACAGTTTGGTCTAGGATGCCTTATCAGCAAACAAAATGTAGAAATGCCCAGCAGAGTACAAATAGGGCATGTGTGCTGTGGCACTATGCAATGGTGTCCATTCGGAAGCATAATTTGGCACACCATTTCACTGAGGATGTACCATGGGACTCACATATGGTACAGGCTGCATCATTGTTACTTTGTAAAATTTTTAGTTACTGACTATGTACACCCACTAATTCAATACTAATTATAACTGGGCGTTGGAAGCTATCAGTATGTGTATCAGGTTGTGTTCCTTTTTTCTTGCACAAAAATGCTTCAGAAGACTGCTAGGGTTACATTACTGAATATGTCTGAAAAAAAATATCTTTTTCTATTAGCTACCATTCATTCATAAATGCCTTTGCCCATTTAGAGAGAGATAACTTAACAAGTGAGATAATGGATGGTAATTAATTCATAAATGCCTTTGCCCATTTAGAGAGAGATAACTCAACAAGTGAGATAATGGCTGGTAATTCAATCATCACTGGTTCCCTCAAAAGAGCCCTGTCTGTACAAATGGTACCACATACCCATTTTGCCAATACTTATTAGTGCAGGTTTAAATATTTCACGGTTTTCAAAGCAAAAGACTACTTGATTTGCCAGTGTTGACTCATTAAGCATCACTCCATTACTGGAAGACATGATCATGTACACCTACACTGAGTTGCTGCAGAAGGCCCTAAACAACCCCTAAACAAACTTGTAGTGAACTGATCCAACAGAGAAAGGGGAACAGTCTGCAGAATTATCTATCTGGAAAGCGAGCTGACAGTGGGAGATGTAATGAAATATGCCGAGGACAAAGATGAATACGAAGGTTGAATTGATGGTTCTGTGAACTATCTGGCTGTGAAAACTCTCTACATTAGTGTTGTCACAATAGGCAGAAACATCTTTTGCTGGAGATATTTAAACTTAAAGCTGCTTTCGCAATTCTTTTAGCCCAATCCAAGCCAGGTTCATAAGTGTTCAAATCTGTAATGCGTGAACAGCTTTAAAGTGTTGTACACCTGCAGTCAATTTAATAAAAGAGTCCACACTTTTTTTAAATCATTAGGAGAATTGACTTTGATTGCCAAATCAGGTAACTTTAGCTTCATAATATATCGAGGTGGGCTGCACATAGCCACTTTCGCCCTTTTTTGCAGAATTTTGATTTGGCCAAATTTAAATTAATTTAACAGTTTGTCTGATGATTTCATCAAAACTAATTGATACATTTGCATAAATGGGCTAGAATGTCATATATAGTTAATACTAGATCGTTTGTTTTTTAGCAAAATTTGTATGAAATGAGATGAGCGAAAAATCTAATTGCAGAGGCAGCTTCTGGCCAAACATAAACTGCAAATAAAAAACAATTAATAGTATGGTACTCACAGCATACAGCAGACCGTTCGGATCCGTGAGGGAGACTTTGACACGTCGTTCCCAGACTAGCACAAACTGGTACTTTAACACATCCTTGGGACGCCATATTTGTATGCGAATCCACGCAGAATTCCGGTTGATTTCAGTGATTTTGTTCACATATAGGTAGTATTCAACGAGGCGACCAGCCGGCAGAGATTTCTCAAACTCCACCCATGACTTCTTTGCACCGGATGGCAAAAAGGATCCCCGGTTTGTCACATTGTTTCCGTATATATTCTGTGCAATGCTCACAAGCTGCGTGCCTCCTGCAAAAAAAGAAATAACACACAGCTGTAGTGGCATTCAGGCTTTCATAATAACTGCATCATGGCTTACTCAATTGGAGATCAAACTAAGCATGTTCATTTATGCACCAGACATATACATTTTGAAATGTCTGAAATATAAGCGAAACTGGAAAATTACCAATGTCCTATCTTACAAAGGAGCTGATTGTTAAGTCAATACTCATTAGGCAAGCTGGACATATCAACAATGCATAGTGCAAAAATCCTCAGGAACTTCAATATATATATATATATATATATATATATATATATATATATATATATATATATATATATATATATATATATATATATATATATATATATATATATATATATATATATATATATATATATATATATATATATGTATACATAAGTAATCATTTGTTTCAAACATTCCCAAAACTCTTTCTCTGGAGGTCAAGTAGCACCATTGTGCCTGATATGTCCTATTTAAAATTATCTTCCCCTTCAAAAATCTAGGAGGCATCAATTTCAAAGAAACATTCGTCCACATACCTGATTGTACTATCCTTGCTGCAAAACAGAAGAAAAGAACATTGTTAGAAACAAGATCAGTTATACAGACACAACATGAAAGACATTGTTAACAAATCAATTTTGACTTTAGCCTGGCAGAAATAACTATGCAGTATTTGGCCTAATAGTACAAAGACCTCGGCCAGGATGGGTGTTTTTCCTGGAAGTGCCTATACAACTGTTACAAGAAAAGACAGAGTGAAACTTGATCTCAACTGACTTGAATTACAGGTTGTAAATGGAGATGAACATAATGTTACACATCAATAGATATCACTATATTATCAGCGATTCCATACACAGTCATCTCTAAAATATTTGCTTCCACATAATGACGGATCAGTGGAGCCGTCATGTAATTGAAGCTGGGGCTACCAGTGCTCATTTATAAAGCAATTTCTATGAGAATTGCTTGAGAAGATAATCGAAGCATTGCTGAAATACTGATGCACATTGAGCACATTCAGAAAGAGATATAAGACAGTCACTGTCCCAACACAGTCGAAAACACACAGACAAATGGAAGATTTTCTCTGGGAAACATCACTCATATGAATTGTTTTCATGACCACCTTTGGGTCTTGATGGTCTACCCATACAGTGTTCTACACTTGAGGACGTTGCCCCTCTGGGCTTCTGTCCTTGACTAGTCACAACAGGGATGTAAAATGTTGCATATGTTTATGCTTGCTGAGAATCACACTTACAGAATGAACTTCAATTTGCTGGAATACTTTCTTTGGAAATGTTGATGCTATTGGCCAGCTTAGACCTTTAATTAATGAGACGTCTTGGAGACTTACTAAAACAGGCACATATACGGTTAGTTGACGTGATCAATAATTCAACAGGTGAACACCATAACACTGTATATTTTTATGACATAATGTTTAACACTGCGTAGACTTGCCTAGTGTTTTAATAAAGCAACTAATCAATATCATTGTGTAGAATATTAAACAGACCATGGTGGTAAAAGATATTCATTCATCAGACGACAATGTTAATGTGATATTGTCGGTAGGGTTTTTTCTCAATAGGGTAGTACAACATATGCATGAGTTGCAGCATAACCTACACATAGTTTACTTGAAAGATACCATGTTTATATTTACAAAAATTCCATGACATTGATTTAACTCATAAATGGTGCCTGCGGCTTTGGGTTGATAAGATTTCAGACCTTTATATGACTGACTAGCTATATATGGTATTACACTGCTGGCATTTTCAGTCAGCAGATACTTTGCTTTAAAGATTTAATTTCCTTTTGGAAAACGAATATGCTGTGCTTCCTTATATCGAATTGACACGGCTTAATGCTATCTAGTTCTGTTGTTGCCTTAAGTTTTAAGAAAAGCTATTTATTTAGACAGAAGGTTAGAGTACATGCATGGTTTTAATCTTACCATTTATATTCCTACTGAATCACGAATAGCCACATTATACACATATATGGGTCACTGTCATCATTCATAATATGTGTGTGTGTGGTGCTTATAAGTGTTTATGCATTCTGAATAAAATTACCATTACCGGTAATACTGCCATACATCTTAGCCACAAAGTTTAAACAAGTTTAGGAACTTATAATGAACAGTTCCTGTGTAGATTTTTTATAACTGTTAGAGCATTTAGTTCTAATTGAAAATATGTTAACTTTATTTAACATTTTGAGACATACTACAACCATCAATGACAACTGAAGCAATTGACACATCAATGGCAGCCACACTAACTACAGTGTCTGGTTAGCTGAATAGAATTCCTTGTATACATTTTGACATGGCTGTCTGAGTAAGCATGATTCCTTGGTAGGGTCAATGTGGCAGTGTTGTTAATAAATGCAGAAGATTGTTATTTATAACGTCACTGGGACACTTAACAAGAGCTGCCATTGTGTTTTGTATTGGATGACAAGCTGACAAATAATGCTGAGATCATTGCCTACAGGCTACATGCATACCAACTAGACATGGTGCAAAAACGTGAACGATGGACATTTAAATTAAATTTAATCCATTAAGAGAACTGTGTCATCATAATTCATGGGTCGTGGACATGGCATAACAATACAATTCCGTAGTCATAGACATAGACATACTATGCCTATGCTATGGCTATGCTATGCCATGGGCATTACCTTATACTTTCATGTCACTGCTTACATGTAATATTCAAAATAAGATAAATTATACATCTCATGACAACTGAGTCATTACTGACATACATTGATTTTAACTTAATTATATAATTTTTAGGCGTAATTTGGGCCTGGCGACAGTGCCAGCGCCGTGGTGTTCGTCAACTTGGTGTCGTGGCTTGCGCCCGGCGCCATGCCATGGCCTCATTTCCGATTTCCGTTTGTTACTGCATGCTATATCACTATTATGATTACTTTATTTGTGTGCTTTATTTTATAGCTTTTGCACTGATGAGAATTCAGTTTCGTGTGACAGAACCGATGTCCGATATGGCTAGAGTTGTCGTCTGCTTCCCCAATCTCGCCACCTATCGAATGACGGGGAATAACTCGTTTGGGAGTACGGATGGAGTATCCGATAGATGGCACGATCAACTGCCATGGGTGATCAAGTGTGGTTGGATGGTTCCCATCTCGCGTGAAACAACGCTGGCCTGCCCCAAATGGTGGGTCGCTAGTGACATGTACCATGTGTGTCACACGCCACTGTTCGCACCTCGTCCCAGCCGCACCCGAGGTGACAGGACGCGGGCTAATGTGCCAGGGACACGACAGAAGCAACCACTCAGCATTCGTCCTGCGTCTCCGTTGACGATGAACCGATGCCTCCGCGAATGATTCACATCGCAACGAAACATGGCGGCGACGCACATCAAAGAACCGCGCCAACCTCGCTTCATTTGTTCACCTGCTTGAAATTCGGAACATTTTCATGGCAGGCATGGCTCCGTCACCCATGGTTGTGTAAACAAAGCAGTTGGTTCTGGGTGTCGCCCGAAATTAATTGTCGGGTGTTCAGAGGGAGCCACCAACATGATATAACCCTAGCATACAGCATATACCTATGTCGTTACCACCAGCATGCACTATAGTATTCATGCCATATAATGTCAGCTCTGGTCCTTTCTCTCCGGGGTGTGCTCATCGGACAGACCCAAGATGTTCGGTTCACAAAACTTCACAAATTTCTACCGGGGTGAACCTTTGACCACCTCATTCATCAAACGTAGTCTACTATATGGTCATCACCAGCAACGCAACATACATACATGTGATGCATACATACATACATACATACATATATACATACACATGAATAAACTGCAGCGAATACAAATAAGGCCTACACGACCGATTGAGGGGTACGGCATGTGATGATGGCACGTCATAGTCCGCTATCACACGAAACAGGCCTCCTGGTTAGCTCGTCGTTTCCGTGTACAATCATAATTTATAAGATTGATGCAACAAAAGAGGAAATTACTGCATTTCCAGCCGAGCCAAATAACTAAGACCAACAAGAGGTTGTGACGAGAGTGCTACCACCAGTAGTCACGTACCTTCTCCCTCTCAGGTAGAAGGGTCTACGACACGCGAAGCTGGTGTTACCGTAGACATATCGCCAGAGATCATAAAGTGTTGTCTGTGATCAGTCACATATCATCAAATGAAGATGATATCAAAGCCACTTGTCTGTTTTGCTCTCTGTACAGGCTCTGCCTGTGTATAGGCCGCGCTACTTCGCACAATTGCGATATGTACGCAAGAGAGAGTCCTTAGCTCAGATAACTTGTAAAACCGGTTCTCGTCAGCGAATGCAAATTAACCACTTAACTATTGCTTTATTATTGGGAAATATGTATAAAATATGTAGATCTGGTGGTGTTGGTTCACAAGTCTAGACGAAGGTGGGGTAAACTAAACAGGGAACCTATACAGTACTTCAAAAAGGCATAAGTTCGACCCATGCATGACTGCTAACCCGGGTGTAAAAACCAGGTAGAACTGATAGCCCTAACTATTATAGAGATAGAGGCATGTCGGACGAGTAAAACCCGTTTAACGCGATTGCGCGCCGTTGCAATGCAACAAATCCGTGGAGGGAACCAGTGTATCGCGGCCGCAGCTTATTTCAACAGAAGACGCCAAAGGTCGACGACAAGGGTCGCGCGAACAGGCGCCAAGTCGGGTTGACGACCCGCGGGGGCGGTAGCTGAACGCGTGCATTCATAGAACAGCGACTAGAGTCGAGGTCACTGGCGTGCACGCACAAAAGAAGCATTCGATACAGCGGGAATGTAGCGAACAAGTCGTAAAACGGGTTTAAGCAGGTTGCTAAAACAAAGACTGTGGTAGCAATGGCGGAGGTTTAGTTAGCTACGTAGTGTGTTTCACCTTTGTTTTTTCTTCAGACGAAATGCAAAGTTTGAGTTGCTTTGTTGATTGGCGTCTGTGGCTGGTGTTAATGTCTATATTTGTATGTAATGATTTGTCTTGCAGACAAGTGCATCTAATCATTTGAAAGATGAAGCATCCAATAATGGTCTACAGCTGTCTTGTTTCAGAGTTGACGACAAAGCGCTGGAATGTGGAGACAAGGAGGCGGTTACTCTTTTCATACGGGGATCATTCTCATGGATCCGCTGCTCTAGATGTATCGATCGATCTTCGCACGGCAGCCTGTCAATAACGTAACGGACCGTCGCTGTATTGTCACAGGTTGCTCGCTGTGAAGCGCTACTGTGGACTAGATATGCCTTGGGTAAACACATTAACAATAACATAAAGAAAATGTTTGGGAGATTGGACCGAATGTAATGTAAAATGTTCTACTTATGTAAATAAAAGTGTGTAACGTTGAGACATTCCGCATATTCATAATTAATTATGGGAATTTTATGTTACTGCTTATCACACATAATGGTGGGTTCGTTCGAACCCCCTTTTTTGAGAGAATTTGTTTTAACTAATATTTATTCATAAATCCTCGGCCGATTGTGTACACCCAAACCCCACTTTCAAAATACCTAGGACGGACCTGCGATAAGGGCTTGTGTACAATTTTACTGCATTATTGGATGAGCGTATATCAATCGGTCGTTACAAATCACTGTAAAACTGTATGGCAACATGGTTCATTTTGCCTGTTTTGTGTATATTCCAGTATTACGTCGTGCAAACTGGTGCACGTATACAATCGTGAAGAAAAGGGTCATTCGCCCCGTGTGACTGAAAGACCATTCGTTAACCTACAGATTTAATCGGGGAAAATTGTGTTATAGCCATCAGCAAGGCTAAATATTTGAAAGCGGACCTGGCACCGGAAAACTCTCAGCCAACTGGTAAATTAATTAACTCTGAAAACTATGTAAATAAATATTGCCTAGATCAGAAGGATGGCTTAGTAAGCCTACACGAGAACAATGACCGTCAAACCATTGTTTTCTGGTTTTAATATGCCTGACGTTGTTTAAGTAGAAATAGTCAATGTTGTTAACTGCTGATTGCATGCCTGGCCCACGCTCCTGGTGTATTGCTGATTGCATGCATGGCCCACGCTCCTGGTGTACTGCTGGTTGAATGCAGGACCGTTTTTAATCGGCATAAGTTAATTATCGCCCAAAATACCAAACGTTAAAGACGCCTGTGCAACATGGCAGTGTCTTCGTCATCCATCGTTCTCCAACTAGGAGGCGGATATGTATTGTGCGTCACCATACCTCATATTTTAGTTTCATCCAATAGACAATGTTACTTATCCACGTTGGTAAATCATCATTTCATTAGTTTGTATTCTACTGCCATGTCTCAACAACTGACTAATAAAATATAGCCTAGTTCTACTGTAGTTTTCTTATATTTATGTTTTTCATTCAGCCTCTTTTAACACTCGATAAAGTCGAGGCTTCTATTTTAGTGTTCTTCTTGTTCCACGATTTTCCGACAATGTTTCTATAATTATTATTGTAATCGCTTTCGAACAGTTTCTAATTCGCTAACTCTGTTTCCAATGTCGGCCATACCTAGTGGTTAACTATGCAGACCACAGCATGATAGCTTTCCGTAATAATTGCGCTGCTCTGTGTGATTTGAGTAAAACTACTTAGTAAAACAACGACATGACGATGAGTCCAAGATGGTGTTACAGATGTGTTATAACACAGGGTCGACAGCACCTAGAGTAGTACGTATTGGTGTCACACGAAATGTAATCCACTCCGAATTTGTTCGAGCGTGACAGGAGGACGTTTATATGTCGAATTTGATGCAAGACGATGCGCAGTGTTGTCGTAGCATGATTGATTGCTGAATGTCCGAAATATGGATATATATTAGCGCCTGATTGTAGACGGAGACAGGATATCACAGAAATCCATTTTAGGACGGAAAGGGAAACTAATTAATCGCTCCGTTCCCCTTCCTACGTCTCCGATGCAACAACATACGCACAGAAAAAGAGTCCATATGAAAAATACATCAATTGTGTCTTAAAAACAGTTCTGATTACAGGAGGGTGCTCTCGCAACCTAACCCTTATCGCCGAAATAACATCGAAAGCTGTCTATCTACCTCGACTCCGATGACAACGTAGATACCTGGGTGAAACAAAGAGATAAGATAGCCGAGGAATGTCCCGTTTATTCTTGGGCAGGTGCGCCTGAAGCTTTTGGGGTAGTGTTTAGATGAGGTGATGTTGCCTAATTGCACTATTGGTTTCTTTATAATTAAGCGAAATAAAATCCCTTTCAATGCATGATATAAATGTTGCATTTCAAATTTACACAACGTTGTAGAGCGTAGAGCTTCTCATCACGAACGAAGTCGAAGTGGCCGAATGTGATTATCGACTGGGTCAAGAGAGATAAGTACAGGACATGTTGATTTAGTGATAAACGCATTGTACTAGCTGTGTCGATGCCACTGGTGATACCTTTGTTGTCGAAGCATTCTTAACAGATATGTTTGTCTTTTATCGTCAATCACGGTTCTACGAAACTACGAGTCGACCGGAAACAATATCGATACACTTTCTCACGCTCTATATAACTGAAGGTTGTGGTCGTATGTATTCATATAAAATGATACACAGCAAGCTGTATGTGTGTGTGTGCTCCATTCTGTGCATAGTAACAGTGGGGGTAATAATGTATGGTAAGTATACCCCTGGGTGCACACCTCTGTCGAGGTGAGCCCTGTAGCGAGAACATCACGCCTGAGTGAATTCATGCAGCTAAGCCGTGTTTCTTCACGTCACACGAGCTCTACGGCGCGAGTATTTATAGCTGGGCCCGGTCAGACCGGTTGAGCGCAGATACAATCACCCGCCCACCCATCGTCGACCACAACCGGTCGAACAACTTGTGCGCGCGTACGCCCGGACGCAGCCATGCATGACCGCCGCCGTTAGATCCCGTGTTATCGCCCACATGCTATTACTTGGTAGATCTTTGAGCGGCATTCGTGCATGGCACGGCGCAACAAAAGACATTCCTGGCGTGGTTGATGCGACCCGGGAGAGAAATATGCGACGGCGACCATTGTACCGACGTGGTTTACGGGCGACTCATTCCGACAGGTCTCACTGCCCGACCGGCGCCGATCATTCGTTGTACGACACGAACAACTTCACCAGTGTGCTATGCGATGTCATAGTGTCTGACTGATCACATGTTGCCGAATATTTCTACGCATTCCACTGTCCAAAGCCCATTTACGTGTAATAATGTAATTAATTATAATATTCACAACATCCCAGATCGTTCCCGCGGCCGGGCCAGGCGATCAGAAACCGCATAGGCCCCGTGGAAATAGGACATCACCTGGATGCGTCCCTGCAGCGACACTGATAACTGGGCATGTGTGAAGGTTAGAGGGCCGGTTTCGGACATATCGGACAGTAGCACAGACTCTCGACATCGGTCACGTCACTCCCCCCAGTTAAATGCCTGATACGGGATGTAGCGGTAGCTAAGAATGATTGCTTAATGGTAGAACGTGTACAATTAAACATGCCTACGCTGCAATCGTATGTCTGACAAAGTGTTGCATTTTGTGTCAGATGCAACACAATCTTGGTGCTATCAGTCAATCGACCGATCAATCAATCAATATTAGCCTAAGTACACGTCAGTTTGGTGACAATAAATCTCAATACAGGACATGGTCCATTTGTGGTTGCAGTATCGCTTACAAATGTTGGATCATTGTAAATAACGGCTTTATAAAAGTATTCAAATACTACAATAACAATAATGAGCGTCGCTTGGAGGGATTTAACGTACGCATAAACACGGGTGTTTATCACGTTGAGTGGTTTATCAATCCTACACGTGCGCACTGATTTGATTGGCACTGTAAACAAATGAAGTGTCAAATAAGACGCATCGCTGGTCTCAGTATTTGCATAAAGATTGTCTGAAAGAATTCCACCTTAATTGACCGGACGACGTCCGCGGTCAACGACCCGGTATGGCGAAAACAGCAGTCGGGTCACGGACCTTACTGCATCGAGGCAGTCCAGCGTGTCGCAGCCAGTACAAGCACGGGTTCTCATTGTTTCGCCGACCAATATTCACATTCCTGGGAGAAAAATCACTCCACAGTGGCATTCACGTGTATCTTTACGAAAGCGCCATTTGCCTCTGAACACGACAGGGATGTTGACAATGAAGGAGTCATTACCCCGACACTCAGGTGAAGGTTCAAAGAAACGAACACAATCACTACCACGAAACGTGTTGACAACAAGCGAGGATTGCTGCTCTACTTCGACTGCAGGATTACACCGGCAAGAAACGAGTGATGATTATATTTGTTTCGTGAACCACGACAAGTTCACGTCGTTCTTTTACAATGGACCTGCGGTTGCGAACGCAACATTACGATGCGCCTCCTCAATTGGACGTGAAAGCGCGGTGTTTACGCTCTAATGTTTATGTATGATGTTGAAGTTTGCCTATACAATGCAGCTATGGTAGCAAAGTCGGTTAGGGTCGCTGGGTTAACCAACGATGACATTGCTAAGATAACCTCCAGTTATGTCCTCAGATAACATCAAACTTCCATTTAAGTTTAAAGATTTATCAAACACGTCTGACTAACTGTCGGAGAATGCTATGTTTTGATATGTGTGTTGTGTTTGTCGTCGCCAGCAATTGGAGACGTCGCCCGCGAGTCGCGTGAAATAATGTGCCCCGCGATAAATACGCGTTTTGTCAAAGTGAAATTGTACCAAGTGACCTTCTGTAATTATGTGTTGTTTACGTTCAGCGGTAATTATCTGCACAGAGACGAACCGTAGCTCGGGGATACCTCGCAACAAAATGTAAGTCATACACTACTACACTAATAGCTAATATACATATTATTGTTCATTGCAGTCCATAATATTGTGTTCACTGACGGTGTCACAACGTGTTAATGTTTACTACATGTATATATCTAACTGGCTAATACAGATTGGTGTGGTGCGGGAATTGGGAATTGGTGGGATGTGGATTTTTTAAAAATGACGGAAAGTGGGAGGTTGGCCCCAAAACAGGTGGCAGATGGGATGTTGAGACACCTGCCACATTGAATTATTTGTATACCATAAACATATGAATTATTAATATTTGAGGGCTAGACAAATACGCAGAGAAGTTAAAGTAATCCAACCAGGTGCTTGGATTTGTTTAATATATTTCGAACGAAAAAAGCAACAAAGTAACAAACTATAAAATCGATTCTTTACCCAGGATGCCTCGCGCCAGCTGCTAATAATACATGTGCCCCAAACACGGAGATTTACTCCGTATATAGAGCATACACGTAGTTTAAAATATGTGCACTCAATAACACACCTTTTGTCGGCCATATCGCCCGAACAACATGTTTAGACCCTTTAAAGACGGGTATCCAGTGTTTCGTAAGCGGGCCACTATACAAACCTACGGGGTTGGGCGTCATTTGGTCAGTACACGCGGGGCAGTTAAACGTAATTGTCATACAAACTCGAGTACTTGCAGATTAAACGGTTAACAGTGTTGATGTCGGAATGGTAACAGCGACCAAATTAGGTGTTAAGAGTAAATACGCCCAGGCCCGAGGAAATAATGTTACCGAGTCACACGCAGAGCCGGTGTAGCAGGGTATCTTCCCCTGGACATCTTCTACCCTGGGGGATACCCTTGAGAGCATACAAAGGGTATCTTCAAGAAAATGGTGTGTGTTTATATTTATTACGTTATAAATTTACGATTAAATTAATGGAAGATACCCTAGGGTATCTTCACCCGCGGGGGGATATCTTACCCCCTTTATAAATGTGTGTGTATGTCTGCTCTTGTGCAAGAACGTTCATAATTAGCAAATATGAGTCAGAATAATATCTACTGTATGTTATTCTGCAAGAAAATGGTGTGTGTTAATATTTATTACGTTATAAAGTTACGAATAAATTAATGATATGAAGTGATTCCTGAGTTAATCATGATAAGTCTCTCATCGAGGCACTGAGTTAATCATGATCGGCCTCCTCAACAACAAAACACACAGCTCTCAAGGCACTGAGGTATCTAATCCTCAGAGCTGTTTCAAGGACCCGTCTTCGTTTATTGGTTTAGACACGTTGTCAATGTGTCCTCGCAGTAGAGTTTATTAACCTTTGATATATTTGGATGGGTAACCACACACACTACGCAATAACTAAATATGTTCACCCACTTCACAGAAATAAAATAATCGTTTGATCCCAAGCCTTTCTAAACGTCCAGTCGCCCGTCTAAGGACGGGGTCTACAAGCATCATATCATCAGTTTCAATATGGAGCCAAACGAAGAATCTGCTGTCTGCACCACTCAGCGTTTATTAGACAACATAGATGGCATTTTAAAATATATTAATACTCAGCAATACCCATCCGGTTTCATCAAGGAGCAGAAGAAAGACTTCCGACGTAAAGCGAGGAACTTGAAAGAATCCACCCTCTACTACCAAATGAAAGGTAAGATAGCACATTTGTAAAATTAATTCAAGAGAACTATCTCTCAATAATTATTTTCTGTTTTGAACTAGAAATGAGTTTGGAGTCAAGAAAAACTTGGGTATTGGGAGGGGGTAAGATATCCAGGGTGGGGGGTGGAGATATCCTAGGGCATCTTCCCCCTGAGGGGAAGCTATCCAGGGGAGATATACTGTTACACCGGAATTATTGTAAATATTCGGTCCACTCCACAATAAAGAGAGTAAATGGGAATTAATAGCGCGTTGGTAGTAACATTTCACTGTAAATTGCAATGCTTGAAATAATGGTTGCCCTGTGCTAGCGTTGTCAGATATCATAGTCAAGTTTTAATTAAATACTACGGAACCTAACGAACAGGATGTCGTTATGAAGACAACTATGACGATCATAAACCTGACCTACACCCGGAAGGGACAGACGAAGTATTCATTGGCAGTCATAATGTGAATATACCCGGCAACTTCCCGCACAAAATTGACCAACACAGCGAGGGTCAATTTGGTCAAGTCAAGCAGTGTGGGCGCAAACGAGGCTACACAAAAATATACCACTCAACAGAGTAATTCCAGTAACCTCTTAGTTGTTACAAAAGGAAACCACTGGTATACTGGCTGCCTTGTCGAACTACGTTTTTCCGCACTTCAGGAGCACCGAATCCACACTATTGAAAGTACTTTTCATTGTAGAATGTTTTCATAGTATATCATATGATAAAAGTAAGATCACTACTCGGGTACCGTGAAGTATTCTCTGTGTATTTGTGGAAAGAGAGAATATTTCAGAAGCGTGACATGTCGACCACTGGTCACTGCGCCGAAGGCGCCTAATGGAATGTCGTGACGCAATCGTCACGCGTGGCTGATTAGCTGAACAGAAGCAGATTGCAGCTAACCGCGAACAAGAACTCAAAGGCTGCGATTCCAGAAAGGTAACTGGCATTGATCCACGACGACCGAGCCAGCGAATGAATGGCTAATTAAGTAAAATAATCAAGGGGAACACAGTTCGATTGCACCGTACTAGTTACATTGCAGACAAAGGTGCGTTGACACGACCGCGGCAATCTACTTGGCGCGAGTGGTCACACTGCCCGTGGTACGCTCCCGAAGGCTGTAGGCAACAGGATGACGACCTCCCATTAAGGTTGACATTAAGGATTGTAAAGTGACCTACGTCTGACCAGGGGCGGCTAAATCGGTGAGCACACACAAAAGACGTAACACATAGTCCCGGCTCCCCGAGTATCTCTCGCCTAGTCATCCATCATGCACAGCAAGTCTGGGTTAATTACATGAGTCATAACACGCTGGCCAGCAACAAGTACAACTCTAGCTTGGTGCAGTCTGGGGGTTATCATATATGAATTTGGAATAACAGTAACTGAATTCGAGATAACAGTAACTGAACTTGAAATGGCTATGCATGAAAGACAGCAATGGACAAGTATCTTGACAAATTTTAATGGGACAACTAGATGATGATAGATGACGATAATATAAAGTTTATGTTGGAAATGGACTTACCCCTTAACCCCCGGACATATTCCAGTCAGTTGGAGTTGCATGACACAATGAGATTGGGGTGTACTACACATGACATTTGGCCATGAATCTCAGGGCACCTGATGGAAGTTCTACATGACTTACACTGGAGAATACTAATAGTTCGTAAGGTGTGTGGAGCGTGGACGATTGACGGTGTGGCTTACAATGTAGGGACGCGATGATATATTGAAATTTAGTGGGTCACCGGCAATGTGCGAGACAGTTACCGTGAGCCGAACACTAGCACGGACTGTTTATTAATATTGTTTGCAATCCGATCGTTCGACATAGCCTATTCTACAACCCGGGCAATTGACAACATTTGTCGATGGTGTGTGTCTACACGCTACCAGCGACATGCCGCTACCGTGGCATACACAATAAGATATACGGGGCGCGATGGCATACCGGTTAGAAGGCCGGACTCTCAATCGAGAGAACCCGGTTTGAAATCCCACTGCGGTCGCTTCGAACCTTTGGCAAGTTTGATCACCCCACATTACCACAGTTCACTCAATTGTATAAATAAGTACCTGGCAATACAGACAGTGGTGGAAATGTGAACGAATAGTCTTCGCGCAATTGCAGCGTGGCTGAATGCTTCCCAGAGAATTTGAGATGGCTTTGGACTGAACAGGTCTGCCAGGGGGTGAAGTGTAAAGCGCTTTGAGCGGTCCTACGGACTGGATACCGCGCTATATAAGAACGTACCTTTACCTTTTTACGATGTTTAACAGCTATTAATGGTTAGACGAACTTTGAGTTTCAATTCCATACACAGTTCTCTTGAAACATGGTGATTAGTTTAAGATATCATTATTTTGGAACCCAGTCCAAGTTTAAAGATTTTAATTTTATAAATAGTTATCTGAAAATATTTGCTTTAAGATTTTTAACACTGTTAAATTTTTGTCGTCTTTCCCAACTGAGAACATGAATAAACACGTGACTCGTAATGAAGTCGGGCGTGTAGCGACTTGTAGCGAAAGAGTAAACTACTCGTTTGATAGTGGCTGTGGAAGAACAAATGGACACACGAAAGAGATCTACAAATCAGGTCCTCCACAACGCAACTGAAGAAGAAGAAGATTAGAAATGACTCACCTTGCGTGATTCCTCGCTGGCCGAGGAACACCGCCAGCACCAATCCTGCTAGTAACAACTTCATCTCCTGCAAAATACACGAAAACTCTACTTAGATAGTCCGCTTTTACTAGGTGTACACGTATCTTGTCACATTACATGGCGTCCCCACTGGAGTCGACAGCTAGCTTGCTCTCCCACCGAAACGATCCAAGTCCCAACGCTCGTGTGCCACTTAAGAGCAACAACCGGCAGACTGACGTCGGCGTCGGATGCTGTGCCGTGTAAGTCAGTCAGGTGGTCAGCTGGGGGGGGGGTGACGATGCCGGGGACAGGTATGGACGACACGAGGTGTGACGAGACGCGTGAACTTTCCGGTTCACCTTCCGCCGCGGTTCAGGCACGCATGCAGCCTACCGGCCGGTCCGGATCTCATCGTCACGCCTGGCCGCGCACACCGGTCGACCTAGGTAACACACACAACACACAGACAACTCCCGAAACCGGTAACTTCACCTACACTCACCGGTGCTCACTGGCGCATGACAAACGCGCTAAATCCTCGTCTATAAGTACGTGAGATCGGTCGAGTGGACCGCGCGTCCACGCTCTGTACACGCGCCGCCTGAAAGTTAGGCGATGTTCCCTGTTAGCTGTCCGCGTTCGTGGTCGCCCTCGGAGTCAACTGGACGTAGACCTTTCCGCGACACTGGTACGAGAGACGTGTGAGCTCTCGCCGGCTGCTCAGCG
The DNA here is from genome assembly GCA_963662155.1 of Lamellibrachia columna. Taxonomy (NCBI): domain Eukaryota; kingdom Metazoa; phylum Annelida; class Polychaeta; order Sabellida; family Siboglinidae; genus Lamellibrachia; species Lamellibrachia columna. The sequence goes on along the minus strand of OY759273.1, from coordinate 18,059,354 downwards.
ACAAACTCACTCAGCCAGTTCTGCTTGTTATTATTAACAGACACCTGTCCCTAGCCGCATTCGGCCTGCATACTTATTGTGAATGGGAATGCAGTGGCGCATGACGGACCTGAGTACAGCCGTCGACTGAGCGGGTGAGACCGCCCGCTCTCGGCTAGTTGTACGAGTTTGTAGCTAAACCGTTCACAGCATATACAAGGTTTTACTCAAAGGTCAAATTAGGAGTAAACCGAGAGAAAAGCACCAACAGAGAGTACAGGAAATAGTAGCAACGTTTGAGAAAAACGGATGGTCCTTCCATTTACTGTGTCGATTATAACCAGCAGGAGAGTAGACTCATTGTTAGAAATTACTGTAATAAAAATGAACACAAACGGGAAATACCTAAATGGTTATGCATTCGACAACCACAAAAATTACGTCATGCCGAGAAATAACCGCAAATAACGAGACACAAACATGATTGTCAACGGAAGCAACAACCCCACGCGTCTCATATTCATGAATCATTGCAGTGGATTATGAAATAACATAAAGGACATGTATTTTAATGTAGGTAGATAGTGTTCCTCCAAGACTGTTATACGTCATGTTACTGCCATGTACAGCATATTGTTTTTTTATACTAATGCGATGATCGAACTTATAAATCCCACATCAGGGCTTTATGGAAAGAAGGACGTCTACACTTTAAACACAAAGTTTAAAGGTTTTAACGAAATGTTGTTGCATTACTGGATACCAATCATTGGTATATCTACGTCATGTACTGTTGTGTATATAAATAGACAATAACTTAGACAAATATCGTATGAATGAACCAATACGATACAAGTCATAATTTCCTTACAGCACACTGCCCTGAAATCACTTCCGATTATCAGTCGACAATTCCACATTGGGATTGGTTTTAAAGAAAATAAAAGTTTTTTTAATGTTCGAAATACTATAATAACTGAATTTCAAATCTCCTCATCGTTCAGTGGAATGACAGAAACAGGTAGAGTTTTCTAAACCACGCACTTCAACCCATACTTGCGTGACAAGTTTAACACCGAAGACTGTATTTATGCATGCATATATGTATGTATTCGTGTATGTACGCGTGTATGTATGTGCACGTGTCTCTCTGTGTAGGGGCATGCGTGTGTGCGTGCGTGCATGTTTGTTTGCATGCGTGTATGTGTGTACACATATGCATGTATTTCTATGTATATACATGTGGTATGTATGTACACCCATACAATTAAATAGTTAATATATGACAATACACTTATGTGGTTTCATGAATATGTGAATACATACACAGTGGCGCCATACCTGACATTTAGCTTTATTTCTTGGACTGACGCAGTAGTCCATTTCAGTCTCAATAAAAGCAATATTATTACAATAAGTTGTTGGTTGATGTATAATAATAAGAATAAGGAATACAATAATGTTATTAAATAACAGCACAACTGTGTTCGCCATATAATTGCAGACGCTCAAAGCATTATCGTGACTAATTGTGATTCATGGCAAACACAAAGAACACGTAGATCTATGCACCAAACCTGCAATCAGTAATCAAGACAATCACATCAAAGAAAACTAGCGACACATCTAAGAAATACCTTGTTTCCAGTACAGTAGATAAACAATAGTGTAGGTAAGTTTCCAGTACGGTAGATAAACAATAGTGTAGGTAAGTTTCCAGTGCGGTAGATAAACAATAGTGTAGGTAAGTTTCCAGTACGGTAGATAAACAATAGTGTAGGTATGTTTCCAGTACGGTAGATAAACAATAGTGTAGGTAAGTTTCCAGTGCGGTAGATAAACAATACTGTAGGTAAGTTTCCAGTACGGTAGATAAACAATAGTGTAGGTAAGTTTCCAGTACGGTAGATAAACACTAGTGTAGGTAAGTGCACGATTTATACATGCATACGTACATACGCACACACGTATTCACGCACACACGCACGAACACTCGTTCACACGTACACACCTAAATGAGTATTTCTACGACAATGAAGTATTTTGTTCTAGTCAAAGCGTTTGCACAAACTAACCAGAACGACCTTGTATATATTAAATACTAATATATTACGAAGCACAATCCAGATACATAGTTAAGATAGTTTTGTTGGAAGAAAGTGACCTGAAATTGTATTTCTATACATGAAAGTTCACATTTATCTCTTTAAGCTACGACCAAAACGTGACGTAGAAAACATGATGACTTGACATCATGTCTATGTACACAATCATCATGTTTTTGTTCTGTTCAACTGATTAATATAATTAAGTAAAAATAACATAATACTCTACTAATACTAATTATATATGTTAAATGTGATATACTATTGTTGCAGCCTCTGTCCACAAAATTACGACAGTGAAAGTCATGTAAAGTGTTCATATTTGATAATGAACGTTGAACTTAAAAAAAATAGAAATCCGTTTTGGGGTTATGTTGTAATGTTATTCTTTTTATTTTTATCAGAAAATAATTAATAAAAAATCGGGTTCTGACGAGAATGTAATTATATAACCCTGGCAGTGGAATCAAAAGAACAACAGTTTTCAATGATATAACTAAAATGGTGCTTAATTCTTTATATGACAAATATATTTTACCAACGAATCCATAATTGTTCAAAGTCATCCTAGTCCCTTGATATTTAAGATAGACATAATTTAAAGGCAGTTACGAAAGAACATATATTAAACGCACAACATATGCCTACTTACATTTCCAACTCCACTGGCAAGGAGTGAGGACAGTTGGTACCTCTGTATGTTCGAAACATGCCTACTTACACATATGTAATATTGTTTATTAACATGGAAAATAAACACAGAATACAGATTGTAGTAAATGTATATGATGCACTAATGTCTTTTCTGGTTGGGCCAAACCTATTTTCCCAAGAGATATGGCAAGATTACTTGTAAATGGGCATACAGGGAGACCGTCCTGTGGATTTGTGGGTAACATTAATACAAGTGGATTCAACTCAACTATCAACTTCAACTATCTACTTCACCAAAGGTTTTCTTCCAATCCATTGGCGATTTTTCCAAGAAATACCCCTGTATGTATGCGTAATGGTGCGTATTACTGAAAGAGTTCGAGAATAACTGTAGCACATTGATTCATTTTACCGAGGGGCAACATTTGTCACGATTTCGCTGGAATCGACCACACACGTACACACGTACACACGTATATATACACATATATGCACATACACGTGTACATAGCACATACATTCATTTTTACAGGCGTACATAGTACATACACCCATATGTATAGCAAGTTTCCGGAAATGTGATTGTCGCGAATACAGATTGCAGGTTTGGTGCATACGCGTTGTTGTGATTTGATTTGGCATGAATCACATTTATGATAATGCTTCGAGCGTCTGCAATTATATAACGACTACAATTATGTCGTTATTTCTTAATCGTTGTCCTCAATCTGCAACAATTGCCTCAAGCAACAATTTATTATAGTAATAGTGTTTTTATTTATATCAAAAGCAGAGCTACATATGGCGTCAGTATATATCACGTAGTCATGCAATAATAATGTTATATATATGAAACGTGTAAACACGCGAACGCGCACAGGCACACATACACACGCACAAACACACACATTAATGAGGAGGTGGTGGCGGTGGTGGCGGTGGTGGCGGTGGTAGCGCGCTGTGACGGTGGCGGTGGCGGTGGCGGTGAGGTTGACGGTAGGGGTAGAATACGTCAAAGAATCTCTTAAAATAGGCTCTATGACACTTGTTAGACTAACTTCCACGACACACTTCCGCGAAACACAACGAATCTCAAACTGTATTATGCAAACCCCCCCCCCCAAGTGATATTTTGAACCGTATGCAATGTATGGATAAAACCATTCTTTTGTTTAATAAATAGATGCGCGGTGGCGCGGAGGTTAGAATGTTAGACTCTCGATCGAGAGAACTTGATTTCGAATCTTCTTGCTGCCGTTTCGTAGCTTGGGCAATTTCGCGCAGTAATTGCAGCGTTGCTGTATGTTTCTCAGAAAAGTCGAGTTGGAATTGGAAAGAACAGGTTTGCTAAGACGTATCTTAACCTTTTTTATGTTGTTGCAGATAACATAACGTTTCTTCATGCGAGTCAAAATATATCGAGACAAGTACATTCAGTGTCTTTAGGTCAACCATAGAAAAAACGATGGATAGCTGAGATTATGAAATGTGCGCACTGTGCGAGGGAACAGGGCCAGCACATTTCTTTGTGGATTCGCCCAGCACTAAGTTGCACGGAGATCTCACGATGTATTTTAAGAAATATTTCCCGATAAGAATCGTTCATGTGATTCATAAACAAGTCTTGCGCGAGGGGGCAGTTAATGACCAAACAAAACCAGCAGACGATGCCAAGGACACATTTTCCCTCAATTTCCCCAGAAACATCGATCTACAAACAACAAATAACAGCGAAAAACACAGCGAAGCTTTATAAGACAAAAAGTGACCGCGTATTTTGGTTTAGAAATAAATTTGATTCAACACAATTGAAAAACACATCTCAATGCTGTTTGTTCAGTAGTACTTGGAGTATATGTTTACCGAACTTTTATGGAACTACTCTTATTTCAACAACTTAATTCTGCCGCTTACATGTTCCCAGGGCCTTATGGATTCTGTAAACCTTCACATGCAGGTCGAAGAGTATAACAAAAGAGTTACACGCCGATGTTCTCAGACGTGCGGTTGTACGAACACGCGCAACGTGCCCGTACACAGTGCCCGTTGTTGCTGCACCAACGACTCGGTTCAGACAAGTTCAACAGTCTCGAGAACGGGGCAATGTTCTTTCTCTGCGAACAAACAGTTCACGTAAGCGTGGTGTTCTACTTAAGACCGGTTGTGTGAGACCGCGAGTGCGATGCCAGTGCGCCTGTGTTTTCTTATGTTATAACTCTTTATCTGTGTGAGTATGTTTAGTCCAGTTGACAATGGCCCGGACATTTTGGTTATAAAGCAAACTTGTTTTAAAATGACCGGGTGGGTGCCCAGAGTGACCCCAGAAAGTGCAACCAAAGTCAACAATGGGAACCTTGTTTTTTACCCCAATCCTTGAGTTAGGGTACTTTGGCCCAATTTTGTGTCTCCGATTTATATTTGCGTATATTCATCATATTTGTAACTGTTTCACTTAATGTTCAATACGTTTGCCGTGGCATGTACAATAATGCACTATGTCATAATTATTTATAGAGTTTAATTAGTGTAGATGCCCTATTGGTGAAGTAGACTGTAGTGCCTACATACACGGACTATCTATCGGACTTCTTCTGGACTTCTTCCTAATGGAAGGACAATCGAACAGTGTTGAACCTAATACAATTAACGGTTTACCATGTATCTCTTTGGATACGTGAACAGGCAGGTCACAAAATATATTTGTTTGCTACCCATTTTCTTTGATTAAGCGTTAGTATACACATGATGTTTTTTGTTTGTTTGTTTGTTTTTTAATTGTGATACATTTAACATGGCTTCATGTGCATAAGACTTGTGAATGTGAAAAAGAAACATTTTGAATAATGTCACGTGAATAAGAAATACGCGGTTTTGATAATGTATTGCTGTGTTACTAAATCTTATTATGTAGAACGATGTATACGTAATTTTGAAATATGATATATATTTATCAATATGATCAACAATGAACGGTTCCTGCGAAACTCTGGTGGCACAGAGAAAAATTCCCTTGATCACATTTTAAAACTGGATGTGAATGATGAAGATGGTGAACTTGACATATTTCATCAGTCATATTATTTTGATGATTTATTTGATCACATAAAAAACAAGTAAGACACATTTGTAGCACTAAGTTTAAACTGTCAGAGTCTAAATGCAAAAAATATATTAAATAATTATTACGCTAGACATCCTTAGAAACAATGGTTGTGAAATTAGTTCTCTTTGTCTACAAGAAACGTGGCTTAAGGATGATTCTGACACGTCTTTGTTACAAATAGTCAGATATCCCAAAGCAAAATGTGCAGTGGCCATGCTGGTCTAGCAATATATCTAAGTAACATGTACAACTACAAATCGTTAGACATCTACAAAAAGTCATATGGGAAGGACAATTTATTGAAATAACAGCAGACATTGTAACATTGACTTACTGAAGATAAAAACATAATATGTGAATACATGGTTTTTTCCTTAAAATGACTTTGTCTAAACAGTCACGACACATTTATTGATAATTTCCTCTCAGAAGGATTTTTCAAATCATCAACTGGTATTTTAATCACCAGTATATCAGATCACTTTCCATATTTTATTTGTCTTGACTACAACAAACCTATTAATAACGTATCTAAATTTATCAACATTAGAAAGTATGATACTGACTGCCTAAACCAATTTAAAACAGAACTAATCAATTCAAATATTTAAGATAAACTGACCAAGGATAAAGATGGTAATCTTACAATTACAACCTGCTTGATGACATTATTACTACTGCTATGGATACATTTTTACTAGTTTAAATGATTAAATATAATAGACATAAGCACAAAAAGTCACGTTGGATAACACAAGGCATCATCAGGTCAATAAAGTTTAGATATAAATTGTATTCAAGAATTAAACAAACTCCTACACATGCAGCAGAATATGTAACTCTCAAAGCAAATCTTCACACATAGAATGCAATTCTTTATAGAAACATTCGACTAGCTAAGCAAATGTATTATCAATCCAGTTTTGAAAGAAATAAGTATGATATTAAAAAACGTGGTGTATGATTAAAGAAATTATTCAGAAAAACCCCAAGAAAGAACATTTTCCTGACTACTTTAAAGTTGATGGCAAATAGTAATTGACAAAAATACTATTGCTAATAAATTTGACTCATGTTTCACCGATATTGGCCCTACCCTTGCTTGCCAAATAACCAATACTAGAGATAAATCTTTCAGATTATTTGAAAAACCGAAGTCTACATACTTTCGGTGTTTGATGTTACTTTCATACTTTGCCAATAGACGAAAATAAAACTATGAGCATAATTGATAATTTACACCCAAAAAATATAAAAACTTAAATTAGTGAAACGGTTACGCTAATTATTAATCAGTCAATAGCTACCGGTATATTTCCCGACAAACTAGTCAGCAACTCCATTAAACATATACCTTGATTTATCGAAGGCGTTTGACAACATTGATCACAACATATTGTTACATAAATTAAATTACTATGATATAAATGGTGCTGCACTTGATCTATGTAAGAACTACCTGTACAATCGCAAACAATATGTAGAAGTTGGAGATGTTAAATCGGCAGAAGCAGCGATAACTACTGGTGTTCTCCAATGGTCTATTTTAGGACCACTCCTACATATTACATATATTAATGACATAGCACTTTCTCCAAATATTATCCTTTAACATTTGTTTACTCAGCTTATATGGTTTTTGCACTTACATTAAAAACTGCTTTATTAGGAATTATAAATCATGCTGTCTTATTCCTAATTGTTATATTTGCAAATATTTAACCTAAAATACAATGGAGTCTCTTTGTTCTCTCATTTGACAGTGTAGTATATTTATTTTTTACTTTAATAGGGTGGCTCCCATGACAGCGAGATGTGATGCCTTAATGGGAGTCTCCCTGACCTATCTGGAATTTTGTTTTTATAATGTTCATACACGAGACCACAGGTCAAATAAAACACGTCTGTGTCACTCGGTACATAGACGATTGGAGAGAAATGTTAACGAAGCAGGCCGATACAGTTTACAATGCATTGAACCAACTAAATTCTAGGAAATATTAATATACCCCACACAGTAAATGTTATATACTCTACATACTACAATTTAACTGGGAGAGATTACATGTATTATGCAGCATTGCTTATTGCTAATTTAATTGTCGAGATCTTGATTAACAATCCCACGATATCCTCATCATGTTCTGACTAGGCTGCTTGTATGGGCGTTTGATGTTGCTAAAGTTTGCCATGAAAGTAGGGAACACGAAGTTAAAGATGCACACCGTTGACAGATGAGACAGTGCACGGTACACACGCAAGACCCCCCAGAACGAGTTCATACAAGTCTTCGGCGATGTCACTCGGAGCGACCTCCGAGATGAAATTGAAAAGGCAAAGTGATGTGGTGACCGACAGTGATAAACTGTAGCCAGTCTCCTCCGCTTTGCGGTTTATGGACCGACACAATACATCCCTGAAGAATTCCGTTGGCTTCAGTTCAGTAGATATGATAACAGCGGAGTTTCTAGCATATGTCATTATGTCCAAGATTTGTGCGGGGAATGTGTAGAGCGGCGTCGATCCAGTGCTGGCGATGTAGCGGTGTCCAACATGTCCTACATTGTATGTATGATCAAATGTGGCATTATTATCAGTAAACCTTCGCAACAAATGCGCAATTATTTACATATATTATTTACATCATTACAACTGTTTCACAAAATGTGCACGTGAAAATTGCGTAAAGTCCACACGCAAAGCGAAGCAAAGTCCAGCTGTAGTACAGTAGGCAATGACTGAGATCATATGCGACACCATTTTCGTGTATATTTTCTAAACATAGTGCACGACATTTCGGTAATTCATTTCAGTCTTGCGCGTACCACAAAGAAACGGTACATAACAAAACACGTGGCAGGTTCTTGTGTTTGTTTGCCAGTCAGTGCTCCAGAGTGCTTGCAAGACCACCTGCATGTGTATATCTTTACAACTGACACCAATCTGTATGCAGTACCCTGTCGACCGGGCCGTGATACACGTCTGGGAATATAATGCGACATTCGTGTATGTTAGACTAAACTGTTCTTATCTTACAGGCGACGACTAGAGTAGGACCTCATATAAGCGGTGTGTGATAGTAATAATTTCTTCATAACGCTAGTTGCGCACATATAAAATTACATACTCTGATGACAGTAACGTCCGTGAGGCAAGTTTGGGTAAATGGCAGGTTTATTAAGCGGTTGAACCAGTTAAGTCAATTCGTCGAAATGTGTTGCACGTTGCGTGCGCGGACGACGCCTCGGGCGGTTCTCGTGCAGACGAGCATACACAGATAACGTACTCGTGCAGGCGAGCATACACAGATAACGTACTCGGAAATGCATACGTCGTGTTGCACGCACAATCCATACAGACATTCGAAATCAGTTTATCTGTAAAAGACACCCTCTGTAGTTGACATCACACGGTCTGGTGGGGAACCTAAATGTTCGTCATGTTCCACAAGCACGGTTCAACGCAGATATAGCCGATGTCTTGGGTCAGGCGGCCGCGAACCAGATAAGATGTCATGGACACCACACGGCTCTATGTTATTCCATATATAGGACACACCACGTGACAGTGCCGTGATGTCAGCATCTGAATGAACGCCGCACACAATGTGTACACATGTCAGGAGTCACCTGGCTACCAACTGTACAGCTGCTACGTAACAAACAGCTTTACCATTATTTTGCTGGTTGAAAGGTATAAAATATACAAGGGATTCGTTGGTTTTTCATTATCCCTCAAATATGGACGGTTCGGCTCTGTAGACGGTTAACAATTTTGCATTTTGCTTCAAAATGCCCACACATGTATGCATTTTCGATAATGGTGCCCCTGTTAAACATTTCAACGAACATTCTCCTCTATGGCAAATATAAAATTAAAGGTGTTTCTTGAAACGCAAAACACGTGCCTGCGCCTGCTGCCTTTAGTCTACACACGATAAGGAGTTGTTCACAATAGCAGATTCATTTTAGCTAACTCGTCTGCATTCAATATGTGTCGTTGAAGCTCGAGTGAATGTTGCAAGTATAATGCATATTGCAGCTGAAACAACAGTTAAATGTGGAAGAGTTTGGGAACATTGACGTCACTTTATGCTGTATCGTGGGACAAATATTTTACCAGTTGGTAGATTGAAGCTGCGTTTAATGCCGGCAATGTGACACTGCAAGCATAACTGTCTGTTGCAAAAACCATCTGGTCATTCGATGCTTGGGGTAGCTTCCGACGAGGGATTCCGTCGATGCGATGATATCGATTACCTTCGGACACAACGATCAGTTTTACAGTTGTACACGCTGGACAGTTTGGAATACATACAAATTGGCAGGCAATGTTTCAACAACGAAAAAGTGTTTATTATGTGTTTTTGTGTTGTGTCTCTGGAGTTGTATTTTTGAAACGAATGACACTTTCGAAGAACCCAATAATATATTGTGCCGCGGCTAACGGGGCGTATGTGATTTTCGGATGATGAGACACCAAAAACATGCGGTCCCTTCTATCTATACCAGAGGAAGTTAAATATCCCACGCATGGGATGAATCAACAAAGAGTGCGGATGCACCTATCTCCACACACTGTAGTCACGTTGTATGAGACATAAGCTGTAGTGGGAGAAGAATTATGTCACAGTTGTTTGAAATGACATAATCATGATTCACATATACTTATATGCAGTTTAATGAATTTAAATATAAAACGCTCATTCAAACGAAGAGCTTGAATATTATTACAATACGATACAATACAATATCAAATACTTATATTGCGCTAACTACTCGGGAGACCCAAGTTCAGCAGCGCACCAAAACAAAGGGTTCCTAATCGATAAGCAGTTCCAGTTGTAAACGTATGGATTGGTACGTCGTTAGTTGAACGTCGTCGGAAAATTTTATTTTTAGGAACACTTATTATACCCACTACCTACTACCTTGAGACGTTAGATTATATACGAATGAACGAAACAAACATAATATCATTGCACTCTGTAAGAAATTGGACACCATGGTTATTATTGTAACGCTGCCATTGACTATTTCATGTTATTGAATGCGCCATATCGTAAATTCTTTTCAAGCGTCACATCCGGCAGTTGAAGTAGCGCCGCCTGTTGGAATACATTGGCGGCGGAAGCACGCTACGTTGCCATTCTGATGTAATGTTAGCTGCACGTATAGGAAACCACAATAGACATATCACTAAATCAGTAATTGGTCAACCTGATACATCGACATAAGTTACTATCGCTGTGTAAGACGGCATAGATTCCACGATTACTCTAGGTTGATGTCATGTCGATGAATCCGGGATCGATGTTGTTATAACTTTTTTTTTTAATAAATAATTAATACAAACTGCTATTAATTCGGATATGCAACAAAAGCCCTATTACTACTGCAGTGATCTCAATAATAATAATGCCTTTTGTCGTGACCAGTAATTGCGGTCACAGACTGACGCATCTTCCAGTATGTATTCTTTGTCCTTTAAATAGGCCTCCTTGTCCTCGGTCTACGTATCTTTTATACAGCATTCCATTACGCGTCGCTGCCCCCTTGGTCGACACTTGCGGACGCCATATTACGTGGAATCTCGAGTTCCAATACCATTAGTCACATTAATGCTTAATACTAAAACACATAGTTGTAGTAATCTTACGTTGTGGCAGATTTAGATTAGCAACGCATATAGATTATATTGTTCTCTGTTGAGTCACATGTGTTGGTTTCCGATTCCTCTGCCGCCGTTGCGCGGCCCCTCCTCAATCGATTGAGCAAATCGCGAACCAGGTTCGTTGATGTTCAGATTTGCTGTATGTGTGTAGCTTATATACTATACGCAGTCAGTTTAATAAAAGAGGCGCACTTTTGTTAAAATAGTCGGACGAATTGATTTTGATCGTTAGATCGGGTAACTCGCGAAAGTGTGAGTAGCCTTATGACGTAGTACGCAGAGGTGGAGCCACTTTTGTCGTAGTATACAGAGGTGGAGCCACTTTTGTCATACTATGCAGAGGTGGAGCCACTTTTGTCGTAGTATACAGAGGTGGAGCCACTTTTGCTAGCAATTTTTCACTGTTTTTTTTACCGAACCCGGCTAAAAATTATTTAATAGTTCATTCGATGGTTTCAGCAAAACTAAATAAAAAATTGCACAAACGAGCTAAGATGTTGTAGTGGATACTGGGTAGATTTGATTTTTTCGCGAAATACGTCTGAAATGAGACTAGCGAAAAAATCGAATTTAGGACGGACATATATTATGTTTCGACTCCCGAAACACGAGCACCGCATTTAGTGAACATTTTATATATAAATGTAAAAGTGAAACATCATTTGATGGGGGAAATAACCATCGTGTTCGAAGATATATCTTTTATATGTGTTTATAATTTTGTTGTAAACACATTGAAATAAATGTGTAGGTGCCGTACTCTGTAACGTTCATATTTTATTAATCGTTCTTACGATTTTAGCGCAGATGTTCCTGTACGATTAATCGTCTCGACCATTCATTGTTTATATAACATCATTATATAGTCTGAGTTAAAAAATAAATTCGATATCCTACATTGCCGCTTTTTGTTTAGATCGCATGAGTGTAAAACTAAATTCGACATTGAATTAATTAATTCTAGCGAACAGTTATAATAAGATTTACCAATTACAATGATCTGAGTCGCGATTGTTGGTGGTTTGATTGAAACACGGCTAGAAAAGAAGCACGAGACAATAAAAATGGCGGGTCAATTCAATGCAAAGAATATTTCCTTACAGAGTCATGAAAGCAGCACGCAGGCTTCCTGGCGTGTCGAACCGTTAACGAAGCGTACATCGATTAATAATTGTGCGTTAATACTCGCACGCGTTAACGCACACGTACGCACACTCACATTCACACGCACGCCCTCACACACACACACAACCACACACACACACACACACACACACACACACACACACACACACACACACACACACACACACACACACACACACACACACACGCGCGCGCGCGCACACGTACGTACGCACGCGCGCACGCACGCGCGCACGCACGCACGCACGCGCGCGCGCACGCACGCACGCACGCACGCACGCACGCACGCATGCACATCCTCATGCACACGCGCACACACGCACGCACATCCTCCTACACACGCACATTTACGTTCTGCAGCGAAACTAATCCAGTATAGTCTTCTTAGACAATGTGTTGGTGGTTGGTGTTGTGAGACCTCGGACAATGTGTTGGTGGTTGGTGTTGTGAGACCTCAGACAATGTGTTGGTGGTTGGTGTTGTGAGACCTCACACAATGTGTTGGTGGTTGGTGTTGTGAGACCTCAGACAATGTGTTGGTGGTTGGTGTTGTGAGACCTCAGGCAATGTTTTGGTGGTTGGTGTTGTGAGACCTCAGACAATGTTCTAGGAGACACGTTACCGGCGCCAATTTTGCTTCCCAAAGCAGTGAAGCAACTATTTGAGTAAACGCGCATGGCTAGTAGACGGCGACACAATGTAGGGGATATTTTCATGCTGTGGATATACCTTGCTAATTAATATAATGGCATACTAGTATTACAACACTTATGATATTGTATTGTATCAGTATATGTTTATGATATAATATAACTAGTTGGACTATTAATTGTTGTATTTAGGTTTTAGTAGCCATATATATATATATATATATATATATATATATATATATATATATATATATATATTATATACCCCAATGACAAAGATATAATAATTGGTAATTCGCTTTTCTAACTTCCAATTGTAATAATAATAAAATATATACATATATATATATATATATATATATATATATATATATATACATATATATATGTATATATGTATATATATATATATATATACATATATATATATATATATATATATATATATATATATATATATATATATATATATATATATATATATGTATATATATATATATATATATATATATATATATATATATATATATATATATATATATATATATATATATATATGTATATATATGTATATGTATATATATATGTATATATTTTATTATTATTACAATTGGAAGTTAGAAAAGCGAATTACCAATTATTATATCTTTGTCATTGGGGTATAAAACATGTCTACACAACTAGGGTAAATGTATAATAACAATACTTGTCAGCTGTGTCGGTTCGACGCTAAGTTGCATTCTGCGTGTCAAGCAGCTGATATGGCAGCTGATGACAAAGTATTTATTTATTCCAGCTCAACGTTTTTAATGCATGTAAACTTATAGTTTGGTCCACACTATGCTCGCGATGTCAGGGGTCAGACAAACGGCATACGGCCTACTTGAGTATGTGTCGCGGGTTTTAGGGCGTACAGACCACCCACAAGTTGATCTTCTTTTCCAGTGTGGCCGTCACAGTTGGCTGCGCATGCTAGTGGCTGTTGCATTCCACCAGCATTCAGGCGAAATTAAGAGTTATGCGAAAATGACGAGCGTGTTCCACACTGAACACGTCCTCGCCATGTCTTTCTGTCTTTCTGTCTTTCTGTCTTTCTGTCTTTCTGTCGTTCTGTCTTTCTGTCTTTCTGTCTTTCTGTCTTTCTGTCTTTCTGTCTTTCTGTTTTTCTGTATGTCTGTATCTCTGCCTCTCTCTCCTCCTCTCTATCCATCACTGTCACGACATAGACTTCGTTGTTCGTGAAGATCTCGCATCAATCACAGAGCCACACACCCCTCGTCGACACCGTCTTTCATCGTCCACATCGCTTTAGGCCCCGTGAAGGAAACCCTCTGAATTGTGGACCAGCAGTTGACTTAACCAGGTTAGTAGAACGGCGCGAAACAAGTGATGGTGGATGGGGTCGTTTGCATTTCCTACCGAATGTGTTGAGTATTGTTCTATCTGAGCAAAAAAAAACTAGAGGGGAAAACAAATCTACAGGAACGTGTCATTATGCTATCTTGTAACTCCATTCGAATCGTTCTCGTCTGACTGTGTTTCTAGATAGGCAACGCCGACAGAGAACGTTGCCCGTTTCTAAACAGTACAACAATGCTTCGTCTCAAACGGATGATATTCGACGACGCCGACGTCGGGAGATTGGAAGCTCGGACGAGTCCATTCTCATTAGCTCTGAAATTCGTTAAATATTTTCCGTCCGTGGGTTAACCGCCATTTCAAAAGTTGCACCGCACACCTGTATGTAAAAGGTAATGTACGGTACAAATTGAAAACATTTCAACACCAACTCAACTTCTCCGGGAAACATTCTGTTCTCTACAATAATAGCGCGAAATGTATTGGCTCACGCAAGTCCACTACTGTGTATAACCAGGCACGTGTTCATACATTTGAATGAACTATGGCAACGTCAATTAAATGAAATTGCTGAGGCTTCGAACGGTTACAACATTATTCGAACCCCGGCCCTCTTGGCCGAGTGTCCGACGTTATCCGAACCCCGGCCTTCTTGGCCGAGTGTCCGACGTTATCCGAACCCCGGCCCTCTTGGCCGAGTGTCCAACGTTATCCGAACCCCGGCCTTCTTGGCCGAGTGTCCGACGTTATCCGAACCCCGGCCCTCTTGGCCGAGTGTCCGACGTTATCCGAACCCCGGCCCTCTTGGTCGAGTGTCCGACGTTATCCGAACCCCGGCCCTCTTGGCCGAGTGTCCGACGTTATCCGAACCCCGGCCCTCTTGGCCGAGTGTCCGACGTTATCCGAACCTCGGCCCTCTTGGCCGAGTGTCCGACGTTATCCGAACCCCGGCCCTCTTGGCCGAGTGTCCGACGTTATCCGAACCCCGGCCCTCGTGGCCGAGTGTCCGACGTTATCCGAACCCCGGCCCTCTTGGCCGAGTGTCCGACGTTATCCGAACCCCGGCCCTCTTGGCCGAGTGTCCGACGTTATAACCTAATGAGCTTTCTACAGAAAACTTTCACTTACTGACAGTTAAATTATAACCAGATCGCCGGTTTGGTGGCTATTTTGCCTTTGTCATAGTACCTTTGTTGACTAGTGCCATGTCGCTTTGAAATAGGCAGTGCCTGGAAATGGGAGAAGAGACAGACCAGTGGGCACCTGGGGAAGAACTGTGGACGCAGACACGAAGCTGGGAAGACCCGAAATGAACTAAGTTGGCTCGACCAAGACCAAGACCAAGACCGCGCTGGCTGGAGGAGATTTGTTGGCGCCTTGGTCGGACTGAGCGAGTGGATGAGTGAATGAGTGAATTGGTGAATTTGTGAATGAGTAAGTGAGGGAAATAGTGAGGGATAGAGTGGATGAGTGAGTGAGTGAGTGAGTGTGTGAGTGAGGGCAATAGTGAGGGCAAGAGTGAGAGAATGAGTGAATGAGTGAATGAGGAAATGAGTGAATGAGGAAATTAATTAAGAAACGAGTGGTCGTTCTCTTACACAACAACGTCTCGCCCACTATTCATTGAGGAACATGTCATAGCTAATGCTATCAAAATAGAGGAACATGTCATAACGCTAAAAGTGTTAACACTGATGAACATGACATAGGTAATTCTTCCAACATAGAGCAATATGTTGTAGCTAATATTTCCAACATAGAGTAACATGTCACAGCTAATGTTTCCAACATAGAGGAAGAGGGCATAACTAATACTTCCAACATAGAGTAACATGTCATAGCTAATACTTCCAACATAGAGGAACACGGCATAGGTAATACTTCCAACATAGAAGAACATGTTATAGTTAATGCTTCCAACACAGAGGAACATGTTATAGCTAATTCTTTCACCATAGAGGAACATGTCGTGGCTAGTGTTTCCATTCCGGCCACGAACGACTGTTAGTGACTCATAACATTACGTTAGCCAGTGGCGTTGACTTCCGACTGCCCACGCAGACACCCGCCCGCGGGCAGTGGTTGTAATTGTTTCTAACAATAATGCCGCCACAAACAAAGCGGTGTGACAAACGTCCAATTTGTCGTGAAAGGCACAACTGTTCGCTATTGTCGTCAGCCATGTTTGAGTCTCAAGATAATGCCAAACGGCGCCAACTAGACTACTGTGACTCTGAGATTTTGGTCAGTTTGTATCGGTTGGCCCGTGACGTAACGCCTTTAAGAAACCGCAGTTGCCACAATGCCGTGTATCTCACTTTTAATCAGTGGTGAAACGCTAATACAATTCTGTATCATAATATTATCTCATCTGCAGATCGATTAGGCGTTCGCCCAGTATATGTTTGCATAGACATATATCGAAGCGATCTAGATTGTTAATGACGACATAAACATTTCCTGTTGTTCGACAATCACTCACTCTACTACACGGGGTAGGGGGTATTAATACGATTACGATAATGGTATCGCTATATATTGTTGTTATAGGGGTATGAAATATGTAGACAGTTAGGGTATATATGTATGTATACTGTATACTATTAATCTATCGTACAATCGCCTCTAACTGCAGCCATCATATAACTCCTTGGAGTGTCTATAGCACTTCCACAAGCATGTCTCCAACTCCGTCTTGGTACACCGTGGAGTGTCTATAGCACTTCCACAGGCATGTCTCCAACTCCGTCTTGGTACACCGTGGAGTGTCTATAGCACTTCCACAGGCATGTCTCCAACTTCGTCTTGGTACACCGTGGAGTGTCTATAGCACTTCCACAGGTATGTCTCCAACTTCGTCTTGGTACACCGTGGAGTGTCTATAGCACTTCCACAGGCATGTCTCCAACTCCGTCTTGGTACACCGTGGAGTGTCTATAGCACTTCCACAGGCATGTCTCCAACTCCGTCTTGGTACACCGTGGAGTGTCTATAGCACTTCCACAGGCATGTCTCCAACTTCGTTTTGGTACACCGTGGAGTGTCTATAGCACTTCCACAGGCATGTCTCCAACTTGGTACACCGTGGATAATGGGTACATTGCGGCCCCAGGCGAATGTGCTAGGAATATCACAGCAGATAGGAACCCTAGAGGCACTGTGTGCATGGTCTGTCTTTGGGGTATGTTGTAGCATATCTCGAGGCAAATCGTAACGCTTTAGGAGGCCTCTTAACACTTCTCACTGAGCAAACTGCATTACAATAAGCATTAAGTTATAAACTTGCTAACAACAGGAAATATTTGCAATTCTTTGGAATTTACAACATTCTGATCGGGTAACAATCAGAACCGCAATCCTGAAATATGCTGTTTTTGGTACAACTAACCCCGGTCTCCCCATATGACTATTTAGTTGAGGCAAGTGCCCACCAGGTACATCGCTGTGGCTGGGAACGATTCAGTTGGTCAGCGACGTGTTTCGTCAACCGCCGATGACTGATACGGAATGGTACTAGTACAAAGGCTCTCTGGATAATATCCCCAGAACCATGTCTCCCGCATAAATATATCACCAGGATCGCTATATGCGTTTCCTGCGTGATTGTGGTCGATGGCATTTGCGTGTCCAGTCATTGTTTTAACGCCTGAGAACGTTTCACGCGATTGCTGTTACTTCTAAACGTCTATCGCGTGATTCCAATGAGACTCTGAACGACTTTCACGTGCAAACATTGCAAACGGCGATTCAGCTTACACAAATCCACCAGAGGCATTTTTGTCTACATAACAACCAACAAAAATTACGATTTCAACGCTAAATCCAAAGATTCATGCACAACCATGCACTGCATTAACATACATAACATAACATAACCATAACATAACATAACCATGCACTGCATTAACCGACATAACATAACCATGCACTGCATTAACAGACATAACATAACATAACCATAAAAAAATAACCATGCACTGCATTAACAGAAAGCACCGAAATAGTCGCATGAATTGTGTATAAAAACCCACAGCAAGACGACGTCTTATCACTCCGAGAAGTCGCGCTCATGGCGTTCATATTATTGACTAAGTTTCCCAGTTCAAGGTGGTGATTCAAGGTGGTGATTCAAGGTGGTGATTCAAGGTGGTGATTCAAGGTGGTGATTCAAGGTGGTGATTCAAGGTGGTGATTCAAGGTGGTGATTCAAGGTGGTGATTCAAGATGGTGATTCAAGGTGGTGATTCAAGGTGGTGATTCAAGGTGGTGATTCAAGGTGGTGATTCAAGGTGGTGATTCAAGGTGGACGGTAGCAAGAAATATACCTCCATTAAATGCATGCGTCAAAAACGTTAGATAAACAGTGAGAAAAGGAGAATATCGTCAATGACGTAATGGCGACCCAGATTTTTCAGCTTCTATGAAAGCACTGTCGAGTCAAAATTTGTATTTTTATTTCAATTTGTATTTCATATAAGCAACTGTTGTTTAATATATGAATGATAGTTAATCCATATTTTGCTTATCGGATGTGAAAGGTTTACGCTTGTTTTAGAATGATGCGGTACTTTCAGGCACGTTTCTTGACGAAAACAGCCAGCGAGACACAACAAGATATTGTTTCGACTTGCGCCAAAATATTTTATTCTACCGCAGAGTTTAATTTTTTTAGCAATGACCTGCGCTGGGGAATATTATAAATTGATTACCTGTCTAGCAATAGGGTAGCTTTAATAATACTGTTAATGTTATATTGATCAAGTGCCATGATATATTCACGAATAGCATCTCCACAAAACTGTTATTCATATCCAATGTGCCAGGCAATCATATTTGAACACACATAGTGCAACATTAATCTTCCCTTCCCTCTTTAATAGGGAACATTTCACACACGCACTCACACGCACGAACGCACGCACGCACACTCGCTCGCTCGCACGCACGCACGCACGCACGCACGCACGCACGCACGCACACAGGGAAAATGTATTCAGACGGGCGTTAAATTGAAGGGGACATAACACGTACATCTACAGAGGAGACGGAGAGAATGAGACAGAGCACTTCGTGCGTGATATATCAAACGGTGCATATTGCTATTCCGTGATTATATATAATTTAGTGGACTTCGCCCGCTGCACAAAGATACTTGGTAACATGACTAGCCACACAATCTGTCGCAGGTGGATTTATATTGTGTCTTCCATATCATGGACGAATGCTAGCATGATTTTGTCACGCATGGACATAAATAATATACACATACGTTCCCCACGTTTTGTTCACAAACCCCCTTAAACCATGGAATGAAAACGTGGACCAAACAGTTTAGGCCGGGGATGGGTGTAACCCGGGGGTCAATGTGGGTATTCTAAAGGTCAGTGAGATTTGAACCTGTTTCCGTTAGGAACACGTGTAAGACACGTGTGTAAGGGTTTCTATCCGTTAGATGCAAGACGCGTGTAAGAGTCTTACAGGGCGAAGGTCAGGGAACTGTAAACTTAGTAAGATGTGCATTTATCAACGGCTTATAGTGTTTTATGCAACATAAATGCTCGTGATAGCAAACGGAGGTAAAACAAATCGTCAAACGACGTGCGTACATGCGTGCGTACATGCGTGCGTGCATGCGTGCGTACATGCGTGCGTGCATGCGTGCGTGCATGCGTGCGTCATGCGTGCGACGTAGAGACAAAACTGTCACCTTGCATGCTATATGTTGTTTACTCCAGGCATTTTTGAATTGTATTTTATACACGATATATTTAATAAACTGCCGTACTACTTATGTGTGTGCACGTGTGCGTGTACATGTAGGCGTACATGTATGTGTACGTGTATGTGTACGTGTATGCAACTAACCGTAAATATACAACAATGGACAGAGAGCTTAGTGAACCGCTTGCATTTAGCCGACGGCGAAATGCTTTCTCTCGCCGATTGACCTGAAGTGAACAGTGAGCCTCTTCAGTGTCCGCCTACGTATATGATTATATCAGCTAGACGAACTACTAATCAAGACCAACGTAGTGCACACAGGCCGCGCCCAATGGAAGCCGTCACGGTCAGACCGTCACGGTCGTGACGCTGGCTTTCTACGATCGATAACGACTGTGCATAATTCTACTGCAAGGGCAAACCTTTACCGGTCGTAATCATTGAAATTATGAACACATATACAGCAATAACGACCAACTGCACATATACAATGGAACTGGTGTCGATGGAATGACAACCTACCTGCCTGTGGTCACCTATCGAAGTCGTCTCTCTCGGAATCCATCTGCGTGCACCCTAGGCGTACACACGCTAATCCCACGCCATGTCATTAATATTTCATGAGTTCGGGAAACGCCCGCACGAAATGAAATGCACCAAACAACCCGTAGCCGTGGAAACGGCCAGACTGTCAGCATCAGCACATTTAATAATGTGTTTAAGGGAACGAACGTGTGTTAACATTTACGGCGGTTGTAAGATCAAAGTGTAACAATGGCAATAAGCTGAACTGTTTACAAATGTTACATAGGAACGGATCACTGTACATGATTCCATGTAAATGATTTAAAATATCACTTCCAATCTAACGTCTACGATAGCATAATCAGCGGTTGTTCTTGACCGAGATTTTAAACATACTTATCCACTAACATTAACCACCAATATGTGTGTTCTGTATTTTAAAAGATAACGCTTTGACGGCATATCAAATACACAATGACCCACCGACACACCACACCACACCACACCACGACGTGCATAAGCATACCATTTTGCTATGTATTTGGGTCTTCGATAGCATCAGGTGATATCAGGTGATATCGTCCGGTCATCAATGTACTATCGATGTACCTGAAGTATGTTGTTGTTAGTGGGCGTGTTCGACCTGTCTTAATAGATAGTGGACAGTTCGAAGATGTACAGATAGAATATACCACGTACTGGTCGACAAACCGTTATGCTCGTTACCACACGACCACTCCATGCAACTGTGGAATATGACACACAAGCGAAGGAACTTGTCATAATATAATTCATATAGGATGAATGAATAGAAGGAGGATGAATGAACAGAGGGAAGAGATCGTGACGTAGTTCAGCTTAACGGGAAGACTAGTAAGAAGCTGGATGATGTTAGCGGGTCACTTGGTTCTGATGGAGGAGGGTCGACAACCAAAGAAAACAGAGGCTATGAAACAGTCAGACCGCGGGAAAAGGGGGGACATAAGTAAGATGGGAAGACTACGTAAAAGGAATTTAAGAAATGCGGAGGAGATTGACAAACGGAGGGAGAAGGCTGCCAATAGGGAGAAGGCTGCCAATAGGGAGAAGTGGAAAGGGATGTCAGCCGGGGGGAGAAGGCTGCCAATACGGATAAGTGGAAAGGGGTGTCAGCCGGGGGGAGAAGGCTGCCAATAGGGAGAAGTGGAAAGGGATGTCAGCCGGGGCGGTGCAGCAGTCCAAGAACTAGTCTCACACCTTTATAAAAGGAACAACAAGGAAGAACCCATAGTAGTATTCAAGGGTTAAAATCAGAAGTGCAAGATATAGTGACAACTTTGAAGCGGATGGCCATATTTATGGTAGTGTGACTGAATGTCTTCGTCTTTCAAACGGCCAGTTCGGTGAGACCCGTCGAGCGCATCCGTCAATTCTTGACCCGAGGTGTTCCAATATATATAGAACGGAGAGGCAAACAAAATAGACACAGTAACGTCGAGAACAGACACCGAAGGCGTGACGGATGGCATTCCAAGCCTTGTAGACGAACAGTACAATAGCGTTAATAGGAATGCGATAAATAACGTTCCTAGCATTTGATGTGTGTGTGTCCCGTAAGCGATCATCCGTGTAACGTACTGGGTTTGACCAGACACTCAGATAAACCACGTGCCGTGTCATGGATGAGGTACGTTAGTCGAAGTGTAACAGGCAATCGACTGAACTGACCGGAAACGTCGAAACTCATGTAAAACGATGGTTGTTCCCCCAGGACAGACGAACACCCACGATGGAAGCATGTACCCCCGGAGTACCCCCGGAGTATGTGTGTCCAAGGACATATGTAACATATTCACATAGACGCAAGTGGTTGGACTCTCGATACCCCAATTGCTTAGTTGTCCACTTGTCATGTGGGGCTTGTTAAATCTGGTTAAATTAAAAGAGATCGTGACCTCGGGATAATGATGTTACTCTCCTTTGAATAGTGCAATTATGTTACTTTCTCCATTCCTCCAGCTATAAGCACCGCCATTTCTGATATATTACCCCACCCCAGTCTTTAGTCGCGAACGAGTGCACATATTTATGGCCATGGAAGTGGTAGGAATTTGTGATCTAGAAATGTCTCCAAATAAAACAGTATTATCAATAATCCAGTTATGATATCTGCAATTCTATTAGACATATATATATAATGTATTTAATTATATAATTAGTGACATCCACATTTAATAAGCAAAATAACCTTATAATTTATTATGTCATAAATATTAATGTAGCTTGAAGAACTGAAACAACATCACCACCACCACAACCACCACCACCACCACCACCACCACCACCACCACCACAACCACCACCACCACCCCCACCACCACCACCACCACCCCCTCCCCCACCCTCGCCCCCACCACCACCACCACCTCCAGAAGCAGCAGCAGCAGCAGCAGCAGCAGCAGCAGCAGCAGCAGCAGCAGCAGCAGCAGCAGCAGCAGCAGCAGCAGCAGCAGCAGCAGCAGCAGCAGCAGCAGCAGCAGCAGCAGCAGCAGCAGCAGCAGCAGCAGCAGCAGCAGCAGCAGCAGCAGCAGCAGCAGCAGCAGCAGCAGCAGCAGCAGCAGCAGCAGCAAATTACCAAAGAAAGGAGACTTGATAATGTGCAAAAACTGGAGAGGAATTACAGTCCTATCTGTGCCAAGCAGTCTTCACATTCATGCTCTTGCATAAACTGGAGGAAACACTGGGTGACACTTTACACGAAGAACAAGCTGGTTTTCGAAAAGACAAATCCTGCGTTGATCATATTGCTACAGAATAATAACAGAGTAATCCACAGCACCTCTTTATATCAATTTAATCGATTTAAACATAGCTGTTGATAGTGTTGACTAAGAAGTTATCTTGATGCTGACGCGTTATTATGGAATACCAGCAAATAATTAATTCTAATCCATCATATGTACGAAAACTCCACCTGCCAGGCTATACACAATGGAAAGCTGCCTGAGACATTATAAGTAAAGACTGACGTAACACAAAGGTGCATTCTATCACCATTAATCTTTATCATGTTGATAAATTGGATAGTGGAGGTAACTGAGAAACAAGGTCAGAATGTGGACACTCACTAGACGGTTGGATGATCTAGATTTTGCAGATGGCATTTACCTACTATCACGTACACACAAATAGAGGCAGAATAATACCAACCGACTAAATAAATAAAATACACAGAAGACAAAATTGTTTATGTGAATAACAGACAACAATGTAAAACACAGCTCAAGGGAAAAGTTATAGATAATAATAGTATATTTGTATGTCTGGGCAGTGTTACAGATAATGATACCATATTTATCTGTCTGTGCAGTGTAGTGACGGACACAGGAGGAACAAACGAAGATGTCAAATGCAGGGTTGGAAAGACCAGTCATACATTCACCACTTTAACACAGTTTGGATTACAAATTCCTTCTCAACAAGAAATACAATTCGAATTTTCAATAGGAATGTTATAAGTGTGTTGCAAAATTGTTTGTATAGTATATTATAGTGCAATATTTAATCAAGCAAGATGTTACAGAGGTGTTTTTTATTCAACACATATATTTTATGATATCACGGTTTCTTAGGGAACAAAGCATCGGATTTGTCCAACACAACACAAAAATAAACCAAACATATCATTATACTGCAATACTTTGGAAAGCATTGCAAAAGATTGATCAAAATTAAATTAAACGAATGGAAACAATTTTGTGATGATTGTGTTACTGCTAGCTCTGTGAATATGTTTAAAAATATAATCGATATGTATACATTGCATATTTGATAAGGACGGGCTATATATATATATATATATATATATATATATATATATATATATATATATATATATATATATATATATATATATATATATATATATATATATATATACTAGTTCCGATGTAGGCCTATATACGGTGTCCTTTACCGTAATATTTGCCACGGACACAGGGGCGTATGGGGGTCTTGAGACGCCTAATTTTAAGATCCCCTTGGATCCACTGCTGTCATCCTCAAAGACGTATTAAGAACAGAACGATAGAGCGTAGATTGGATATCAGGAAGTACTCGTTCTCACAGAGGACAATCAATGAATGAAACAAATTGTCTACCGATTGTGTAACTGCTAGCAGCGTGAATATGTTTAAAAACAAGGTTGAAACATATCTCAGGAGGGCGGATTACATATATATTAAAAATGTTGGACTCTCAATGAGCCAATGGTTTCCTTGTCCACTTGCCATATGGGCCTTTGTGTTGAATGGCAATGTTGTTAAATGGCTGTATCATTCATATGACGTTCATGTCTGCTGCAGTGATTCGACGTTCACGTCTCTTTGTCAAGGTCCAAAATTCACTACCAAATAATATGTGTTAAAATGGTTTTGCGGATGATCTGTTTGACTTTCTAAGGCATTTGTTTGTCTTTCAACGGTCGGTACATACATCCTACATTATGGCTGTACTTGATAGCCCGGCTGTTAGTCTCGTCTTCCATATTTCCTTGCTCGTCGATGGTGCTGGTATTTGAAGCCAGAGTACACATGTCATGTCTGTGGGTCCTTTGCCACTTCTGACGCCACATTGCCCCGGCCCCAGCTGCACCTCTACTAACCCTCTCAATCTTCTCATGTACCGATTCATTTGTATATGATGCTTATCATAATTCTGTATTGATCATTGCGAAACAATAAAGGTTATTATTATTATTATTGATTGTGGGCATGTGGTTGAGCAAAGACACACCTTTGTAGTGCTCACAATTCAGGAAAAATCACCTTTGTGTTTGTAGATTGGGCATGTTTTAGATCTTGACCATACCTGTGGCACTGTTTCTGTCTTGTATGGTAAGAACTTCTACGTTTCTTGCAAATACTTGCAATACTGTAATTATAAATATAATAAATTATAATTATATCGAAAAAATTTGCAAATACTTTTAGTATTAAAATACTGCAATAGGCAATACTCCGAGAACACTCCCAGACTAATCCAAACCTTCACAAACAAATCAATGTGTAAGATACATCCTCAAAATAAAATGGCAAGACTAGGTTACAAACTCAGAGCTATTGAAGTGGGGAGGACCGACCAACATATCATCGGGTACGAGATTGAAGGAAGGAAACAGACCTGGTTAGGGCAATTGATATGCACCCAAAACGCAACCATTGAAATGTTTCGCCTGAAAGACGCACATTTCCAAATTCCTCCTCATTTATCAGAGCGAGTGTATCGTTAATGTCGAGCACCCCAGTCACTTGAGTACCAGGCACAGACTGGGCGGGGTACGTGGGTCAAGTACCAGGTACTCACAGGGCCGGGTCCGTGGGTCAAGCAATTCAACCGTGGCGATGCTCAATGCGAGACGGTTACTTTAACCATTTGACCTTCGCACACTACAGTAATGACAAGTAACGTATATTTGGCAGTCAGTGGGTGAGTGAAATACAAGCAAGCAATTATACCCCCAGGTAGACCTACCACTGTCAAAACAGTCAGGCAACTCCTGCAAGAAGCGAACAGACACGCAACGATTACTGAGCGGAATCTAGTCACGCATGTTGTCAATCAGCTTTTACATCCAGGTGCTATATATATAGCCAAGCCGTCATATATACACGTGGGTGAACTGGAATGACTTCGCCTGAGAGACGTTGTCCGCGTGTCGAATAGCACTGGATGCGTCACTTTATATGTGTTCCACCATAATTGTTCTTGAATTGCAGAATGTTTCTACTCATGCGAATTCCATAGCAAAGTGTTGTTTCTTAAATCCCGATGTTACCTGTTTTGTCATCCTCACCGCCAGGGGGACAGCCGTGTACAACAGTACCCCTGGCAGATAACAAAAGAGTTATCTGCCAGGCGTTGTATAGTACTACTACCACCCCTGGTAAGCGAGGATGGTTTTTCACTTCTCAGAATTGTTCATTCCTAAGACTCTTAACACGCCTGATTTCTACTCCACATGTTATTATCAGTGCTAACTATAATTACATCCCCAGTGGTTATGTACTGCAAAAACTCTTGTCACAATTAAACACTATTATTCACACGGTTGATTTTCGAGGAGCTATTATAGTACAAATTGTCTTCAACATCGGCCGTTCATGAGAACGAGTGGGTCTCAGACAGGACATAAACACAGACTGCTAACATCAATCGAGTAATAAAGACTGCTAATGGAATGTCCGTGGCGTAGACCGAGAGTAGATCGGCGGTGTTCCAGCAGTGACCTGGCCGCCTCTCCCCCGCACTGTCTCGTCGTTCTGGTCCGGCCAAGTAATCGGTGCAAGGCGGAGAGGAATGCGCGAGTCGTGACAGTGCGAGTATGACGCAGAGGAAAGAAACGCTCGCTCAACCGACAGTGTTGACAGCCAGCCTTTGAAAACGACTTCACACTGTGTCGTCGGTTAGGGTGCAACTTCTACGATCGTGTAAAACGGGTGACTTGTAAACTGAGCGGAGACATCGTAGGTTGGTTGTCGGATGCAAATAGGGACAAACCGCGTACACGCCAACGAGCTTGTCAAGGCGCAAACAGTTTGGGTCCAACGATTTATTGCAATGGCGTCTCAGGCATGGTCTGCAGCGGTGCTAAACCGGGAGCCGCTGTTCTTTCACTAGGAGGTCACGACTTGAGCAGAGATTGATCGGCCGTTCAGTCGACTGTGCACAGAAACCAGCGCAGGCCGCAAACAACTTTTTTCACAATGGGTTTCTTTGTAACATACCATTGCTACAATGAAGTTCCCTGTAATGTTTGTCGAGATGTGACTCTTTAATTTGTGTTGGCTATTTGTCACAATTTCAATCGAGCACGAGGTCCGTGTATTAAGTACTCGCAAGTTTTTGCCATTTGGCCACAATATTATGCAGTGGACTACGCTTAATAAAATCACTTATGGCCAGCGCAACCTGTTTCTGCTAAGTTGCTAACTCACTTAACCGGCGAATGTTAATACAGCGGAAATACTTAATGATTCCTCCCCAGCCAATATGTTTGATTCTACAAAACGGCTGATTATGTTATCCGCGATTATGTTAACCGGAGTCCACTTTGGGTAGTCAGCTACGGTATTGCCTGCTTGGCGCGCCACGCCACGCCACGCCACGCCACGCCACGCCACGCCACGCCACGCCACGCCACGCCACGCCACGCCACGCCACGCCACGCCACGCCACGCCACGCCACGCCACGCCACGCCACGCCACGCCACGCCACGCCACGCCACGCCACGCCACGCCACGCCACGCCACGCCACGCCACGCCACGCCACGCCACGCCACGCCACGCCACGCCACGCCACGCCACGCCACGCCACGCCACGCCACGCCACGCCACGCCACGCCACGCCACGCCACGCCACGCCACGCCACGCCACGCCACGCCACGCCACGCCACGCCACGCCACGCCACGCCACGCCACGCCACGCCACGCCACGCCACGCCACGCCACGCCACGCCACGCCACGCCACGCCACGCCACGCCACGCCACGCACTCGACCCGAAAGCAGTTCCGGCCGCCACCCTCTGCTATTAGAGAGGAGGGTGGGAGCAGTAACATTCCGCCAACATAAACCACCGGCCAAGTGACTCAGTAGAAGTAAAAATAAAAATCATTCTATATCTTAATCATTCTAGAGCATTACACTAGCGGCTAAATGCGGAATTACGTCAACCGTGCCTCGAGCACAGAAACCACCAAAGACTAGCGGAAGTGACTGTAAAAGTCGTGACAAAACCCTCGTTGCCGGGCCAGTTTGGGACTCGCCCGGTAAATACTATTGTTGTACTGTCAGTTACGACGGCGACAACCCACTCTGTCTCGGAGTGTTGATGACACAAACATGACGAAATGTTTAAGTTTTCTTGCTCCCACGCGGCGTCTTTTTTCTCAGCGTTCATAAACAGCGTCGCCCATGCGGATGATGCACGCAGATACCCCGA
This sequence comes from Lamellibrachia columna, assembly GCA_963662155.1. Lineage (NCBI taxonomy): Eukaryota > Metazoa > Annelida > Polychaeta > Sabellida > Siboglinidae > Lamellibrachia > Lamellibrachia columna. Next base: position 18,030,457 of record OY759273.1, on the reverse strand, counting down.
TTGTTCGACCTATGTGCTGCCGTGCGCGACTCTTGTTGAAACTGGTCACAATTAAGTCGTAAACGCCACCGCAAAGCGTAACAGTGAGTCATTGAGAATTTGAGTAGTGCGGAATTGTATAACTAACTTATACACCTTTTCTACACGCACTAGTGTGTCGTTTTAGTAGACACACGACGAACAATCGAGGCCCTATGATGTTCCTTTAAGGAATGTCTGTGTCCGTCTCTGTTAAACTATGACGAGCGTCCAGAGGCAAACTCGTCGAGAGAAGAACGTGCTTGGAACAATCAAGTAAACGTCTCATTATTAGGTTAACTAAATTGTCAAACGAACAGTACATCTAGGGGGTTATATCGTCCTGACATGACCGTACCACCTACGACACTTTCATGTCCTTCTGACACCGGGTAAGGTTGTAACAAGGTATTAGATACCAAGTCGTAAGATTTAACAAGATTTTTTACCCAAAGCAAAACACAGAAGGCCAATGGACAAGGAAGCCATTGGCTTATCGAACGTCCAACATTTTTTAATCTATGTGTAACCTGCCCTCTTGGGATATTTTTCAATTTTGGTTTTAAACGTATTCACGTTGCTAGCAGTTACACAATCTGTAGATACTTTGTTCCAAGATTAGAGTATTTAAGGAGAACACTAAAAGTTAGATGACCGCACGTAGAATCAAACGAAGAGATCCTGTTTTGGTTGTGGCGTTATCATGCTTCAGGGAAATTCAAATCAAGATATCCTAATTAAAATCAAAGTAAAGAAGACCAGCACAGACGTTATTATAAGAAGACGTAATGGGATCGGACCCATGCCATGAATGAAAGAAGATAACCACGGCCTCGTGGCTCTAACATGAACACCTGAAGGCAAACGGAAAGTGGGTTGCCCTAAGGCAACCTGGCGAAAACCTGGAGAAAAAGAAAAAAACGAGAACTAGGGTGAAGACAGACTGAAGCCAAATTAGTGGCCGCAGACAGGACGAACTGGAGAAGGAGCAGTGCAGCCTTATGGGTCCCGAGCCCCGTAGAGAATGGGTGGGGAGAAGATACTGTATGACAAAACTAAATTCTAATAAGACACATTCTGGTTTAATGAACTATAAGTTAGGTTATAGATCGTAGTAAGTCAAGTGTCTGCACGTTCGTATTTCGTGCTCAGTTCAAAGGACTGTTCGTCCAACAACTGGATTTGTGAAAGCATTCAACTGGTCATTCGAGTTTGCCCCGTCAGCACTCATCTAAAAAGTCAGCGCGCCTACATTCTTTTGTGCAGACGACATCTTAGATTAATGCGATAAACTGTCTTTCAAAGCAGTGAATGAGAATAGCATAATTTGGTGGAATTGAAACCGACGAAGGCTGTACGCTAAAATAGAACGTGAAACAAAGATGTCGCTGATCCTTGGTGGCTGCTCGTTTGACGCCATTGACACCGGGCCCCACTCTCACACATTGATGGCTTTAAAGCCCGCCAGACACATACATACTTTCAGTCGCTAACAGTTTGTCTGCCGACAAATAATTGGCAACTACCCATCGGCCGACCGATTTTTTCAGATGTCAGCAAACCAGTGTTGTCAACTGTTGGTGGAGAACATACATATAACGACTACATTTGAGTTGCCAACTGAAGAATCGGTATGTGTGTGGCGGGCCTAACACTCGCTACCAGAAGCCGGGCTGGTGGTCGGTCACTATCTTAGAAAACGGGCTTTCGGGTCATCTTACTACTTATACTTTGTACAGTGTGTCATTGTAATGCCGACGCTGGCATGTCACATATCACCTTTTCACAGCCAAGGCGTCGATCATTCCGTGTGTGTGTTGTCATTGCAGACTGTCACTGCAGGCTGTCGTTGTCAAACTAACTTTGGCGCTTATCTTTTCTGGTCCTCCACAATCAATCGTTGTGTGCATAGTTGATCTAGTCTTGTCTTTCACCAAACCGTATTAATTACACGTCCGTTCTGTATATTCACTCTACCATCTGCGACATACCCTTCAATTAGAGTTTAAAAGGTGAGATATAATGCTAGTAGACCTTCATGCAAGTGGCCTCTGAACGTTGTAAAAATATTTATTGACTGCTTTCCATAACCTTGGCCTTATTATGTGACACCGCACAGACGGACCTGTCCACAAATGACCCCAGGCATGACCTCTGTGGACAGCATAGACGAACGAAGTGCAATGATTCTGATACTTTCTGTAACCTGTATATTATACAGTCCTGGAGTAATTTCATATCCCAGCTCCTTACTTTTTGCAATAATTTTCTACTATTATTCTCAACTGTATAATATAATAGTTATCCTCTATTTCAGGCTCAAAGCCAAAACTAACGGTATTTACTTATTGGGATTTGGGGTATTTTTGTCATAGTCTAAATATGCAATAAATAAGACATCATATAGAGGCATATCAACAAGACTGAAAGTCAGATTATACGGGATTCTTAAATTCTTAAAGTGCCAATAGCACTATATGGTACAGATGTTTACGTGGCGCGATGGCATACCGGTTCGAATGCCGGACTCTCAATCGAGAGAACCCGGTTTCTAACCCCACTTCTGTCGCTTCACCCCACGTTGCCACAGTTCACTCAGCTGTATAAATGAGTACCTGACAATACAGAGAGTGGCGCCATGGAATGAACAGGTCTGCCGGGGGTGAAGTGTAAAGCGCATTGAGCAGTCCTGCGGACTGCATACCGCGCTATATAAAAACTTACCTTAAACTGCGATCACTGGAGGCACAATCTTAAGGGTTTTGGTGACGCGTTGCATGCATGCTATCAGAGGTGATACCAGGGCAGACATATTACACAATATCAAGATATCAGTGAGGACAACGTCATCCCTGAATCCATCACATATATCATCAAAACACTCCGGTGGTTTTGGCACGTTTTGCCATACACCGAGATATGATATCGTTAGGTAAACATTCAAGCAATATTTCAAAGGACAGTGGCAGAGGGGAAGGCTACTGAAGAGGTGGAGTGACCAAATCAGACGTGATGCTGGGCTTCAGCTGTTCACAGCAGAGCGGCTTGCCATAGAACATGGTGGGGGATGCAACTACCTGGAGAACAGCGAGGGTCAGTGTGGCACATGCGTTTAAATCAAGTCAATGTGAAAAGGTGGCAGATGGAGAGGCGTAGGAAGTGTGAATGGATTACGGAAGGTGGAGGGGTGTAGGATATGTGAATGGATTACGGAAGGTGGAGGGGTGTAGGATATGTGAATGGATTACGGAAGGTGGAGAGGCGTAGGATATGTGAATGAATTACGGAAGGTGGATGGGTGTAGGATATGTGAATGAATTACGGAAGGTGGATGGGTGTAGGGTATGTGAATGAATTACGGAAGGTGGATGGGTGTAGGATATGTGAATGAATTACGGAAGGTGGATGGGTGTAGGATATGTGAATGAATTACGGTAGATGGAGAGGTGTAAAATATGTGAATGGGTTACGGAAGGTAGAGGAGTGTAGGATATGTAAACATATTATGGAAGGTGGGGTGTAAGGTATGTGAAAGGTTTACGGAAAGTGGAAGGGTGTAGGATATGTGAATGGATTACGGAAGGTGGAAGGGTGTAGGATATGTGAATGGATTACGGAAGGTGGAAGGGTGTAGGATATGTGAATGGATTACGGAAGGTGGATGGGTGTAGGGTATGTGAATGAATTACGGAAGGTGGATGGGTGTAGGATATGTGAATGAATTACGGAAGGTGGATGGGTGTAGGATATGTGAATGAATTACGGTAGATGGAGAGGTGTAAAATATGTGAATGGGTTACGGAAGGTAGAGGAGTGTAGGATATGTAAACATATTATGGAAGGTGGGGTGTAAGGTATGTGAAAGGTTTACGGAAAGTGGAAGGGTGTAGGATATGTGAATGGATTACGGAAGGTGGAAGGGTGTAGGATATGTGAATGGATTACGGAAGGTGGAAGGGTGTAGGATATGTGAATGGATTACGGAAGGTGGATGGGTGTAGGGTATGTGAATGGATTACGGAAGGTGGAGGGGTGTAGGATATGTGAACATATTATGGAAGGTGAGGGTGTAGGGTATGTGAGAGTTTTATAGAAAGTGGAAGGGTGTAGGATATGTGAATGGATTGTGGACGGTGGGGGGGATTTAAATTAGATCTAATTTGTGAATGTGTACCAATCTGTCAACAGCTACGACATTGTATGTGATCAGAGCACGTGTTTGGCTAACACAGGTAAACGACACGTTTAGTGATGACTCCAAAACAAACAAACAAAATTACTAGTGCGCCTTGCCAGAAACTGCGACACTATGACATTTATTAGGCATACTTCCACAATAGAACGTATCGCTGCAGCTGCTGAATCCTTTCCTATGTTCCTCCTCGTGTGTGTCGTAGATGGTCTGTATATAGTCATTTATACACAAGTACGGTTACCTGTCTAGACATAGATTATGCCGGCAGCGTTACTCCGTTCGGTTGAACAAGACAGAACAGGCAAAATGACGCGCGTGTTGACCTGGTTGATGTGATGTTCATTGTAGCACAGTTTACAGCTTAAAAAAAACTCGACGTAATTGCGATATTGTTTAAAACCGAATTTATAACGTTTGTGTTTTATTAGTTTTGCATAGCAACCGTTATACTGATGCTATGATTATTAACAGTATTACATCGTCATTATGCCTGATCAATAGCAATATGAGTACAAATATATTTTTTTAAAGCTACATTTGATATATATATATATATAAATTCCGTATAATGTGTATTCACCGTGCAATTTATGAATGCTTTTGACACGCATGACTTAGCTTAACTCATACTCGGAGTACCCCTAGACGCCCTTTGTGCCTATATTTGTCTCAGTACGTATTTTAATGCCGCAGACATAATTATCGCTGTCGGCGTCCCAGACTGGCCTCGCACTGTGCCGCCTGATCATATATCCCCTCGAGACGCTCTCTCGCGGTCGCTCACCAACCACGAGGGGCAGCTAGTGAGAGTTGGTGGAGTTTGGTGACAATTGGCGACAACTAATATGACAGTTGTTGACAATTGAACACCATGTGGGGTTGGGGAGCCATTCGGCGTGCCAATGTATCCCAGATCAATTGTTCGGTTCCGTGAACCTCCTGAGACAAACATGTTTTTGTGATAGACTGTCTGCCCTCGTCTCCTACGGGGTCACTAGTTTAAGCAACAACGTGAAGCCTTGATGAAATAAATCGTGATCGTTTCAATTGTTGTTTGTGACAGCAGGATGCCGGTAATGGTGCTTGGTGACTGTTGACGTAAGCTTGTAACAACTGATGGTAGCTCATGATGTGATCTCTTACGACAGCAGGCGATATGTACCGACAGGGAGTGGAGCTGAGAGTTGTTGACAATGTGTAGGCGATAACAGGTGACACCTATGTGTTAGCAACTAAAAAGGAATTGAAAAGCCGTTTTGCTAATTGTATGTTTAAAACTATCCAGTACATTTATCCACAAAAACATTAATATCGTCTTGGCGATTCCTGGCTTGTTCACGCAACTTAAAGGTTAACGCTTCACGGTTTACTGAGCCATGGTGCCTTGAAGTGATACTGCAACTGCATGACCGAGAGCTAACTTTAGTAGAACGTTGATGGTAGGAGATTCATCCGTCTAATAGCTCTGTGAGAAATGGGCACTACGACACACAATGTGTTCCTGGATATGAAGTCTGCAATCAGTGGAAGCAACATGTGAAGACAGTCTGCATTCAGAGGAAGCAACATGTGAAGATAGCCTTCAATCAGTGGAAGCAACATGTGAAGACAGTCTGCAGTCAATGGAAGCAACATGTGAAGACAATCTGCATTCAGAGGAAGCAACATGTGAAGACAGCCTTCAATCAGTGGAAGCAAGACGTGAAGAAAGCTTTCAATCAGTAAAAGCAAGACGTGAATACAGCCTGTAATCAGTGGAAGCAACATGTGAAGACAGTCTGCAATCAGTGGAAGCAACATGTGAAGAGAGTCTGCAATCAGAAGAAGCAACATGTGAAGATAGCCTTCAATCAGTGGAAGTAAGACGACGTGAAAACAGCTTTCAATCAGTGGAAGCAAGACGTGAAGACAGCCTGTAATCAGTGGTAGCAAGACGTGAAGACAGCCTTCAATCAGTGGAAGCTACATGTGAAGACAGTCTGCAATCAGTGGAAGCAACATGTGAAGAGAGTCTGCAATCAGTGGAAACAACATGTGAAGACAGCCTTCAATCAGTGGAAGCTACACGTGAAGACAGCCTTCAATCAGTGGAAGCAACATGTGAAGACAGTCTGTAATAAGTGGAAGCAACATGTGAAGACAGCCTTCAATCAGTGGAAGCAACATGTGAAGACAGTCTGTAATAAGTGGAAGCAACATGTGAAGACAGCCTTCAATCAGTGGAAGCAACATGTGAAGACAGTCTGTAATAAGTGGAAGCAACATGTGAAGACAGTCTTCAATCAGTGGAAGCAACATGTGAAGAGAGTCTGCAATCAGTGGAAACAACATGTGAAGACAGTCTGCAATCAGTGGAAACAACATGTGAAGAGAGTCTGCAATAAGTGGAAGCAACATGTGAAGACAGCCTTCAATCAGTGGAAGCAACATGTGAAGAGAGTCTGCAATCAGTGGAAGCAACACGTGAAGACAGCCTTCAATCAGTGGAAGCAACATGTGAAGAGAGTCTGCAATCAGTGGAAACAACATGTGAAGACAGCCTTCAATCAGTGGAAGCAACATGTGAAGACAATCTGCAATCAGTGGAAGCAACATGGAAACACAGTGTGTAATCAGCAATTGCAATCAGTGGAAGCAATACGTGAAGATAGTCTGCAATGTGGAAGCACATCGCAATGGGGTCGCGTTGGTCTTGTGACACTTGGTGATAACTGGAGAATTTGTGTCAATTGGTGACAGTACATTTCCCATGTTGATATTCATATTCGGTTAATGTTTCTGACATTACGTCATCGTCGGTAACTCTCGGAATGGTACGCATTTTGATCGTCGGGTTGTTGTTGCTCAAAGGAATGTCTGTGGCATTTATGAAAATAGCTCGGCGATGTAGTAAACAGCTCTTGAAATGCAACAATCGGTATCCCTCTGGCCGAAGAACTAGCATTCCTGTAGCCTGCACAATGTTTCCGTGACACGGATTATGGATAATGTCTATGTTACGTTAGTCGCAACATTTCCGCTGAGAAGACGTAATGCCAAAATATGAGGTATTCGACTATTCAATAATACATGATAAGTTATAATAATCCACCGTTTACGTGTCAATCTAAACAATGCTATATTGAACAACTTAAGATATTTTCCGTAACTTATCGTGCATGAAGTGATTGTTGGCATCATATGTGGAGTATGTAAGATCGACTCTGGCATGTGATTGATATGTAGCAGAGCACTACACACCGGACTGCGGCGACACCAGGTCGAACTTTCTCACGGCCGAAGAACGAACTAAAACTGTCATTTATGACCTGACAGTCGAGTCAATGTTGGTATTGAAGAACCTGCGCACGTTACAGCCGCGAGACGGCACAGCAGATAACATCGTCGTGCAAGGCTGAGGCTGGTAACGACGGGGCGTGGAAGGCGCTGTCATTTGGCAAACCTGTTTCTTCGAACCTAACGATGACAAGCGAATTGTTAGATTTACAGTAAACAAAACCTTTGTTAGCCATAGCAGGTGACAGGAAAGGAGAATACGTCAGTCGGAGCATGTCGCCTTGTATCGGTGGTTTAATGAGTAAACAGACTGGAATATGCGATCACAAAGTGCACTGGACCTAGGGCAAATATTTCACCACCATCTGCCGGTTCCCACTTTCTGCCGTTGAACAAACAAACAAACAAACAAACAAACAAACAAACACACAAATAAACAACGATGTTTATATGTGCGTCAACATGTTCAAGATCCTAGCAGTTGTGCACGTTTTTGAGACCCATAAATAGTGTTGACTTATTACGTTCCAACATTCACAGCAGATGTTCCTTCGAAAACAAATTGCTCAGTAACAAATGTATGCACGTGAGGAGTTTCGAAAAGATTGAAAAGAATCTGATTTTTTCTCACAGCAGAGTTTCATGTCAAGAGGTCAATACGTTTACAAGGAGCGCTCCAGCTGTGGACAGACCAAACATATCGACCTGATCAGCAGATTATATATTAAATCGGGTTTGATATTTTCTACAGTCGCCAGACGCAATGACGTGTTAACGTGATGACTGTGTGGCGAAAACCCCGTTCACTTCCTCATTTCCTACAATGACTTCATTTCCGATTTATTTTTGCGAGCCTCGTAACCAGGAGTCTTTTGTGCGATCAACTTTGTAACCGCGGGACTACTGCTGTGGTGAGCCCGCAGAAAACCAGAGCAGACATTTTCAAAGCTTGAATAATTCTGTAATCAATCATGGCGCCGGTCTTCGAACGTGGACAGAAATGGGCGACAATAGGTAATCCTTCTTCAGCGGGGAAACTGACGCTTCATTGTCATTGGTCGGGACGTGCGGTCGTCTCACACGGTCGCTATTCTGAGAAATTGTATTCCGACCCCGTTGAAGAAAGATAATGGCCTCAATATAGGCAGATCAATTAAGTGTCACAACTGTAGCGGTGACAGTGACGACATTCCTTGCATGCATATAGGGTCTATTAATTTGAGTACATTTATGGGCTGTGTTTATGAGGACGCGAAACTATGTTCTGGTTTCTAGTCTAACAATATCTCGCAGAGAATCGTCGTTTGTCCAACTCGTCTATAGAAAAGAGAATCGTGCCTAGATTGATTTTCAGCTTAACATTGGTTCGTATCTTTATTTCCATTGGTTTTAACTGTCAGTCTTGTTCTCCAATTCACCGCAGACAGCGTACACGCAGGCAAGGACGCACGCACGCACGAACGCACACACGCACGCACGCACGAACACACGCACGCACGAACGAACGCACGCATGTTCAGGTTGTGCTCTATCGTCTCCGTCACCTGTCGTGAGATGACTGACTGCGTAATGACCGTCACCAGTGATCGTCTATAGATTATGTTAAAGCAGCTTCTGTGTGACGTCATCAATCACCACGGAACGCGCTGTGCGGGGTTCGACGAACGACCGACGAACGACACACCCGACCACGCAGCTCCTTCAGTGATTTCGTAACAATAAAGATACTATATTTTTAGAGTTTATCGTTGATTGATGTTTGTTTGTGTCAATGAAACATCATCCACTCCCGGAATTCTCAGACACCGGGAACAAGCACCATCAGGGGAGAATAGGCTCCATCCGCCCATATATACAGGGTAATCATAAAACTGTATGCATGAACGTGAATGCGCGTGCGTGCGTGCATGCGTGTTTATGAGGACCTGCGTGTTTGTGTGTGTATGTGCGTGTGCATCAGGGCGTGCTCGCGTGCTTGCGTGCGTGCGTGCGTGCGTGCGAGCGAGTGTGTTTCCCTCTCTTGCGCTATGTATATATGTATATATATATATATATATATATATATATGTGTGTGTGTGTGTGTGTGTGTGTGTGTGTGTGTGTGTGTGTGTGTGTGTGTGTGTGAGTGTGTGTGTGTGTGTGTGTGTGTGTGTGTGTGTGTGTGTGTGTGTGTGTGTGTGTGTGTGTGTGTGTGTGTGTGTGTGTGTGTGTGTGTGTGTGTGTGTGAGTGTGTGTGTATGTGTGTGTATGTATGGATGTATGTGTGTATGTGTGTGTTGGCCAGAGTTGCCAGCCACACGCTTTTATACAACATGTCAACATCTATAAGATCCCTCACGTCGAGCATCGCGTCCTCCCTCAACCACCCAACATAGGTAGACCCTGAGTGGCTCACTCCAGCAACACTGGTAGACCCTTAGGTGGCTCACACCTGCAAAACTGGTAACATAAATCCGTAAGATCGTAAACGGATGGGGCAGCTACGGAGGTGGCGGGGGAGGTGACGACATACCGGGATGGGGCCGCTACGGGGGTGGCGGGGACATGACGACAGGCCGGTGTGGGGCAGCTACGGGGGTGGTGGCGGGGGAATGTAGGCGGCGGGTAATCATGCAAACAGGTTGACGGTCCAGTGCTTACAGGATTAAGTAGCATGCGAGATACTATCAGGAGTTTAAGACGCTCGAAGGAGGGGAAAACTAGAAAGTATGCTAGTGCATATATGGCAAAGTCCTTTGTAAAAAGGACGTCGAAATCGGTAAACATGTTGATAGTAAAGACAGCAAATCTCACAACGTTGATACACCAATGCAGGTTAGTGTTTAAACTTTGGCAAAGTATGAGTTCTCTTCGGTGTTGATGTATTCTTAGTGAATGGTTTATGTATGTTGATTTCTATCGAAACATGCTGTGTGCTAAGATATGGTCGACTAAAGGTAAATTATCATTTCGGATAGGTTTTATTTCCTGAGTTACTATGATATGTGTAGGTGCGTCAAAGTATCCTCTAGGAGTTAAATCAAAGCCTTCTATGCACAACATATTTGTTCTCAGCAATGTTGTACTCACATATTTGTGTTTTAAGTCACAGAGTTTCGTATGCACATAGCAGTAAGGCGTACTACTTGTTGATGATACATTTTAATACATATATACACGCACAAAGGACCACGGTGCAGCCTTTAGCGCATGCGGTAATCAAAATATGCGATAGGATCTATAGTTGATTTTCATCCTGGGTCCCAACCATCAGATAATGAACAATTAATTCTTTCATCAGGGAGGCGTGAAAATATACTTCCGGTAGCCATCTTTTAGCACTAGAAACTTTGAACGTGTCTCCGTCGGTTTCGAAAATATAAGAGTCCATTTACCACCAGAGATACTGTTTCCTTTTTAATGATGACTGTTTTGTTGCTCTAACCACTGCACAGGCGCGTCGTGAGTCATTGCTTCATTACATACAATGGCGTTGACATATTGAGCGTCGTTTGTGTCATTAACCTCAAATGATCTGAGCGGGACTAGTTCCACGCCCCTGCTGCTTTTGTAGAAAGGGTTTTTCGACGCCACATTAGCAGGCAGTCTTTGTCTGGGAAGATCCTAATTTAATTGTTGGTTTAACTTGACCTGCGTCAAGTTGACGGACATTCATTGTAACTCACTCGTAAGCACGCCATAATAATAGTTCCCGTCGAAACACACGCACACGCCCCCCCCCCCACAAACACACACGCGCACACACGCACGCACACACGCATGCACACACAGAGAGTAAATTTTACATTGTTACGTTTTGCATGCTGGCGTACGAACATCTCTTCCGGAAAACCTACTATTAATTCATCTCGCATTCGATAAAATGTTCAACAATTGGTGGCGCGCAAAGTGTTCCTAAAATTCTTACAAGGCGTCTTTTCACATATGCAGTTTGGGTGCTTAATACGAAAACAGTTGTATTAACAAGATTTAACAAGAGATTTTACAAGATTTTTAAAGATTTGCCATCCAAGCCAAAGGCCCAGATGGCGAGTGGACAAGGAAGCCATTGGCCTATCGAGAGTCCATCAGCGTTCGTCTACGTGTAACCCGCCCTCCTGAGATATGAGTCAACCTTGTTTTTAAACATACTCACGCTGCTAGCAGTTATACAATCCGTAGATAATGTTTTCAATATTTCTATTAATATTTTCATACCAATTCAATATCTTAAAAACTTCAATCTGATCTCCTCTTAACCTCCTTGTCTCTAGAGTTGTTAAACCACATTCTGTCAGGCGTTTTTCATAACTAAGGTCCCTCAGTTCTTGAATAATTTGAGTTGCTCTCCTCTGTATGCGTTCAAGTGTATCTATATCCTTCTTACGATATGGTATCCACGCTTGTATACAGTATTCTAAATGAGGTCTAACTATTGCTTTATAAAGAGGTATAATTAGCTTTTTATCCTTGTAAGTTATGTTTCTCCTAATCAACCCAAGAATTTGATTACCCTTTGAAGCTGCAATACCACATTGCTCTGAAACTTTTATATCAGCACTTATTGTAACTCCTAAGTTCTTTACTTTTATAGTAGTACCCAGAACGGTACCTCCCATTTTATAGTTATAGTCCTGTATGTAGGTATTTACATTTCCCAAAATTTTACAAAATCTACCATTTCTCAGACCATTTCACTAATCTGTCTAGATCGTTTTGTAAATGTTGTTTATCACCATCAGTGTTAACCTTTCTCAACACTTTTGTGTCGTCTGCCAATTTGAGTACGTTACTTGTTATATTGTCGTCCAAGTCATTGATATGTATTAAGAATACTAAAGGTCCTAATACTGATCCTTGTGGTATCCCAATAAAAACTGATTTCCAGTTTGAAATTTCTCCATCTACTACATCACGCTGTCTTCTGTCAGTCAGCCATTGCTCTATCCAGTCAATTAAGCCATCCCCGATACCATGGGCTTTTAATTTAAGTAGTAATCTTTGATGTGACACTTTGTCAAAAGCTTTCTGAAAATCTAAGTAGATAATTTCTACTGGCGATCCCTCGTCAATCCACTTAGTGATTTCTTCCAAAAAACAAAACATAACATATTTGTTAAGCATGACCTCGCTTTTAGGAATCCATGTTGAGATGAATTTAATTATTTCTGCCTAACAAGGAAGTCCACCATATGGTATTTAGTTAACCTTTCTAATAATTTACAAATCACTGACGTTAAACTCACTGGTCTGTAATTCTCGGACTTATTTCTCGAACTCTTTTTAAATAATAGCATGATGTTTGCTTCTTTCCATTCAAAAGGAACAACTCCCTCTTTTATTGATAAGTTGAACACTCTTGCAAGTGGTGTTTACTGTTATTTGTTTGTATACATGACATCTTCGAAACTGTTCCAATAGAGTGCAAATTAGTACCCAGCATTGACAACATTCCTCTAGTTAGGATTGCTGTAGACCAGGGATGGGTCAAGTACATGGGCAATATGCTCCTCCCCCTTATGCATATAAACCAATCAACATGCAACCCTTCGCTATTCATTGACAGACATAACATGGACAAACAAATAACAGTAAACACACGGTCATCTTCAAAGTAGCCATTTTTCCAATTCTTGAGATAGAACCAAATATTTATCGAGAAAAGTACTTGGGAAAGTACTTGCCAAGTCCAAGTACTTTGACGGTCAAGTACAAGTCCAAGCACTAGTGCTGCACTTAATAAAATGGCAAGTACAAGTCCAAGTACAGTACCTGCTGTACTTAAGTACACAAGTACTCGAGTACTTGAACCCTGCTGGAGACATTCGATGTACACGTTGTTTACTTCAATTCAAACATCGTGAGGCGGCGTTTAACTTTCTTCTAGTTCACTCCGGGTTATATTTGTGAAGTTGAACAATTGAGATTAATTAATGTGTAAGATTTGAGTAATACTGTTGAGCTAACGATGTGTGCATCATTAATAATCCAGACTTGAAACCCCTCCCATTAATTGTATCCATGTTACATATACTGGCTTAGCCCACAGTATAATCTGAATTGTCAGAGCCGGACATTCCTTTCACCGCTGGCGGAAACCAACCGAATTAACCACCATGATCAAGTTTACCTACGGAGATAACACGTTTGATAGTGCTGCCCTCTAGGGGCCTGCAAATGCAGCGTGCCTATCTGACTAACCTGGCAGCAAACCATTACGTAAAATATGTTAATATGCTTCTTTTATTTATACAACTTAAAATGTAAACGTTTGTTTACTTAACTTTTTGCCAATTCCCATTATCCCATTAGATGCCTTTCATTTTGGGGTTTAATCCATTCTGAATCTTAAGCCCAATAGTTTCACCCTGTGGTTGGCGTGAAGGATGCAGGACGTCCACAAGTGTCAATAAGAAGATAATTGGAAAATGGTACGTTGGAGAAGGGGTGATACACGAGGAATCAGGGAACAAGGTAGGGATACGGGGGACATGGAAACGTATAACGTGATAGACAATGAGACAGGCAGACCGTGAATCAGGTGTGAAGGGAAATGCGTTAGAGGGAGTGAATGAGGGAGGGGAACAGGGAGACTGACAGTGCGAAGGAGTGGGTTTTGTTGGGGTGTACGAAGGGAAGAAGGGTAGTGGACTGGTGGAGGGTAGGAACATAGGAAGGATTGATGGAGAGAAGGTCGACTACACAAAGCTGTAGGTTACAAACCAGAACACTAGTACACACCAAACACCAAACATCAAACAATCAAACACAGCAACAATTGCAATATTCCACCTTTAACGTATGCGCTGTCTTTCGAGAACTCAACAATTGTAAACATATTCTTTGCTCAACTTCCACTTGTTATCACAAGTAGGATTATATCAAAGATGCAGCAATTCTAACGTCTTCGACTCTTCATCCACATCTTAACTACTGCTCCTAACCACCAATGCCACAGTTTACATAACGTACTGCGTAACTTTACTACATTGCTGGGTCAAGGGATACCAAGGTAAAAACATGGTCTGCTTAGAAACTTGTCATCAAGTTAACCGGGGGGACATCCCTGTTGCTGGACAGGAATGTCTGTCTGGTGCTAACCAGCCGTCGGACGGAGATATCGCTGGCAATGACAGCTACGTTTGGAGACGGTACATTTCAACCAAGAACTTGAATGTTTGGTCTTCACACAATCGCTTTCAAAATTATCGCAAGATTTTTATAATATCACATACCTAACATGTCACAAACCCAGAGGTGCTACAGAACACGGTGAGAAACGATCACAGATGATCCATGTGTTTGACATCTGCATTGACGCAAAAATGGCCCATTCGTAGGTTACATTCTGTGGGATATAATGATTGGATCTGCACCAACGCTCACCAGCCATTGTACTGTGTCTAAAAAAATATATATGTTTGGTTCACACTATTCTTTGCAATTACAATTCTTTGAAATCTACTGGCCTCGATCTTCAGCGGGCAACTGCACTGGGTTTTCTTTCGCGTCTCTCGGCGTATCCCAAAGACCGACTGTTCATTGGTGTACACACGAGGCACGGGTTACACTAGAAACCAGCTATCTCAGTTGAAGTACACAATTATGTCAAAAACATGCCATTTCCTAGAGGTATAATTGGTTTGTTTGTGATTTTCTGTGATGCGGCAGCGAGGAACGAAGATTTCTATAAAAACTAACGCATGTCAGTAGGTGTAGATCAAGTGTTAGACAACATTAAAGTATATCAAAGCTCATGTGATATTTCAACAAAGAAAAACACATATCGTTCTCGTCTGGATCAATGTTCGCTGCCTAATCGATAAGGCGCTGCCTAATCGATAAGACGCAATCCTCTGCGGAAATTTTAGTTGTGTGTAATGTCATTGCAACGAACATTTATGTATATGTGAGTGTGCGTGAGTGAATGCGAGCGTGCATGTGTGCACGTGCGTATGTGTGTGTGATTACGTGTGCGCAGGGTGATTTGTAATGAATTAACACGAGGAGGAGAACGTTATTGGTCAAAAAGACACAGTAACCTTAGTGTCCATACAAAGTGTCACCAGGGGAAATAAGCTCCAAATGTATGATGGGAGGGGAGTCATAAAGATTGTGGACAAATCAAACGGATGTGGTCCTTCTTTTGTAAACATGTGTGTGCGTGTATGTCATTATTAGCGCGTGTGCAAGCTTGCATGCGCGTATGCATGCGTGCGTGCGTGCGTGCGTGCGTGCGTGCGTGCGTGCGGGGACACCAGTAGAACATGTTTCTGTGTGTTCCTAACACACTAACCGCCTTTTGAGGGCAACATTTAATTCCGTCTCTCGTCTGAGACGCTCGACACCACACAGCAGTGTACGATGTTATCTACACGCCGGAAATCTACTGGTCTCGATCACACAGCAATGTACGATGTTATTTACACGCCGGGCAACACAATGCGGCGGAGGAACGTATTCATATTTTCCGCTGTTTTTGTATACGTACCCCAGACAGTAAAACTGGTTTGAAGGGGACACAATTCAACAGAAAGGAATGTCGTCGAAACCCGTCCTTATTAATAGAAGCGAACGCGACCAGTTTTCTGACGAGACGTGTTACGTTCACATTGTACAGCCGAAAGCCGTTCGGTTTAGTAGTGATATATTTCTATTTGTTTTACTAAACAATTTTATTTCTCCACTGTGTCTATATGGCTTCCGTTTATAAGATTACATTTGTTTATTTATGTAAAATGACACATAAAACGTGCTGTCCGTGTAAACAGTATGTTGCTAATAATACGTCTTTAATTTGTACTATTTGTTCTTGTGTTTATCATGCTAAATATCTTCCTGATCTGCAAAGCAAAATAATTATCCACCCACGATCAGAATTCATCGTCAACTACATAATACATCAGACAAAAACAAATAAGTGAAGGCTTTAGAAGTTGCTATATATTCGGTTATAATCTAGCTAAGATATTTCACAAAACTATACAAACCCCCTACATTATATAAAAAACATTAATGCTAAAGCTATATGCTTTGAAGTAGTAAGTAAAATGAGGTGTCAACAATATTAAATTCTCACAATACACCTTGTGAAGATATTTTTTAATGTAATTAAGCAAACTCGTGAAAGCATTATTAATGCATTAATTCCCTAACACAAGACAACAAATGTTACAATGGGAACAGATACAATTTTTTACTATCTGAGATTGTACTCGTATATGCCCTCTGGTGAATTGCTAGATATATTTTCCACCCCCGCACCCACCCACCCACCCACCCACCCACCCACCCACCCACCCACCCACCCACCCACCCACCCACTCACTCATAGAGGCAACGTGTGGTGTTATCTATGACATATAATGCTCGAAGTGTGAGCAGCATTACACCGGGAGACAGCGAGAACATTAGGCACAAACATCAAAGAACATCTATCTTGTCGCCAACCTCTGTCAGCCATCACTGAACACAAACAGAACACAGGACTCCAGTGTTCTAACAGAGGACGTATGGACACCAGATCTCGAGGAGAACTGGTTTAGAGGGAAAATCAAAGAAGCGATAAACATCCACCGAATGAACCCTGCTCTGAACCGAGACGTCGGCCAGCGGCTCCCCTGTTTTTCTCTAGCTTCTGTGACACGACATTGGTCATGTGACACGCCAGTAACTACGTCAGTCCGCCGACGAAGCCTGAAATATTCGAAAAGAATACTAAAATTTATTGAAAAGTAATTAATGTTAAATGTTAGATATTGTTAAGTAATTATGCGATTGTTGTGTATTACCAATCGTTATTACAATAACGCCTTCATTAAAACATATGTTTAGGTTCTCATTATAATGACTAAGAAGACAACAAGTTTGAAACGTTTTGTATTCTTCGCCAACTTGGTCAAAACCGTTGTGCGGTATTTCACAAATTAGCCGTCTCAAATGCACCATTACTACCACTTATTGGTAAACCGGGCATACTATCCGAGATCACATGAAAGTGAGAGAAACGCGTGGGAAACAAAGCAAAGTAAGCATAATTAAATAACATCTGACATCAAGCTTCTTGTGAACCTCGGCGTGTAGACTTTAACGATTACCTATGCGACGTCAAATATGTTGTTTAATAAACCACGCCCGATTACCAAATTGCGTAAGTTTTTTTAAGTATTTCGTAGAACGAACCAGACTCTGTTATCAACCATTCTTCAAATAGTTCTAGCCACTTGCTAGATGACTGTATGATTGTCGACTCGTTTGACAACTTTGTGCGGGGTATGCCAGTTGTCACCGTATATACGTCACCAAAACGTCGAACAATAACAATCAATATTGGCTTATCTGCATTTGTAATCGTGCATGTCAATCTTCCTTCGTCATTGATTTTTTAGATATTTCTTTGTAGCTTTTGAAGCGCCCGTCACGATAAATGTAACAGAACTATTTCCATTATCTTGTCAAAACAGGGACAGTACAAAGCCAGAAAAAAAGCATCCGGCGATGTTTCGTATTTCGCGTAGGAGGCCGGCCGAACGCATACCGGGTGTTGGTGCAGTCATACGAACTAGTGTTTGACCTCGTTACATCCAGTAACTTAAGATGGTGCCGTTGTTTTGGTCTTACATATCAGTGAAATGCGATGCAGCCTTTACGATTCCGATTTCAACCGTAGCTTCCGAAATGACTAATTTGTAAGATATTGTGCAGCATCGTAGTCAAAATCTCTCGCGCTCTACCAAGTTTGGGGATTAGGAACGGCTCGTCATTTAGTAGAAAAACTATATATGCTCTAGAAAGCTTTAACTCCAGTCTCGTCATGCGTTGCTGATTTGACTGTGAATTCTTCAGTTTGGGACGGAATATCAATGGCATGGCACATTTTATTAACACGAATAATAAATTTAACGTATACGTTGACAGAAATAATGCATCTAACATGATTTTCACAAAAGGTGACTTTAACTAAAAATTGTAACAACTAGCCCTGTTTAGATAATTACTTAGACAACACACTGTAGTATGCATACTGTGCATGTGCTACATTTGGACTTATCTTATGTTGAATCGTTACACTGCAAACCAGACCGAACGTTTGTGGTAAACATTATTGACAATATTGAACACCCACACATTAGTTACCAAATTACTGTGTAAGCGGAACTTTGCGACAACTTTTCCTTCAAACTGTATTTCACATTTGTTTCGAGAATGATAGGGAAAGGTAGGGTTAGTTGAGCCACCCATGTCTCCCAGGAAACTACAGCAGCGACAGTTACATGGTACCACCCAGTGATTGAACAGGTTATTAGAACACGACTGACGTACAATCAGTTATGACAACGGTCAGAACATGTGAGTTAGACGCATGTTTTTTAATGTCTGCTGCCAGTGCTGGTGTGTAAACTATTAACGCATGTTATCAGACTGCATTGTCTGTGCACTTACAAATGGTTTAACTATACACAGGGAAGACTATTATTTACATCACTTCGCGCATTACTGAGAAATTGATAAAAAAAATCTTGTTGATTCACCTAAGGCCCAAGGGAGGGTTAGTTGAGTCACCTAAGGCCCAAGGGAGGGTTAGTTGAGTCACCTAAGGCCCAAGGGAGGGTTAGTTGAGCAGTGGCTAGAGAACGAAGACGAGTGTTCTTTACCCCGAAATACACCACGGAATGAATATTTCCGAGCAAATTGAGACATCGAATAGTTACACGGCAACATATTAGTAATATAGTTACACTGATTGCGATTGGTTTAAAAGTCTGTATTAATTAAGTGTGTCGACTTATAAATTAAGCGTGTAGACTTGTCAGAGACGTGTTGTACCCACTGGGTAGATGTGTTGGCTGAGTTGTTATGACATTTTAGTACAAGGCCTACGTAATTTATACAAATAAAACATTTTTCCAACTTACGCTACTCTTTGGCTCAACTTAACCCACACCACGTGTTAGTTGAGCCAGCTTACCCACCCTATTTGAATCACCTATATATAATTATCTGTGCATACTAAATATATTGTCTTTGTATAAAATTATCTACTAATAATCATAGTTTATGTGAGTAAAACAAGTTTTACTTATGAATGTAATTGTGTCCTACATATCAAAAAGAATGAAAAATGGCTCAACTAACACTTCCTTCCCCTATTTATGAAAAAAATGAGAAATTAGTAAATCTTTCATTTGACACAAAATGGTCTGTTGCGCTCAACATTGCCAAGACGGAACCTACAATGGCGATATGCCATAGTGGTGCCACCTAACGGTAATACATTGGATCAGTGGAACCATGCAAAATGGGTTTCTATCACGTAATCGACATCGTGTGACGAAGTCGTTGCCCGTTTTAGGTCACTCAAATACTCAAAGCTGTGTTCAAAACTGCTGATGTAGTGTAGAAAAGAAGTTGTTCATTGGGATAAACTGATACGGTCGGTCGGTCGGTCGGTCGGTCGGTCGGTCGGTCGGTCGGTCGGTCGGTCGGTCGGTCGGTCGGTCGGTCGGTCGGTCGGTCGGTCGGTCGGTCGGTCGGTCGGTCGGTCGGTCGGTCGGTCGGTCGGTCGGTCGGTCGGTCGGTCGGTCGGTCGGTCGGTCGGTCGGTCGGTCGGTCGGTCGGTCGGTCGGTCGGTCGGTCGGTCGGTCGGTCGGTCGGTCGGTCGGTCGGTCGGTCGGTCGGTCGGTCGGTCGGTCGGTCGGTCGGTCGGTCGGTCGGTCGGTCGGTCGGTCGGTCGGTCGGTCGGTCGGTCGGTCGGTCGGTCGGTCGGTCGGTCGGTCGGTCGGTCGGTCGGTCGGTCGGTCGGTCGGTCGGTCGGTCGGTCGGTCGGTCGGTCGGTCGGTCGGTCGGTCGGTCGGTCGGTCGGTCGGTCGGTCGGTCGGTCGGTCGGTCGGTCGGTCGGTCGGTCGGTCGGTCGGTCGGTCGGTCGGTCGGTCGGTCGGTCGGTCGGTCGGTCGGTCGGTCGGTCGGTCGGTCGGTCGGTCGGTCGGTCGGTCGGTCGGTCGGTCGGTCGGTCGGTCGGTCGGTCGGTCGGTCGGTCGCCAACAATTATCAAAATCGGTTCCACGAAAGAAAAACAAAATACGTAACAACAAATGTCAGTATAATCAATATCGATCTTAGTGCTACCGTTTATCTAACCGGATCGACCTTCTATAACAAAGGTAGAGCACGGTGACCTAACTACACACCAGCATTGATAAAACCTCTCCACCAAGACCACTCAACCATTAATTTTCCTCGTAAGAACTTCTTTGAAAGTGCCTGGTTTTAGCGTATCTCCGACTTGTCTCGCTCAGTGCAGACATGATACCTTATCAACACAGCCAAAGTTGTGTAACAGGATTGAATCAGTAGAACATCTGGTACGCCAGCCGGGAGCGAAAGACGAAAAAACATGCAGAGACGAGAGATACACACGGAGACAGGACAGATAAGTCGTCCTTTGAAAAGTCAATTATTGTTATTGTGTTCATTTATTTTTATTTTCAGAAACCAACATTTAAATGAATGCCAATGCAATGTATGATGTCTTATTGTATGTGCTAAGCCACTTGCCCAAGTTGCAGATTTGATATCATTTATCGAAGTTCATATTGATTATATTGGGAGCGATGGAATGTAATGACTAAGCAGACACGCCACAGAACGGTTATTGGAAAAACGGAAAGGAGGTTTTGTGAAAATTTATTGTTGGCGTTTTTGGACATTTCAATCGGCCGTATTTTAATTAACCCTGGCTACCACCAGTAACACAATGGAGTGGCCTATGGTGTTGGGTTCCACGCTAGTTCACTCGTAGGCTCTGCGGGGTTAGAAACGCATGACGAACCGGGATAAAAAATATTTGGTAACATCACGAATAACGACAATAAAGATAAAAGTACGTGGACTAAGGGTGTTTGTTTACTGGTACGTCTAGTTGCATATTTGATTAAGTTTCGAGTATTCCTGTATAAGAAAGGATGATTTGTTGCTGGTTATAAAATAGTACAACGGGAGAGACTTGCACACATGTAACACACTTAACGTCCCAGGTAACAACGTACAAATGTAACACACGTAACGTTCCTGGTAACAACGTACAAATGTAACACACGTAACGTCCCTGGTAACAACGTACAAATGTAACACACGTAACGACCCTGGTAACAACGTACAAATGTAACCCACGTAACGCCCCTGGTAACAACGTACAACTGTAACACACGTAACGTCCCTGGTAACAACGTACAGATGTAACACACGTAACGTCCCTGGTAACGACGTACAAATGTAACACACGTAACGTCCCTGGTAACAACGTAGAAGTGTAACACACGTAACGTCCGTGTTGACGACGTACAAATGTAACACACGTAACGTCCCCGGTAACAACGTAGAAGTGTAACACACGTAACGTCCCTGGTAACGACGTACAAACACAACTGAGATTGCAATGTATTTCCAATCTTGTAGACACTCGTTATTTTTTTGTAAATTTTATTAAAATAATTCACCCATCTTAGAACACACAAACCGCCACAGCTGCTGACTGTCCGTGTGAGAACATCCTCTCGTTACAGGCCGCCATTCTGCAGCAGTGGCGCTTCCCGGTGGCCAAACTTTCACTGATTCGACATTTCTATTATATATTGCCGTGGAACCACACTTTAGGCGAAACATCCGAAATATCCTTGTCGGATAAAGTATATCAAAGTATGCAGTCGCTCTAATTGTGACACGCTTAGTGATTTTCAAAAAACGTTTACATATGTTTGCAAAGCGAGCACAGTGTTTGATTACGGATACCAATCTAAAGCATGACATCGCGTTTCCGTGACCGTGACAGTATGCCTGCCACCCCCCCGCCGCCCCCGACCCCCGTGGGAAAAAACGTCTATAAGAGCAAATATCGGGTCATCCGTGTTACGGCGAGTTATCTCAAGATGCGCCGATTCTGAAAAGTGGTTTGAACAATTACCATTATCAGTGGTGTGTTGTTATCCACGTAGGTGCTGTCCTTATTGTGCTGGGGTTTGTGACTACAGAAATGTAAGTGTGAGATTACGTCATTAGTGATAGTAACGACACAACAAACAGATAAGACTACGAGCAGCTGCAGGGTTTTGCCGAAGGGCTGGCGCGTGGACTGTCTGTAGCTACTGAAGGATGTCGTATGTTCTGGGAGGTTGCACTCTATGCAGTTACTGAAAGACATCGTAAGTTCTGGGAGGGTGCACTCTGTGTAGCTATTTAAGGATATCGTATGTTCTGGGAGGGTGCACTCTGTGTAGCTATTTAAGGATATCGTATGTTCTGGGAGGGTGCACTCTGTGTAGCTATTTAAGGATATCGTAAGTTCTGGGAGGGTGAACTCTGTGTAGCTATTTAAGGATATCGTATGTTCTGGGAGGGTGCACTCTGTGTAGATATTTAAGGATATCGTATGTTCTGAGAGGGTGCACTCTGCTGAAGGACATATGGTAGGGTGCACTTTTAACATAATAATAAACATTTGTATAAACATTTGTTTGGAAAAATATCACACGTCAATTTAAGATATGCAAAGGTGTACAAAACTTCCTCCATCCGCTAATGGATGCTATTATAATTGCCTATTTTGATCCTACTATTGGAATGCATACTATGATCCAGTGATAGACCAATGTATTTATGGTTTATGGAAATTACTCAAGACAATGGCAGTTGTAAACTAATAATACAAGTGAATAAAGAAAAGAACACATAGTACACATGGAATTCTTCTCTTAACATTATAAAATGGCACACGTTTCAGTTGTTTCAGTGAATCTATGGAGGGCATAATATTTAACTACCCAAAACATGACAACCATGTAACCCACACTCAATACCTAAATGACCAAGTGCAAATAACATATGTATTCACTTGGACATGAAAAGCAGGACAAGTTATATTAAACAAAAATATATTTGAAACGGAGGCAAAATTGACTTGACTGAGCGAACACTGCGTGAATATCACTCTGCAATTTCCGGCTGTTGTACCAGATGTATACAGTGCGTCATTACAGTTTGAAGGAGCCTTTTAAACAGTATAACTGTTTAGTCTAACAGTGTGTTTGATTACCATAGTAACGTGCGTGCAACATTCTTGCCTGCGCGCGACAATACAAAGGCACATCGTTTTAACTTTTTCAGATCACGTATGCAATTTTAATAGACGCCATCGTGAATATATAGTTATTACATGAACTCCCACATACTCTGTGCATCCGGTGGTGGGTGGCCAACTGTTCCCCCTTTTTCCGTCCATTGTACACTAGACGTCAAATTGGCTTGAGGTAAAAAAAGGAACTCCAGTTGAAGAGATACCGTCGCAAGAAACCAGTCCTTGCAAACGACGAGTGAACCCTACCGGTTTTGCGATGCGCTACATTTTGTCTCAGCAACAAAGGTTGTTGCAAGTCTGATGCACATGAACAGTGAGCAGTGCTTCTTAATGTTATTTTACGCCTCACTGACTTAAAGCCGCCAGACATCGCCTCTGGCGCTGTCGGATCAAGGGTGTTTGTCGCCTCTCAATGAGTTCACTGTTCGTGTTGAGTACGTAACGGCGGAAGCATTGACCAATGTCAGCCGTATATCGACGTCAGCCACCACAGCGTGAATGCAGCTCCTGAAGGACATCGTAAGACGTCATCACATCCGGGTAAAGCAGACCCACAACACACGACAGGATCCATAGCAGACCTGATGCATGATGGGATACTCCCCTAAACACCTGGCCACAGCTAAACTGGGATGTAGTGAGTTTGACAGGTAGAGGTCACCAGCTCTGTTAGTCCACGACAGGTTACATATCTACCCCCTGTGTGGGGTATTTTACTTCCCCTGGCATAGACACCATAAATTATAGATGTTTGTAGCTAGGGGCGTTTGGAATGCTAAATAAGTTTCCATTCTCCTGTTGTAAGATCACACCCTCCTTTATAAACACAGCATGTAAGCATGTGCATAGGGTTGGTAATCTGTTTTTCATCCAAATGTTGAATCACCGGAACAGTTTACTTACCAATGTCATCTAAGCCACGACGAGTGTGGCTTCAAGGTGGTGAATACCTGTCACTGCGTCACTCGCTAGGTGCGGCAATTGTTTGACTCATAGAACATCTCCAGCGAGTCTCTTGACATTGTCTAACCCAATATGTTGACACATTTTTTA
Organism: Lamellibrachia columna; assembly: GCA_963662155.1. NCBI lineage: Eukaryota > Metazoa > Annelida > Polychaeta > Sabellida > Siboglinidae > Lamellibrachia > Lamellibrachia columna. The sequence continues at coordinate 18,005,807 of OY759273.1, read as the reverse complement.
TATACAACATGAAAATTCAAGTTATAATGTTACGATCCATACAACGATATACAATGGTTGCGAAATAAAAATAAAAGGCAAGATGATATGAGCATTCCTAAGTTTCGTTGTCTTTGCCATGTGTGTCCAAACACGGAGTGAGGAAACCAAGGAAGGAAGCCTGCACATAGGAAGGAAGGAAGCCTGTACATAGGAAGGAAGGAAGCCTGCACATAGGAAGGAAGGAAGCCTGTACATAGGAAGGAAGGAAGCCTGCACATAGGAAGGAAGGAAGCCTGTACATAGGAAGGAAGGAAGCCTGCACATAGGAAGGAAGGAAGCCTGTACATGGAAGGAAGGAAGCCTGTACATAGGAAGGAAGGAAGCCTGCACATAGGAAGGAAGGAAGTATGTACATAGGAAGGAAGGAAGCCTGCACATAGGAAGGAAGGAAGCCTGTACATAGGAAGGAAGGAAGCCTGTACATAGGAAGGAAGGAAGCCTGTACATATGAAGGAAGGAATCCTGCACATAGGAAGGAAGGAAGCCTGCACATAGGAAGGAAGGAAGCCTGTACATAGGAAGGAAGGAAGCCTGCACATAGGAAGGAAGGAAGCCTGCACATAGGAAGGAAGGAAGCCTGTACATAGGAAGGAAGGAAGCCTGCACATAGGAAGGAAGGAAGCCTGCACATAGGAAGGAAGGAAGCCTGCACATAGGAAGGAAGGAAGCCTGTACATAGGAAGGAAGGAAGCCTGCACATAGGAAGGAAGGAAGCCTGCACATAGGAAGGAAGGAAGCCTGCACATAGGAAGGAAGGAAGCCTGTACATAGGAAGGAAGGAAGCCTGCACATAGGAAGGAAGGAAGGAAGCCTGCACATAGGAAGGAAGGAAGCCTGCACATAGGAAGGAAGGAAGCCTGCACATAGGAAGGAAGGAAGCCTGTACATAGGAAGGAAGGAAGCCTGTACATAGGAAGGAAGGAAGCCTGCACATAGGAAGGAAGGAAGCCTTTACATAGGAAGGAAGGAAGCCTGCACATAGGAAGGAAGGAAGCCTGCACATAGGAAGGAAGCCTGTACATAGGAAGGAAGGAAGCCTGCACATAGGAAGGAAGGAAGCCTGTACATAGGAAGGAAGGAAGCCTGTACATAGGAAGGAAGGAAGCCTGCACATAGGAAGGAAGGAAGGAAGCCTGCACATAGGAAGGAAGGAAGCCTGCACATAGGAAGGAAGGAAGCCTGCACATAGGAAGGAAGGAAGCCTGTACATAGGAAGGAAGGAAGCCTGCACATAGGAAGGAAGGAAGCCTGTACATAGGAAGGAAGGAAGCCTGCACATAGGAAGGAAGGAAGCCTGCACATAGGAAGGAAGGAAGCCTGCACACACCTACAATGACATCCTAAGACAGCTCACATGTGGAAAAGCAAGTTATTAAGAGGGAAATACAAGGTAGCCAAATGTGGAGGGACGTCGTGATTCGAGAAATTCGCTCAACATAAGCAAATAAGTAAACACGTAAATAAGCACCATTTCATTTATCCCCAGTACGGAAATGCACACTGCTTGTGTATACATGTCACGTGATGGTCTTCTCTGACGTCATATAAGATGATCCGTGACGGCGGACAACTTCTCCCGGCAAGTGGAGACAGTTTGAAAATGTCCACAGATTGCAGACAAAGCGTCATCAGAAGCGAGAACACGTTTTGTCGCGTATGGCCATAGGCGTATGACCATAGGCGTATGACCATAGGCGTATGACCATAGGCGTCGATAGCTGTTGAATGTTGGGGCCGAAGTTGATTGCTGCAAGCACAGCGTGCAAATGCAGCTGAAGGTTCGGGTCCTGACACGTTTGTCCCGATAAAGAAGACCAGGATTCCAACAAACATTTGGGGTAATAGTTGGAAGCAAAGTATATTCGAGCCCACCCTCCACCCAAAGTATTGAGGTCCCGGCCCCCTACCACCCCCCCCCCCTCCTCCCCCCGTTCCAACGCCTATGGTGACTTTCAAATAACCGAACCTGTTAACTTGTGAATCTCTGTTATAACGCCCACGTAACCTATCTTGCCTTATAATGTGCTCATCGGTAAATAGGCCTACCGAAGTCACATTTACGTGATCCTATTACAGTGTACTGTTTCTATGTCAATTGTACATTTTCTGTGCCACTTTATTAGAGTCAATGCGGTTCTGATTAATCTCCGTCTGTAATCACACAGCTACTATTCCAATGACGTTATCATTAACAATAACTGCGACAGTTCAGAAAAAACCGTTCTACTTTTGCGTTTCTTAGAACAGTCGACATCAGATTGTCCGCCGTAATAAACGACGCATTGAGCATGTTATCGTCGGTCGGGGCGCCACTACATAAGCATTAGTCATGAGTAATGCGCATATCAGATCGCACATATGTCTATAGCGTCCCACAGACAGCACTCAACGACACGAACAAGTTGTCCTTGGTCGGGGGCACTACTGTATAAGCATTAGTCGAGCAATGCGCGTCAGACCATACTGTGTCAATATGATTTTATCCATCACTGACGTTTTGGCAAAAACAGCACCTGTGTCTAAAATTGAAGAGCGCAATGTTATTATTAATTGCAGTGAAGGGCATATTATATTTAGGATTTACACTAATTATAAATTATATTTAACGTTGCCAGTGTTGCAGTCGCCGTATTTCTCGACAAAGGTCAAAATCGTCATGTGCCTGTCTAAGTGTCTTAAATTGTCCGTCTCAACAATGAACAATTTAATGAGTATATTGTAGGTATTTTTGTGATAGGAATGGACGTGTTCATGTTCTGGTTATAGATTACAGCTATTTATTAATTCTTGAAAACTGTTCCTCGAGAAATATGACTTAACGGAAAAACAGATGTGTTCGTAATGTAAATAAAAAGAAGAATACAACATATTTTTCTTTTCTATCTTCAGTTGGCAACAGCGGTGCATGTATTAGTCCGCCACCGGGATTGGCATTTAGTAGAAATTAACATCAGACAACAAGTCAACCGTAGTCAGCTTATCGGCCTGACAAAATCAAACAACCAAAAAAACAATATATTATATAGCGTTCAACTGTGTGAACTTATATGGTTCTATATAAAACCAGTTGTGTGTATTAAAACATGATAGCGCGATGGCGCGGGACTATCAAAATGTACAACGGATATATTAAACCGAGGGCGATTGTCGTTGATTCGTCTGTGTTGATGTCGATGAGAGGACCGTCATGTCGAGGGCTACCGGCCGTAAACACACACACACACACACACACACACACACACACACACACACACACACACACACACACACACACACACACACACACACACACACACACACACACACACACACACACACACACACACACACACACACACACACACACACACACACACACACACACACACACACACACACACACACACACACACACACACACACACACACACACACACACACACACACACATACACACACACACTGCTTGCATACAACAAACTGCACACGCACGCACGCACGCACGCACGCACGCACGCACGCACACAAGTACGCACACAAGTACGTACACAAGTACGAACACAAGTACGTACACAAGTACGTACACAAGTACGTACACACGTACACGTAGTGGACACGCGTAACAAGTTTTACAAGATTGCCATCCACAGCAAAACAAATGAACAAGGAAGCCATTGCCTTATCGACAGTCCACACGTCAGGCGTATAGTGCTCCCGTGTACTCTGAACTTTCATATACCTTTTCTGGATTAAGAGCATATAAGATGGTCACGTTATCTTCGTCCACTACGGGAGTATTGATACTATGGCCATATTTTCCAACGAAGACGATACAGGTTAACAGCAAACGCACATATGCAATATAAAACAATATAAAACAATATAAAACAATATAAAAAAGTGCGTGTTTTGTTTTCTTCAAATTATCGAAAGAATTGACTTTAGTCGCTAGATCTGGTAAGGCTCAAAAAGTGGATATCCGAAACGGTGAATACTTCTGATCATGGGCGTGACTCCCATCCGTGAGTGTTCACCGTTTCCATTTTCACTTCAATAAATTCTTGATTAAGAATTAAATAGGTTAACAGTTTGCCTGATGATTTCACAAAAACTACATACAAAAGTTGCACAAACGAGTTAGCATGTCGTAGTGGATACTAAGTAGGTTTGAATATTTGGAAACATTTATTTGAAATGAGACAAGAAAAATTGAGGAGGGACCTTTAATAGGAATAACACATCGAGAATCGAATCGAATCGTGTGCGTGCGTGCGTGCGTGCGTGCGTGCGTGCGTGCGTGCGTGCGTGCGTGCGTGCGTGCGTGCGTGCGTGCGTGCGTGCGTGCGAACCAGTGTCAGTGTGTTTTCCAACGTCTTCTCGAGGCAAAGAAAAGGTCGCATCCACATTTGCATCTAAAGATACATTACAGCTGCGTCTCCCTAGCGTCATCGCTCCCTTCCAGTATTGCGTGCAGCTACACGAATAACGATTAGTAAACACAAAGCATGTACAACGGCAGCTACTGCGTTATCTTACTATAGTAGCATCACTTACTCTTCTAAGAAACTGCAAGTTAGTTGGAATGTGACGTTCTGTAATTGCCACTTCTTGAGTGTATTTTTAACCATTTGTCTGGACGAGGCTGCCAGATTTGCTTACACCAAAACATCTCTAATGTCGTGGATCTTCGAAACATCAGCAGGTTGCAGCACGTAAGTCGTGTACATGACCCTTTGTTGGCCGAGTCGCTGTGCTGTGGCCGACCACCTGCATTGACCCCGCCGCCGTACCAGTGGCGCCGCGCCGTGGACCGAGAACCAACCGTGATACATCATACAAATTAATTTCCATTTTATTCCTCTGTCAGTAGCGATCGCATATCACGTCTAACTACACCACTGTCCACGGTGTGCGGTGTACGGTGTACGGGCGTGTTGTGTTAACAGGCGGCGACCGGAAAATGTTGATCTGGTTATCTTAGAAACAGCTCGTGGGCAGAGAAACTGCTACTCCATCTAGCCCTAAGACTCGGAAATAAGAATTTCGAAATCGCTAGATGGAGCCACGTGTCCATTTCATTACAATCTGGCTGCAGCAGAAGCAAAACATGCTGGGAGCTAATCACATTAAAACTGAAGCTTCATAATTATACAAATCGTCCTTATCGAGGTAGGACTGCTTACAATAGCCACGGGAAACTCAGACAAAATAAGTAAATGCATGCAATAGGCTAACACTAATAGTGGTATAAATGTATCAGTTGTCTGCGATATATGAAACAAATATTCAAATAATGAAAGTATCATATTGCAAACGCCCCGTGGGTGGGCTTCTAACCCCACAATAGGAATATTCGCTAAAATTGGTACAACTTTTTTCAGAGTCTAATGAACTAGATTGTTCATAGCACATATACGATATTTATCGAAAAGATTCTTTTCCGCATACGACATCCCCTTAGGGAGGATACTAAAAACTAATAAAGCGGAGTAAATCAAATGAAGAAAGCTAAATGTTTTCATATATGGGTTGTATGCAGGATTATTGATAACGTTCCTGAAATTAATTTTGGACAGCAAACTGGTCCTGAAAAAAAACAGAGTAGGAACACATAATTATATCACAATGCACTCATCTTTTCATAGCATTACTGTTCTTAGCACAACTTACCCCTACATTCCTGTAATACATTCACATTTTTTAACAATCCCTATTTTCTGAATTGTTTAAACTATTGAGTGCGCTGAGGGATTTCAAAATATGCAAACTTTCTAAACGACACCATTGCTGGACGGCAGTGAACGGGGCCAGTGGCCGAATACCCCCCGAGAGAATTCCAAAAATTCAAACCTACTTAGTATCCACTACGACATGCTAACTCGTTTGTGCAACTTTTGTATGTAGTTTTTGTGAAATCATCAGGCAAACTGTTAACCAAGAGAGCCGTGCTCTGGACAGCGGAGGGTAGAAGGAGTAAGGAAACGTGGAGAAGAACCGTGTCAAAAGAGACGACCACATGCGACCTGTCGTGGGCTGCAGACCAACAGTGGCGCTCTCTTGTGGAAGCCGTGTGTGCCACTTAAATTCTAATGCACGAACAGGAATGAAGTGATACTTCCTAAACCTTTGCCTATGCATTATTTTTACCTGTTGATGTTGGTTAAATAGCAAAAAAGGAAACTCTGACACGTCTTCTGTGACGCTTTCTCGCAAATACGACATTGTGTTCGCCTACTTAGTCTTTCTACTTAGTCTTTCTACTTAGTCTTTCTACTTAGTCTTTCTACTTAGTCTTTCTTGACCTGGTCCTTAGCGAAACTGACAATGAAGCTGAAAAACCAGCGAAAACGTCGATAAATTGTTAGTCTTTTCTAAGAAATGTTCTAATGACCAAAGTGATTCGTGGCCAATATTCCGGGCATATTTTGGCATCCACGTACCAATTCCTGTTCCACCCTAATACGGAACTGTAATTTTAGAGCGACATATGGTGGCGCCACCTCGCGAGGTCCGGGTTAAGCTGAATCAAGTGAAGTTGTAAGTAAGGTACCGCTTGTGTTTTCTTTCTATCGGTCATTTACGATCGAAGCTAACGTAGAACGGTCTACATCGTCATAGTACAAGTCAGTCGAAATTTGAAACAAAGTCATTGTGCGACAGGTGGCGGCATTGTCTTTATACAATGTTACTTGGAATAAATTTTTTTATTGGCATCCGTTCTTCAATAATTTTACTTTCTAGTAGGGGTTGCCATTTGTAATTGTAATTAGTAATTTAGCATACGTACGACTGTAAGTCCACGCCAGGCTACATATTTGCAATATTCTACTTCCCTGGCATTACACAACAAGTTTAAAGGACATACGGCTTTCAGTGTCTCATCAAATAGAACTTCACAGCTTCCATCCCATATTCAAGGTATACGTATTCCATTATTGCACTATTTCTTGGGGGGCGGCATTTTTTTACTCTTGCCCCAGCGGTAGTTTGCCTCTATACGCCACTGCACTACTCCAACATCACAATAACAACCAAGTACCAAGATATTGATAATGATTCAGCGCAGCCACATTCCAGCCCGAAATTCACAACACCTCCAACAAAACTCAACAAAACCATCCAACAAAACTCCCGACTGTGATCACCACACAACTTACTGAATAGATAATGGTCAAAATTAATATATGTCAACATAATATTACTTCATTATTCACTACGAACTCATCCTGCGATTGTCACGGCGACTGCCACGGCGACTGTCACGGAGGCTGCCACGGCGGCTGCCACGGCGGCTGCCACGGCGGCTGCCACGGCGGCTGCCACGGCGACTGCTACGGCGGCTGCCACGGCGACTGCCACGGAGGCTGCCACGGCGGCTGCCACGGCGGCTGCCACGGCGGCTGCCACGACGGCTGCCACGGCGGCTGCCACGGCGGCTGTCACGGCGGCTGCCACGGCGACTGTCACGGAGGCTGCCACGGCGGCTGCCACGGCGGCTGCCACGGCGGCTGCCACGGCGACTGCCACGGCGGCTGCCACGGCGGCTGCACGGCGGCTGCCACGGCGACTGCGGGAAGCATTCAGCCACGCTGCTATTCGTTCAGATATCCATAAAATGTCCAAAGTTTACTGGTAATTTTTTCCCACACTGTCGCCCCCCCCAAGATGTGCCGCTGGACACAGCTGTCCCAATCGACCCACCTAGTTACGCCAGTGGCCGCAAACGTCATGGTTATCGTCAGCATTGACAGTTTCTGCAAAATATTAATAGCCTGTTCCTGAGTCGCCAGAGTAATTGCTAAGCGTTATCAAATTCATCTCAAATAAATCAAATAGACATCATATCAAACCCAATAATTTTGCCGCTGATATCACTTCTTTTTTGTTCGATAAAAACGCTTATAACTGCATCGTCAACCTATTTAGCCTATCGCGAATCCGGTTCATTGATGTCTTAACATCGTCAACCGATTTAGCCTATCGCGAATCCGGTTCATTGATGTCTTAACATCGTCAACCGATTTAGCCTATCGAGAATCCGGTTCATTGATGTCTTAACATCGTCAACCGATTTAGCCTATCGCGAATCCGGTTCATTGATGTCTTAACATCGTCAACCGATTTAGCCTATCGCGAATCCAGTTCATTGATGTCCTAATACGTAGTGCGTGAATAGTTTAAGTAATATCCGCAATCGGTTTAATGAAAATGGGCATATTTTTTTCAAATCATCGAAAGATTTGACTTTAGTCATTAGATCTGGTAAGGCTCAGAATAGTGGATATCCAAAACGGTAAACACGTTATGGGGTCAAGGCTGACCATCGGCTCTTGCTGAGCACATGACAAAATTATGAAATTTCACCAAGGGCGACATTAATGAGCGTTTCCATTTTCACTTCAATAGATTCTGCATGCGGAATTAAATAATTTTATAATTTGTCTGACGATTTCACAAAAACTACATACACAAGCGAGCTAGCATGTCGTAGTCGATAGTAGGTTTGAATTTTCGCAAAATAATTTTAAATGAGATGAAAAAAAAATCCAATTGATGATACACCTTTAGAAGAATTATGATCTTGCTACTTTAAAGCTAAACTGGTCCCAGACCATTAATGTGATTCATCTGTTATTAATCCGCCTGTGTGTGTGTGTGTGTGTGTGTGTGTGTGTGTGTGTGTGTTTGTGTGTGTGTGTATATATATATATATATATATATATATATATATATATATATATATATATATATATATATATATATATATATATATATATATATATATATATATATATATATATATATATATATATATATATATATATATATATATATATCAGTATCCAGTCTGTAGGTTTACACTTTACCGTATATATATTTACACTTTTATATATATATGATTTAACCTAGGGCAAATGCTTTGTCATGTTCAAAATACAAGAAGTTAACAATTGTTGTAAAAGGGATGATGATTTTTTCTTTATATTGCATGTTTATTTCATACCGTTCTATTATTCCATCATATCAATAGTGCCGTAGGTACTGTTGTTCAAGTAATACTAATTTTGTTAATTTATATTCTGGATGTCCCAGAAATATGATTTTAAATGTCATAGCAGAATAAGAATAAGTACCTGAAAAACAATATTTCAAACATGCCCTAGTTACATATAAATACAATCAAGGCAACACGTAAGTAAAGTCAAACAAAGAAAGTAAAAGTATAAACGATACACTTACTTTCGCAATTCCATATTTCCCATCCATAAAAGACGTTGCATCAACTGTATAAAGTTACGTAGAAATAGTACCAGAATATTCATGTACATATCATAGATACGACCATGAGCATCATTGTTTCACGCTCGTTGTGTGACAGTCACGATGCTGCATGTCCGAGGCGGGCAGCTGAAGGCAATTGTACGAGGAAGCACCTGGCCGGTCATCCGGCTCTGCGCGGCCACGCGTGACGTACCCGAGGCTAGAATACCGTAGCTGTTCCAGCGCCCGCGGCAGAACGTGCCGCGTCGAGGCCCATAACTTTCCAACGGTCACGCTCGCACATCCGCACCACCGTCGTCGCTTCGAGTCGGTCTTTGTTTATATAAATACGATAAAATACATACGAGTGAAATGATTGAAGAAGAATTCTAGGACGAGCCAAGAGTGTATTATTCACAATTCTGTCGTCTCAAAGTGACAGTATTAAAGAGTTGGGCAGCAGTGATCGAATTAAATTCATGTTAACATAAAATTAAAATAGGAAAATAAATATAAAAGGTGATAACTAACTTGTCCGTGTATATGTTGTGGTTACAAGAATGCGGTGGTCTTATGAAGGCTCAGTCAACTACAGTCACGCCAAGTCGATTTTTCTATAGGGCTTACTGGCACTGAGGGTGGTCACTGTTTTGTTCAGTGGTAGCGAGACCGGACCGACATTAGCATGTTCACAAAAGTCCCCAATGTTGAGAGCCAGGTTTTTACACCAAAAGTACCTACCTGAAAGAAAATATATGAAGATTTGCAGGAATAGCTGTGCCAAGTTAGACAACATCGGGAGTAAGGGAGATCCGAGCTAGTTGTTACCATTTTCAGTTAAAGCGAAACAAAAGGTTTTGGGGTTATGCACATAAAAAAGATAAAAAAAATAGAGAATATCACGCAAGTGTTTTTTCTCAGAACGTGTTCTACAAGTAGGAGATTCCGGTCATTTCTCATGTTCTCATGCAGAGTTCTATGAAAATCGGGTAACCTAGACTACGCGTGACGTATTAATTGAGGCCGGTAAACACTTAACCAGCGCACAGTCTCTAACAAACGTGCTATTTGGTCAGAAAGAGGACTAGTTTAGTAAAAAAAAGCCAATATATGTTACATTAGTTGAGTTTGAACGCAAACAGCATGGTCATATCCTATTGGCAAATACAGTAATATGTGTATACAAATATAATTTTATAATCTTTTCGATAAATATTGTATATGTGTTATGATTGATCTAATTCAGTGTCTTAGGTTTTTTCCGTGTGTTGAAATTGTTGACTCACCTAGACCCTGAAAAAAGTTGCAGCCATTTTAGCGGAGGTTCCTATATTACCCATTTTGGAAATCATAATTTTCCATGCAGAATACATGCATATGTAGAGAGGGAGAGACAGAGGGGGAGAGAGAGGGAGTTGACTGGAGGGGACACCTCTCTCTCTCTCTCTCTCTCTCTCTCTCTCTTCTCTCTCTCTCTCTCTCTCTCTCTCTCTCTATATATATATATATATATATATATATATATATAGAGGGAGAGACAGAGGGGGAGAAAGAGGGAGAGAGAGGTGATATATATATATATATATATATATATATATATATATATATACATAATATATATATATATATATATATATATATATATATATATATATATATATATATATATATATATATATATATATATATATTTATATATATATCACCTCTCTCTCCCCTCTCTCTCCCTCTCTACATATATATATATATATATATATATATGTGTGTGTATAATATACACACATATATATATATGTAGAGAGGGAGAGACAGAGGGAGAGAGAGGGGAGAGAGAGGTGATATATATATATATATATATATATATATAATAAAATATATATATATATATATATATATATATATATAATAATATATATATATATATATATATATATATATATATATATATATATTATATATATATATATATATATATATATATATATATATATATATATATATATATATATTATATATATATATATATATATATATATATATATATATATATATATATATATATATATATATATATAGAGAGAGAGAGAGAGAGAGAGAGAGGTGTCCACTCCGGTCAATTTGATGACACGTTTCTATGCAGACCATGTTTTTACGTTAGTATCCCTTAACCCAACAGTGTAATAAAGTTACGCAGTTCGTACATTATGTAAACTGTGGCATCCCATTACTTCTTCATATAATAACATTTGTGCTGGTCTTCTTTACTTTGATTTTAATTAGGATATCTTTATTTGATGCTACGTGTGGTAATCTAACTCTTAGTAATCTCATTGGACACTTATCTACAGATTGTGTAACTGCTCGCAGCGTGAGTACGTTTAAAAACTTAAATTGACAAATATCTCAGGAGGGCGGGTTACACATCAATGAAAAACTGTTGGACGTTCGATAAGCCAATGGCTTCCTTGTCCATTTGCCTTCTGTGTGTTTTGCTTTGGGCAACAATCTTGTTAAATCTTACGACTTGGTCAGAACAGATTTAATGAATTTATTACTACCATACCCGGTGTCAGAAGGACATGAAAGTGTCGTAGGTGGTACTGTAATGTCAGGACGATGTAACTCCCTAGATTTATTGTCGTTTGTCAATTTAGTTAACCTAATAATGAGACATTTACTTGATTGTTCCAAGCGCGTTCTTCGCTCGACGAGTTTGCCTTTGGGCGCTCGCCATAGTTTAACGGAGACGGACACAGACATTCCTTAAAGGAACATCATAGGGCCTCGATTGTTCGTTGTATGTCTACTAAAACGACACACTAGTGCATGTAGTAAATGCATATACGTTAGTTATACAATTCCGCACGGCTCAAATTCTCAATGATTCACTGTTACGCTTTGCGGTGGCGTTTCCGACTTAATTGTCTTTCGACAAGAGTCGCCCACAACAGCACACAGGGCGAACAATCGGGGTATCTCCGTGCATCATCTGCATGGGCGACGCTGTTCATGAACGCGGAGAAAAAAGTGTGGGAGCAAGAAAACTCATAAACATTTCGTCATGTTTGTGTCATCAATATTCCAAGACAGAGTGGGTTGTCGCCGTGGCAAATGAGAGTCCCAAACTGGCCCGGCAACTTGGATTTTGTCGCGACTCAAACGAGATGCATTTTTACAGTCACTTCCGGTAGTCTTTCATGATTTCGCATTTTACCGCTAATACAATGCTCTAGAATGATTAAACTTTTGATTTTTTTCTGAGTCACTTGGCTGGTGGTTTATGCTGGGGGAAAATTACTGCTCCCACCCTCTTCTCTAATAGCAGAGGGTGGCGGCCGGAACTGCTTTCCGGTCGATTGTGTGGCGCGCCGAGCAGGCAGTACCATAGCTGACTTCCCGACGTGGACTCCGGTTAACAGAATCGCGGATAACATAATCAGTCGTTTGGTAGAATCAAATATATTGGCTGGGGAGGAATCATTAAGTATTCCCGCTATATTAACATGCGCCGCTTAAGTGAATTAGCCGCTTAGCAGAAACACATTGCTATAATGTAATAGCCAAATGTACTTCGCACACGGACCTCGCACTCGATTGAAATTGTGACAAATAGCCAACACAAATTACAGAGTCATATTGTGACAAATATTACAGGGAACTTCATCGTAATGGTATGTTACAAAGAAACACATTGTGAAAAAAATTGTTTTGTGGCCTGCGCCCCACTGGTCTCCGCGCACAGTCGACTGAACGTCTGTACTCGGCCGATCAATCTCTGCTCAAGTCGAGACTTTCTAGTGAAAGAACAGCGGCTCCCGGTATAGCACCGCTGCAGACCATGCCTGAGACCACTTGCAATAAATCTTGCGACCCAAACTGTTCGCATGTTGACAAACTTTGTCGCGATTTGCAATCGACAACCAACCTACGATGTCTCCACTCCGTTTACAAGTCACCCGTTTTACACGATCGTAGAAGTTGCACCCTAACCGACGACACAGTGTGAAGTCGCTTTCAAAGGTTGACTGTCAACACTGTCGGTTGAGCGAGCGTTTCTTTCGTCTGCGTCATACTCACACAGTCACGACTCGCGCATTCCTCTCCGCCTTGCACCGATTACTTGGCCGGACCAGAACGACGAGGCAGTGCGGGGGAGAGGCGGCCAGGTCACTGCTGGAACACCGCCGGTCTACTCTCGGTCTACGCCACGGACATTCCATTAGCAGTCTTTATTACTCGATTGATGTTAGCAGTCTGTCTTTATGTCCTGTCTGAGACCCACTCGTTCTCATGAACGGCCGATGTTGAAGACAATTTGTACTATAATAGCTCCTCGAAAATCAACATTATTATATCCGTGTCAAGTTAATTATCTATTTGTGTGAATAATAATGTTTAATTGTGATAAGAGTTTTTGCAGTACATAACCACTGGGGATTTAATTATAGGTAGCACTGCTAATAAAATGTGGAGTGGAAATCGGGGGTGTTAAGAGTCTTAGGAATGAATAATTCTGAGGAGTGAAAAACCATCCTCGCTTACGAGGGGTGGTAGTAGTACTATACAACGCCTGGCAGATAACTCTGTTGAAACACGGAACTTCCAGTTCCACGTGGCATGTATGGGTCGTGGCCTGTATTCCCTGGTCTGGTCAGGCCGAACGGACTGTGCTGCCGCCTGGGGGAACAAGCGGAATAAAGATCTTCGTGTTATCACATGCCGTGTCGTCGTTCTAATAAATCTTAGTGAATACTCACCGTCGCATATACCAGAACTTATGACATGTGGAACACACATAAAGTGACGCAACCAGTGCTATTCGACATCTTCTCTCAGGCGATGTCATCTCATTCCATCCATGTGTATATGTAACGGCTTATCTATATAGCACCTGGATGTAAAAGCTGATTGACAATATGCGTGACTAAATTCCGCCCAGTAATCGTGTGTGTGTCTTACACATTGATTTGTTTATGAAGGTTTGGATTAGTCTGGGAGTATTCTTGGTTACTTTCCACCAGCGATGTGCGTATTTGCAACATTGTTCGATATCATTATAATTTATTATATATATATATATATATATATATATATATATATATATATATATATATATATATATATATATATATATATATTTACAGCATTGCAAGTATTTGTAAGAAACGTAGAAGCTGTTGCCAGAGCTTTCAATGCTGCATACAACACAGGCACAGTGCCACAAGAATGGTCAAGATCTTTAATATGCCCGATCTACAAAAACAAAGGTGATTTCCTGAATTATGAAAACTACAGAGGGGTGTCGTTGCTCAACCACGTGACCAAAATCTATTAATCGGTACTTGAGAAAAGATTGAGAGGATTAGTAAAGGTGCAGCTGGGGCCGGGGCAATGTGGCGTCAGAAGTGGCAAAGGACCCACAGACATGACATGTGTATTCCGGTAGAAGTGGCAAAGGACCCACAGACATGACATGTGTACTCCGGTAGAAGTGGCAAAGGACCCACAGACATGACATGTGTACTCCGGTAGAAGTGGCAAAGGACCCACAGACATGACATGTATACTCCGGTAGAAGTGGCAAAGGACCCACAGACATGACATGTGTACTCCGGTAGAAGTGGCAAAGGACCCACAGACATGACATGTGTACTCCGGTAGAAGTGGCAAAGGACCCACAGACATGACATGTGTACTCCGGTAGAAGTGGCAAAGGACCCACAGACATGACATGTGTACTCCGGTAGAAGTGGCAAAGGACCCACAGACATGACATGTGTACTCCGGTAGAAGTGGCAAAGGACCCACAGACATGACATGTGTACTCCGGTAGAAGTGGCAAAGGACCCACAGACATGACATGTATACTCCGGTAGAAGTGGCAAAGGACCCACAGACATGACATGTGTACTCCGGTAGAAGTGGCAAAGGACCCACAGACATGACATGTGTACTCCGGTAGAAGTGGCAAAGGACCCACAGACATGACATGTGTACTCCGGTAGAAGTGGCAAAGGACCCACAGACATGACATGTGTACTCCGGTAGAAGTGGCAAAGGACCCACAGACATGACATGTATACTCCGGTAGAAGTGGCAAAGGACCCACAGACATGACATGTGTACTCCGGTAGAAGTGGCAAAGGACCCACAGACATGACATGTGTACTCCGGTAGAAGTGGCAAAGGACCCACAGACATGACATGTGTACTCCGGTAGAAGTGGCAAAGGACCCACAGACATGACATGTGTACTCCGGTAGAAGTGGCAAAGGACCCACCGACATGACATGTGTATTCCGGTAGAAGTGGCAAAGGACCCACAGACATGACATGTGTACTCCGGTAGAAGTGGCAAAGGACCCACAGACATGACATGTGTACTCCGGTAGCTGACAGATGAACAGTGGGAATATAAAGCAACAATGCTTATGACATTCCTAGTTCTGGAGAAAGTCTTCGACAAAGTCCCAAGAGGGAAACTTAGGAAGGTGATGGAATAGTGTGTCTAATCATTAGATCTGAAACAAACAGTTGTCATCACCTATACAACCTGTCAGAATAAAGTCGTCGCGAGAGGGTCAGTGGCTTGGTGTCGTCACAAGAGTAAGATGGGCGCTTACTCTCCCCTCTTAGTCATCTTGTACATGGGATTTGGTGATTCGACAGCAGTAAATCAAGAAGAACATTACTTCATATCTAACTGGCGTACACTGCTGATAGATGGAATGAATCATTGTGATGATAGATGATAGATGGAATGAATCATTGTGATGATAGATGTATAGATCAATAATTATTAGTTAAATTTGAAAAGGGTACTACGTCTAAATATATATATATATATATATATATATATATATATATATATACATACATATATATATATATATATATATATATATATATATATATATATATATATATATATATATATATATATATGTATGTATGTATATATATATATATATATATATATATATATATATATATATATATATATATATATCATAAAACACGTCAGGGGCGGATCTATTCTTGTGAGCAGGGGGTCTCAGTCAGTCGTAGTCATGTATTGTTCTATTTACAGAAGGGTTAATATTCGCCGGCTGCTAATACTTCAGTCTTTACATTGACACTAGTTCCGATGTAGGCCTATATACGTGTTCCTTTACCGTAATATTTGCCACGGACACAGGGATCTAAGACCCCCTCCATGGCTTGGGGGCGGTTGAGACCCCTAAGACCCCCTTGGATCCGCTGCTGCACGTAGATGAACCAAAACAATACGTGTTCTCACTTTTGAAGACGTTTTGTCTGCAATCTGTGGACATTGTCAGACTGACCTCTAGGTGCTGTAATGGTCAAACTGTGGAAATTGTCAGACTGACCTGTAGGTGCTGTAATGATCAAACTGTGGACATTGTCAGACTGACCTCTAGGTGTTGTAATGGTCAAATTTCAAACTGTGGACATTGTCAGACTGACCTCTAGGTGCTGTAATGGTCAAACTGTGGACATTGTCAGACTGACCTCTTAGTGCTGTAATGGTCAAACTGTGGACATTGTCAGACTGACCTCTAGGTGCTGTAATGGTCAAACTGTGGACATTGTCAGACTGACCTGTAGGTGCTGTAATGGTCAAACTGTGGACATTGTCAGACTGACCTCTAGGTGTTGTAATGGTCAAACTTCAAACTGTGGACATTGTCAGACTGACCTCTAGGTGCTGTAATGGTCAAACTGTGGACATTGTCAGACTGACCTCTAGGTGCTGTAATGGTCAAACTGTGGATATTGTCAGACTGACCTCTTAGTGCTGTAATGGTCAAACTGAGGACATTGTCAGACTGACCTCTAGGTGCTGTAATGGTCAAACTGTGGACATTGTCAGACTGACATGTAGGTGCTGTAATGGTCAAACTGTGGACATTGTCAGACTGACCTCTAGGTGTTGTAATGGTCAAACTGTGGACATTGTCAGACTGACCTCTTAATGCTGTAATGGTCAAACTGTGGACATTGTCAGACTGACCTCTTAGTGCTGTAATGGTCAAACTGTGGACATTGTCAGACTGACCTCTAGGTGCTGTAATGGTCAAACTGTGGACATTGTCAGACTGACCTGTAGGTGCTGTAATGGTCAAACTGTGGACATTGTCAGACTGACCTCTAGGTGTTGTAATGGTCAAACTTCAAACTGTGGACATTGTCAGACTGACCTGTAGGTGCTGTAATGGTCAAACTGTGGACATTGTCAGACTGACCTCTAGGTGCTGTAATGGTCAAACTGTGGACATTGTCAGACTGACCTCTTAGTGCTGTAATGGTCAAACTGAGGACATTGTCAGACTGACCTCTAGGTGCTGTAATGGTCAAACTGTGGACATTGTCAGACTGACCTGTAGGTGCTGTAATGGTCAAACTGTGGACATTGTCAGACTGACCTCTAGGTGCTGTAATGGTCAAACTGTGGACATTGTCAGACTGACCTCTTAGTGCTGTAATGGTCAAACTGTGGACATTGTCAGACTGACCTCTAGGTGCTGTAATGATCAAACTGTGGACATTGTCAGACTGACCTCTAGGTGCTGTAATGATCAAACTGTGGACATTGTCAGACTGACCTCTAGGTGCTGTAATGGTCATACTGTCTCCACTTGCCGGGATACGGATCATCTTATATGACGTCAGAGAAGATCATCACGTGACATGTGTACGCAAGCAGTGTGCATTTCCACCCTGGGGTAAACAACATGGTGCTACACGTGCTTATTTGTGCCTTAACTGATTTGCTTTTGTTGAGCGAATTTCTCGAATCACGACGTCCCTCCACATTTGGCTACCTTGTATTGCCCTCTTAATAACTTGCTTTTCCACCTGTGAGCTGTCTTAGGATGTCATTGTAGGTGTGTGCAGGCTTCCTTCCTTCCTATGTGCAGGCTTCCTTCCTTCCTATGTGCAGGCTCGGGGGGGTACTCCCTATACTGAGGGATACATGTATGTGCCGCGCAAATGCCCCTGTTTTTTTTACCATTTTTCTCTCTCTGTCCGAAGAAAAAATTTAAATTTTCTCTCTTTGTGCCCCAATTAAACCTGATAATTCTCTCTTTGATCGAAGAGGAAATTTCCCAATGAAAACGTTCCGCCCGGGCTTACCTTACACTTATAGATATTAGATAAATTGTTCAATAATTCTCTCTTGGTGACCGTAAATTTCTTGATTTCTCTCTCTCTCTCCATGTGCTCCATGGGGCTCGGGCGGCACACCCCACCGCTTTGGTATGGCAGTACCCCCCCCCCGGTGTGCAGGCTTCCTTCCTTCCTATGTACAGGCTTCCTTCCTTCCTATGTACAGGCTTCCTTCCTTCCTATGTACAGGCTTCCTTCCTTCCTATGTACAGGCTTCCTTCCTTGGTTTCCTCACTCCGTGTTTGGACACACGTCGCAGATAAAACGAAACTTAAGAATGCTCATATTATCTTGCCTTTTATTTTCATTTCGCAACCATTGTATGTTGACGGATACATAATCGTTTGGATCCTAACATTATTACTTGAATGATCATGTTGTATATCAAGAAATATGTCAACATATTGGGTTAGACAATGTCAAGAGACTAGCTGTAGATGTTCTGTGAGTCAAACAATTACCACACCTAGCAAGTTACGCCGACGCAGGTAGTCACCATGATGTTACACTTGGCGGGGCTTAGGTGACGTTGGTAAGTAAACTGGTCCGATGAGCCACGCTACAATTACTGCGCGAATACTATTCGTTCATATGTCTATATGTCATTCACCTGTATATCGCCTGGTACTTACTGGTTACGGCTGAGAGAACTGAAGTCGTGTAGTATCGTGCAGCCATGTTTGAGGTCACCCCTTACACAAAGCGAACCTACGGCTAGGGCGTGTTAGAATATGTGCATTCTGATAGTCCGATATAATTCAGACGCGCAACAAGTTATGTACGTTATATAATGACATGCGCAATGGGCAGTTGCGACATCACCACCACACCATGCTGGTTAATAAATTTGGGTTCTCTGATCTTAAAGTGTTGATCTAGTACGAGAATCTAAACATGCTGTCAGACAGTTTGTAGGACGGGTGAATGTCAAACTCGGTAGCACCAGGGAAGCAGGTGAGAACACTCTAGAAGTTGCCTGTGTGAGCAAAATGGAGAAATATATTATCCCTGAACAACTTCCCTTGGCGGGCAATTTGCCGGAGAAATGGGCTCGTTTCAAAAAGCAGTTTAAACAGTTCCTCGATGCGAGCGAGAAGTCAGAGGCATCGGATAAAGCGAAAATAGCTATGTTGTTGCGCTCAATTGGCGATAAGGGTAACGACATCTTTGACAATTTCTCGTTCGAGGCGGATGCGCAGCCAACGTTTGTTGACGTCTTGGAAAAATTCGATCAGTTTTGCAAGCCGCGTGTAAGCGTATTCACAGCAAGGCACCAGTTTTTAACTATGAAACAGAATACTCGGTCTATCGATGAGTTTCTGACGGCATTAAAGAAGAAGGTTCGAGAGTGCACGTTTGGAGACTTAACCGACGATATGGTGTTGCATGCATTGACGATGGGACTCGATCAGGAAAGGTCGAGGCGAAGGTTATTTGAAACAGAAAATCTCACTTTGGATAAAGCTATCGGAATATGTCGACTAGCTGAAGACACAGAAGTTGAGATGAAAAAGTTACACTTGAACGAAGAGGTTAGCGCACTGTATAGGCAGAAGCCAAAGAATCGTACAAAGGTCACGAGGGGCCACACACCGCGAAAGATCGAGAATTACGTTCACGTAAAGGCTGGACGTAGAAGCGGCGAGAATTACATTCACGAAAAGGCTTGTCGTCGATGCGGCACTTCCCACCTTGCGAAGCAATGCCCGGCGTGGGGTAAGGAATGTTACGCCTGCAAAAAGAAGAACCACTTCTCAAAGTTTTGCAGAACAAATCAAGTCCATCAAATCGGGGAAGACAGCGATTCAGACATCCTCCATATCAAAGTTGATAATATCGAGCACAAGCTGTTAGCTACTGTCAACGTTCTGACAGAGGGGCAGGTGTCCAAGCAAATTACTTGTCAACTAGACACTGCAGCCACTTGCAATGTGCTTAGTGTCAAGGATTACCATAAACTCGGCGATCCACCTCTGAAGCCAAGTCATGCCAGACTGACAATGTATGAGGGCACCGTGGTTAGGTCCAAAGGTCGCTGCCAGCTGGAAGTATGCGATGACAAACGCAACATACCCCTGATGTTTGAGGTGGTAGAAACCAAACATTGCTCACTACTGTCACTGGATACATGCCTACGTCTCAATTTGCTATCAGTGAACGAGCATGTTCATTTGGTGAACACTCGTCAGTACAGAAATGTGGATGCAACGCTGGAGGAATAACCATTCCCCATTACCCACCATAGAGGAAGTTTTGCCTAAACTGAAGGACGCAAAGATCTTTTCCCTAGTGGATGCCAAAGATGGTTTCCTACAGGTGAAGCTAACAAATGAGAGCAGTTATCTGACCACTTTCTGGGCCCCGTTTGGAAAGTATAGGTGGCTCCGAATGGCATTTGGCCTCACGTCCAGCCCCGAAGAATTTCAGCGTCGCCTCCAACTCGCCTTAGATGGGATCTTCATTGTAGCAGACGATATCTTGATTATAGGTCGAGGTGAGATCGATGAGGAAGCGCGACGTGATCATGACGAAAACTTGGACCGGTTACTTCAACGAGCAAGGGAACAAAACCTAAAGTTAAACAAGGCCAAGATGAGGCTTCACTTGACTGAAATCAAGTACATCGGACACGTTCAGTCGCCAGAAGGGGTAAAAGCGGATCCTGAGAAGGTGTCAGATATCTCAAGCATGGCCACTCCAACCGATAGCGACCAAGTGCGGAGATTCCTGGGCTTCACCAATTATCTGGCCAAGTTCTTGCCCAATCTCTCCACTATCAGTGAGCCGCTCAGACGTATAATCCAGAAGGATGTTGAGTTCCAATGGGGACAGACCCAAGAAGATGCGTTCCGGAAAATCAAGGAGGTTGCAACATCAGAACAGTCACTCGCGTATTACGATGTGAAGAAGCCGATTGTGCTGCAGTGTGATGCGAGTACGCAAGGGCTAGGCGCGAGTCTGATGCAAGACGGAAAACCTGTGGCGTATGTCTCACGATCCTTGACAAAGTGTGAACAGAAGTACGCACCCATCGAGCTAGAATGCCTAGCCATTGTGTTCGCGTGTCGTAAATTCGATCAGTATATCTATGCTGTTGCCAGGGCTGAAACCTTATTGGACATTTCGAGAAGAAATGGCAGCGAATGATGGTATTCTGTACAAAGGACAGAGAATGGTAATTCCGAAATCTTGTCAGAAAGATCTGCTGGAACGACTTCACAGCAACCATCAGGGAATCGAAGCAACTCTCCGACGAGCAAGAGATAGCATCTACTGGCCGGGAATGACAAACGACATCAAGCAGATGATCGAGAGCTGTCAAGAGTGTTCGAAAGAAAAGCCATCACAACAGAAAGAGACGCTACGAAGTCACGACCTTCTCTCGAAGCCATGGGCAAAGGTTGGGATAGACTTGTTCACGTATGCCAATGCCACTTGGTAGACTACTATTCAGATTTCTTCGAGTTCACAAAACTTGTCGATCAGAGAGCGGAAACGACCATACAAGCATGCAAATTCATCAGTGCGGAATTCCAAGCGTTTGCAAACAACTGGGAATTCAAACACTCCATGTCATCGCCGTATCATTCGCAATCGAATGGAAAAGCAGAATCGGCAGTCAAGATCGTGAAGAATTTTCTGAAGAAATCGGACGACCCTTTGAGAGCGGTGTTGGAGTGGAGAAATACGCCAACGTCTCAAATCAATTGCAGTCCAGTGCAACGGCTAATGCAAAGACGAACGCGGGCGTCTGTGCCTCAAGCGGAGCAGTTGATGAAACCCGTGGTACTAACGGCACGTAAAATCCTCAGACGCAAGGTGAAGAAGCAGAAAATGCCACAACAATACTACGATCGAAATGCTCGTGACTTGTCGCCATTACGAAGAGGAACACCTGTCTTCGTGCAGTCATTGAAGAAATATGATGCAAGTAAATGGGCACAAGGGATGGTCGCGGACCAATGCAGTAACCGATCGTACATCGTCGAAATCGAAGGTAGACTACTTCGACGCAATCGACGTTATCTGAGGATAGACCACACCATACGACATAATCCGTCAACTTCGACTGAGCAGGAAGACCACAGAGATGGGACTCACAGTCGAGATACTCACGTAATACCCACAGACGAGAACACAGATTCGCGGGAATTGGAATCGTGTGAAAGGCCAGCTTTCATCAGCACGCTGAGACCTGAGCCCGTACCGACGTCTCCTGTAAAAACCAACAGCCCAGTGAAAACTCGTTCGGGCAGACGTTTTCGCTAAAAAGACTGAGTGAAGTTCGGACTCAAGATAAATCGTGATAGTGTTATGTGTTAAGAAGACTTAGTAAAGTTCAGATATTTACATATTATAATTTTGGCAGACGGATTCAGTGCTAGCCAGTTATTGTGTTAATTAGAGTAGTATATTGAACAGACGTTTTTGGACTTTAATTATTAGCTTGACTCGGTGGTAAAGACCGCGGTCATAGGAGCATCAAGTGCTAGTAACCTCTGATCCTAACGTGAGTGTTACTTTATTTGTTTCTAGTTAGGTTTCAAAGTATTTAGTTTAAAAAGGAGATGTTAGAATATGTGCATTCTGATAGTCCGATATAATTCAGACGCGCAACAAGTTATGTACGTTATATAATGACATGCGCATTGGGCAGTTGCGACATCACCACCACACCATGCTGGTTAATAAATGTGGGTTCTCTGATCTTAAAGTGTTGATTTAGTACGAGAATCTAAACAGGGCGTGGCAATCGGGTCCCACACTTACTAAGCGGTAGTGCATACATAAATAATTATACTATGATCATACAAGCTCTCCTGCAAACACAAGCTGTAGTGGCACTTCAGTTCGTGAAGGGAGCAGTGGCCAGAAGGTTGACGTGCAGCACAGTCATTGGAGCCATGACACCGAGTCACCAGTACTGTAATAATACTGCACCTATCAGATAGAGAGTAACAAACTAATGTGTTGTATTAGTATTGGTCGTGCGACATCAAGAGTTACTGGTAACATAACTGGCATCTGGTAAGTATTTGCTGTTTTTTTCTTTTAAGAAGAAGTAAACACGGCATTGCATATGATTACGGTCATGTAAAACCAATGGGTAACGTTTAAAGAAATACGTTCTCTATTTAATTAAGATGTTCTACTATCAGGATCAAACTATTGTGAGTTTTTCGTCGCTACGTCGATTAATAAAATCGCTCGAATGTCTCCTTGCCCCCCACGCCATTCGACCACAGCGCCGGATTAACAATGTGGGGGGGGGGGTAGCAAACTTTTGTGGGAAGAGCCCTAACCGAGTGCGTGAGAGACAAACAGCGAGACGTGTGGTTTCGATTTTGGCAGTAATCACATACCTAAGCGTTTTTTAAACTATGTTTGAGAATATAGCATAAGCATAAAGTTTTTATGTCGACGACGGTGTATATACACACATATATACATACATACAATACCTCTCTACGCTACAGTTTTTATGTCGACGACGGTGTTCGGCGAAGGCGAACATACTTTATATACGTCCATTGTGTGTGGTGTAACGAGAACATTTCTTCAAAATAGAAATATTACTTTTGGACCCAGATAAATTAGTCTGATGATATTAGCCATGATTGCAGGTGGGTGTTTTTTTTTTTAGTATTCTGACCTCATATTATGGCCTTCGATCACGCCACCTAAAAATACTCAACAACCCCTAGCACGCTAGTGCACCAATGAAAAACCTAAAGTCTAGATGTTTTGAATACCCGAAGGGTAGGTCTATTAAGAAATACCAACAAGTTGCTTGGTCACTTCAAACAAATAAGTGACCTCTGGCACTTGCTCTGTACCACACAGTGATGTGAAGCCGTATTGTGTAATCAGTCCCAATATAAACGAATGAAACAAGGTAACTCATAGCAGTATAAATGCTAACAGTGTGGGTATGTTTAAACACACACACACACACACACACACACACACACACACACACACACACACACACACACACACACACACACACACACACACACACACACACACACACACACACACACACACACACACACACACACACACACACACACACAATAATACGTGTAGATGAACAATTGTTGGACTCTCAATATATCACAACGACGTCCTCGTCCACTGGCCATCTGGAGTTTGATGTTTTGGATGGCAATCTGGTGTATTCTGTTTAAACCACACCATGTTGAACCGTAGACAAACACATATAATATTGTATTATCTTTTTAAGCCATTTGTGTACATGTGTCAAGACAATTGTATCGGATCCGTTATTTGGTAAAATATCAACATATTATTTAATGAGATGTTCGCTATTTGGTTTGTTTGTACATGTCTAGCGTATTGGATTTATTTCACAGTGTTAAGCAAATGACAAGAGACTACGCCGTAGGGTTTATAATAAACATATACATGGGTGTTGTTAGAATCGACATTCACAACACTGTTGCTAGTGCGAAGTGGATGGAAAATAATAGTTTTGACTGAAAATGTTTACTAAGTGCTACTAAAATTTTGTTTTCGCAACGAGGTCCGGTTCATGTTTCAGGGTTAACAGTTGAATTTATACATTGACATAGAGTATATCGGCAGTACCGACATGGAGCAATGTGCTCATTGTAAGAAGTTATTCAAATGTGTGGAGAGACATTTGCCCCACTGCAAATTGAAGAAAGATGGTGAAGACAATGGCTGCCTTCGAAAGGAGGATTCGGCGTGCCCTTTCTGCAAGAAGCCTTTCAAATGTGTGGAGAGACATTTGCCCCACTGCAAAGTGAAGAAAGATGGTGAAGACAATGGCTGCCTTCAAAAGGAGGATTCGGCGTGCCCTTTCTGCAAGAAGCCTTTCAAATGTGTGGAGAGACATTTGCCCCACTGCAAAGTGAAGAAAGATGGTGAAGACAATGGCTGCCTTCGAAAGGAGGATTCGGCGTGCCCTTTCTGCAAGAAGCCTTTCAAATGTGTGGAGAGACATTTGCCCCACTGCAAAGTGAAGAAAGATGGTGAAGACAATGGCTGCCTTCAAAAGGAGGATTCGGCGTGCCCTTTCTGCAAGAAGCCCTTCAAATGTGTGGAGAGACATTTGCCCCACTGCAAAGTGAAGAAAGATGGTGAAGACAATGGCTGCCTTCGAAAGGAGGATTCGGCGTGCCCTTTCTGCAAGAAGCCTTTCAAAAGTGTGGAGAGACATTTGCCCCACTGCAAAGTGAAGAAAGACGGTGAAGACAATGGCTGCCTTCGAAAGGAGGATTCGGCGTGCCCTTTCTGCAAGAAGCCTTTCAAATGTGTGGAGAGACATTTGCCCCACTGCAAAGTGAAGAAAGATGGTGAAGACAATGGCTGCCTTCGAAAGGAGGATTCGGCGTGCCCTTTCTGCAAGAAGCCTTTCAAATGTGTGGAGAGACATTTACCCCACTGCAAAGTGAAGAAAGATTGTGAAGACAATGGCTGCCTTCAAAAGGAGGATTCGGCGTGCCCTTTCTGTAAGAAGCCTTTCAAATGTGTGGAGAGACATTTGCCCCACTGCAAAGTGAAGAAAGATGGTGAAGACAATGGCTGCCTTCGAAAGGAGGATTCGGCGTGCCCTTTCTGCAAGAAGCCTTTCAAATGTGTGGAGAGACATTTGCCCCACTGCAAAGTGAAGAAAGATTGTGAAGACAATGGCTGCCTTCAAAAGGAGGATTCGGCGTGCCCTTTCTGAAAGAAGCCTTTCAAATGTGTGGAGAGACATTTGCCCCACTGCAAAGTGAAGAAAGATGGTGAAGACAATGGCTGCCTTCGAAAGGAGGATTCGGCGTGCCCTTTCTGCAAGAAGCCTTTCAAATGTGTGGAGAGACATTTGCCCCACTGCAAAGTGAAGAAAGATGGTGAAGACAATGGCTGCCTTCAAAAGGAGGATTCGGCGTGCCCTTTCTGCAAGAAGCCTTTCAAATGTGTGGAGAGACATTTGCCCCACTGCAAAGTGAAGAAAGATGGTGAAGACAATGGCTGCCTTCGAAAGGAGGATTCGGCGTGCCCTTTCTGCAAGAAGCCTTTCAAAAGTGTGGAGAGACATTTGCCCCACTGCAAAGTGAAGAAAGACGGTGAAGACAATGGCTGCCTTCGAAAGGAGGATTCGGCGTGCCCTTTCTGCAAGAAGCCTTTCAAATGTGTGGAGAGACATTTGCCCCACTGCAAAGTGAAGAAAGATGGTGAAGACAATGGCTGCCTTCGAAAGGAGGATTCGGCGTGCCCTTTCTGCAAGAAGCCTTTCAAATGTGTGGAGAGACATTTACCCCACTGCAAAGTGAAGAAAGATTGTGAAGACAATGGCTGCCTTCAAAAGGAGGATTCGGCGTGCCCTTTCTGTAAGAAGCCTTTCAAATGTGTGGAGAGACATTTGCCCCACTGCAAAGTGAAGAAAGATGGTGAAGACAATGGCTGCCTTCGAAAGGAGGATTCGGCGTGCCCTTTCTGCAAGAAGCCTTTCAAATGTGTGGAGAGACATTTGCCCCACTGCAAAGTGAAGAAAGATTGTGAAGACAATGGCTGCCTTCAAAAGGAGGATTCGGCGTGCCCTTTCTGCAAGAAGCCTTTCAAATGTGTGGAGAGACATTTGCCCCACTGCAAAGTGAAGAAAGATGGTGAAGACAATGGCTGCCTTCGAAAGGAGGATTCGGCGTGCCCTTTCTGCAAGAAGCCTTTCAAATGTGTGGAGAGACATTTGCCCCACTGCAAAGTGAAGAAAGATTGTGAAGACAATGGCTGCCTTCAAAAGGAGGATTCGGCGTGCCCTTTCTGCAAGAAGCCTTTCAAATGTGTAGAGAGACATTTGCCCCACTGCAAAGTGAAGAAAGATTGTGAAGACAATGGCTGCCTTCAAAAGGAGGATTCAGCGTGCCCTTTCTGTAAGAAGCCTTTCAAGGGTGTGGAGAGACATTTGCCCCACTGCAAAGTGAAGAAAGATGGTGAAGACAACGGATGCCTCCGAGAGGAGGATTCATGCTACAAACAACAATGCCTTTTATCTGGTAAAAACAATTATGATTGTCATCGGCGGTCGGTGCTTGAACGTAAACTTTGTGACCGGCTTCGGAAGACAAAGGTGAATCAGAGACAGGAAGATTCGTTGTTGAGAACTCTTGATAAAATAAAAAGTGTCATCTTGGAGACTCTCGAAGAGGACCTTGGTTACTTCTCGAACAGGCAATGGCAAGCAGTCAACATGGGATCCTACTACGAATGCATAAAGGTATGTGGGGCGACAGCCAACATTGTAGACACATTACATAGAGTGAGATACATTAATTTGGCATGTATGAACATAATCATTTTATATAAATGTTAAAGAATTTTTTGTACTTAAGATACACGGGTCAACGTGTTAGCAAAATGTTACATCTTTTATGTTTCGACAGTCTCACAACATGCACTTGAATTAAAATAATGCAAATGTTGAACGAAAATACAGACTACTTTGTCGCATAAACATGATGATCGGATGAAAGATTTTTCAAACTGCCCATTGTGTTATCGTGTCAGCTGTATATTTAGGAGTGTAACGTTTGTATTGCCAAGTCGTACAGAGATTACTGTTTCGTGTTTATTTAGCGAACAGTTGCGGGGGTATCATGATGTATACAGTGTGAGTGCATAGTGAGGAAACTCCAACACGAATGCTAGTGTCCAAAAATCTTTCTCATTTATATGGTGCAACCGGTTAACGAGAATATAATTAATGCAGTTTGAAGGATCGTCAGAAAATGAGGTTCGTTATAAAATTAGCCGATTGAAGCTGTACAATTGCCTCATCTTATATGGCGCGCTATTATTTGAACATGTGATCCCAACCGCGGTGTTTTTTACTGTCTGTTGCAGATCAACGAACCAGATGAGTTTGATGTGATGTTCATCTGTAAGATAGATTGTGTCATCGATTTCAACCCACGGCCATCCAACGGACAGAGGATTCCGGAGACCTACGTCGCACTAGAAGCGAACGAAGAATGTGCTCCTCGATGTTTAATCGTAGGTCAACGGTGGATATCTCCAAAGGCCTTCAACAAATACTTCCACGAATCTGTTGTGAATGCATTGGATAAACGTGGATTACGTGCGATTTCTAAGAAACTGGGTATGTACAACGTACATATATGCCCTACGGCTTCTTTACTATATTCAAACAGTCCATGATTCACAAAGCACATTCGACAAGGGGAACATACTAATTGCACTGGGGTTTGTTGACAATTTATCTCATGCTAACGCATTTCGATCTTTATTAGATGTTGTACAGCATTTTGTTTTGAGTTGTAACTACGGTAATTTTGTTACGTATGGTTATACAGTTATCGGTACCTTGTATTCGAACAGTTTCCTGTTAAATGAGTTAATTTATTATTAATACGTTGTGCTTGATATATGAAAATATTAACATAGCGTATCGTGTTGTCACAATTCAATTTAGCACACCTCATATTAAGTAAACAGGAAGTAAGGTGGAGACTCCGTTTAATAACTAACGTTCCTATACTCTCCGGTAGATGTCAAATACAACCCAGCGAGTCCAGCCGTTACACTAGACTACAAATCGAACTGGGACAAAAACTACTCAATTGACTTGGTGCCAGCCATCGAATTCGACGGCTTCCCGGTGGTGTCAGAGAAGATACTTCGCAACTCGTGGATACCGGAAGAGTATGTCGACGGTCTCTGCAAGAAGTTCCATGCTGTCGCCAAAATACACTCGAGTGGTGACTATAGTCTTATTTAATTAATTGGTTTTATTTATAATAACAGTAAAACGTTATGTAAGAGATTAATTTTAGTGACAGAAAAAACATCATCGTCAGTGCAATATTTACATAAATATTAATTAATACAATATTGGTGGGAAAAGTGAGGCAGCTTTTTGATAGAATTTGATAATTCTATATAGATTGCATAACTAAGGTCGTAGCCGACATATTTCTAATTCCAGTTTTTAGAATAACTAATCGATGTAGTCAAGCGATAGCGGCAGTCGAGTAATAATTGGGTTACTTAGCGTATTCTGAGAGTGTTGCAACATTCAACTTTGTCGCCAAAATACATTCAAGTAGTGAGCACGGGCATAGCTCTATTGAATGCGAATGTTCCCTATACAGTAACATCAAGATCAAGACATTACGTTAATTTACACTCCTCGCCCTCTGACATGACATTTCCGGTATAATACAATGTTCGCTTTACACACTATGCTCTACGTATAAGCGAATGATTTATGTAATAATTTCATAAAATACATAATTAGGCACATGAAAACATTAAACAAAATTGTATTACGTTTTGTATTCATTTATCTCATTCGTCCATCTTTGCGTTGCTCCCACAGAACAAGATCTGGAGCCGAATCGATATCACCTCTGGCGTCTCTCGTTCTCCGCCGCCGAGAAATCAATAATGTACCGCGCCGATGGCCAGTTCGCAGCAGGCCACCAGACGTGTCGCAAGGACGTGCTTCGCCTGCTCAAGACGGACCTTCTCAACTTCTACGCGAAGCCGGCTCAGCAAGGCACTCCGCACGAGTTCTGCTCATACTTCCTGAAAGTCCTCATGCTGAATCTGTACGCCCAGCGTCCCAGTAACGCCCAGTGGGAGAAGAGTACAATGCTACTGCCTAGGTATGTAGAAGCGCTCAGCTACTGGCAACATATGCTCGATAAAAGACACCTCCCATACTACTTCATTGAAGAAGAAAATATACTGGAAGAAACCGGGCTCGTCGAGGAAGCGGATTCACAGCTGCTCGCGCTACGTGATCACGTCTCAACTCTTCTGGGTCACCTGAAACCAGTCTAGTAAATGTTGTCCTTGTCACCATTTGCATATTGCTGCAAACCCCGGACAAGCTGTTGCAAGCCCAGG
This sequence comes from Lamellibrachia columna, assembly GCA_963662155.1. Classification (NCBI taxonomy): domain Eukaryota; kingdom Metazoa; phylum Annelida; class Polychaeta; order Sabellida; family Siboglinidae; genus Lamellibrachia; species Lamellibrachia columna. The sequence goes on along the minus strand of OY759273.1, from coordinate 17,975,432 downwards.
CGTACTACTGCAAGTCCCAGACAAACTACTACAAGCCCCAGGCATACTACTGCAAACCCCAGGCATACTACTTATGTTTACCTGTCTTTTAATCACTTTTTATTTTAGCTCTTCAATTTATTTTAAATTATTTAGCATTACCTTGTTAGCGCCTTTGAGCAGGTTTTTAACCCGGATACACGGCGCATTATAAATGTATAATAATAATAATAATAATAATACTGCAAACCCTAGGCATAGTACTGTAAGCGCCAGGCATATTGCTGCAAGCTCCATGCATAGTACTGCAAGATACAGGCATAGTACTGCAAGCCCCAGACACAGTTCTGCAAGCCCCAGGCATACGGTTGCAAACCCCAGGCATACGGTTGCAAGCCCTAGGCATAGATTGCAAACCCCCAGGCACACTGCTGCAAATGCTATAGCATGGCCTCTGTTCAACCTACTACGAATATCGACACAAGACGCACCCCATAACCGCTAGAATAGGTTTACGTTCCGTGTACGGTTATCGTATAAGGAAGCACATCGTGTTTTGTTCTGTTAATGGCATGTTTAGTGTTGCTTATTAGGTTGCTAGAATGTTGTAGCCGTAGTATTTTTGCTTTATCACAACGACCAACCAAATGTATGTTATCGTATGACTGTTTTGTTGTGTTCACAGGTGCTGTTTCTTATCAGCAGCGCGTGTGCACCTGTATAGTAGCCTAAATATGGCAGGACACATACAGATGAAACATTGCAAACTCTCAATCAATCAATGTGTTCTTTGTCCACACGCCATTTAGAGCTTACTGCTTGGGATGACAATATTGTTAATTCATGAATGTTTCTATGTTTACAACAACAACGTACCTTCTAAGTCTCCCGCCATGGCGGGTCATCTCCCACCATGGCGGGTCATTTCCCGCCATGGCGGGTCATCTCCCGCGTTTTGGTCAGTTTTCTAACATCTCCTCGATCTATCGCTTTTGTCGTATTTAATTTAACGTTTCCCCTAGATTTTCGGGTTTTTTGCTAGATTAAATTCGTTAAACCTCCTTGAAAAAACATCCGCCATGACTCATGAGATCCCATGTGGGGGGGGGGGGGGGAGATTTCCCGTTATTTGCTTGGGCCAACTTGGAAGATCTGGAATAACCTCGACGTTTACATTAAATGTCCCTAAAGTCTGTCTACCCACATCAAAGGAAGTTCTTGTAAGGCGCTGCTTGTTTACTGTTTTATCGATGTTACCGTTTATGTATTATATGAATTCCAGCGTGACAGAATCACAAGGATTGTCTTTTATCGAATTTATTAATTATATGTACTCTAAAGTAGCTGTTATTATCTAACTGATTGCTAACAACGTAGGCACTATGATTATTCGCATCGTTTACTAATGCTGGTTTCCTGTTTCATGTGCGTGTATTAGCAACATTCGTCAAGACGAATTTGTAGTTTTCTGTTGAGTAAACTTACATCCTTGTTTAATTCATTCCTGATAGGCTGATAGGTAGGGTGACTTTGGTAGCTGTGTAGCATTTGGTAGAAGGCATACACATGAGATAAAGCGGATTTTAATCGATATTCCCGTTATTGACTAGTTTGTAGGAAAACAATGTGAATAAACTTCTAAAACGCATGCATTCTTATCGTTTTGTGTGTATGCATGCATGTACCTGCGTGCATGTGTTTGTATTTATAGGACGATTTGCAAGGGTACGATTATGCTGAAATAAAAATAACCAAACACACACTCACGCACGCACGCACGCACGCACGCACGCACGCACGCACGCACGCACGCACGCACAAATGGAGTAACCGCCATTAGCATCCTGTTTAGGCGGATACTGGCGCTATAATAACTACATAAGACCATACACAATTATTATTACTATTTCTGCTTCATAGTCGTCCTCTTCTCACCTTCCCCTGTTCATTCCATTAGAGTGATTGTCTGGTGATACCGGAAGTGGTGTTCTTAGTGTGAGACCAAGCCACCTTCATTTTCTCATCTTAAAGGGAATAAAAACAAGGCACTAGCTAAAATGTTTTTTCGATATGTATACAAAGTTTAATATTGTGTGTACTATACGCCAACAGAAAAGTGTAACCAAACAAAACTTTTTGGTCAAATTAGATGTTTAATGCGTCTAACTCGAAAAGCGCGCATAGAACGTGATCACGTGGTCTCACGAATATCGAGTAAATTCTACGGTGTTACTATGTTGTCCGTTTATTAAGTTCATACGTTTATTAAGTTCATACGTTTATTAAGTTCATACGTGTGCGATCAACGAGACGAACATATCCGGCAAAGACGAGTAAGTGGACTACCACTCCAATGTAAAACATTCGCTCGTATGTGACATCCTTACACGGACTTACGTTGTTGCTGCCTACGTGATTTTCTTGGAATATCGCCCAACTCAACGAAATGAAACTGGAAAATCCAACTTCCTGTGAGATTACCTAGTTTGTCATGCTTAAATAGACGTTACAGGTGAGATGTGTGTTACACCTGGAGCGCCTTGTACTTTGCAAATTGTCGTACGTGCTGTGAACACCAGTGAATTGCTATAACACGTACAACTGTTGCATTGGGAACTCCCTGTAGAACTGTCTGTAGGCGATCTGCGTGGGGGGTCCTTTACAATGCAGAAATGGTAGCACGACCAGTAATGATATACCTACAATACCTAACCAGTCTGACGAGATCACTGAATTGAAACGATCGGTTAACTCATCAGCGACAAGCTGAATGAATTCCTGCAATCGAAGAGCGATATCTCAGAAATGCTCTCACTTGTGAAGAAAGTTGAACAAGTAAACGCCGAAAATGATGAAAAAATAAGGGACTCAAAGCCGAATCAACGATCTTGAACAATATTCCCGAATAGAAAACGTAATAATATCCGGACTTCAAACATCTCACCGCAGCTACAGTCGGACAATCGCCGGTCAAAACGAACACACACCTGACGAGAACGATGCGTTGGAGGACAATGTCCTTGCACCGTTCAACAACCAGCTGGCTGTGCCCTTGACAAAGAGCGACGAGTGTCAAACGTTAACAAACAATTACCCACAAAAAACTCTGCCCTGGCGAAAACCACACGCAAACTACAAAAAGAAAACAAGATTGCCTTCACCTGGATGCGGAGCTGCAAACTCTCGGCTCGCCAGAAACCGCCAAAACCCACATCGTCGCCAAAGAAAGTGACTTTGCCAGGTTGCGGCTACTGAAGTGACTTTGCCAGCAGTAACTTGCCAGTGTCAACAACGACAGGTTAACACACATTTGAATGTCTAATACCTTGACAAAACTTGACTTAAATCAATACCGTTTTAGGTTAATCCATAAACAAAATATTGTATATCGCTATTCTTCATATTGTGTAGTGTGTACTTTCTCTACATAGTCAATGTCAGTAAACTGTAATGGTGTATGACACTGTATGTATTGCTTTGATAAATTTGAATATAATTTGTAATTCCAAAACATTAACTTTGATTGTGTAGTTGAAATGTTGCTCAAAAACTACATGTGTATGTTTAAAATAATTAATTCAGTAAGAACTATTGTGTTATCGCTGCTATCCTCTCCAGTGAGGACTATTGTGTTATCACTGCAATCCTCTCCAGTGAGGACTATTGTGTTATCACTGCAATCCTCTCCAGTGAGGAATATTGTGTTATCGCTGTATCCTCTCCAGTGAGGACTATTGTGTTATCACTGCTATCCTCTCCAGTGAGGACTATATATATCACCATAACTAATTATATGACCATGTACCACGTACGTTATATTAATAATATAGGTATAATATACGTATGTTTAGTATTAATTTGTCACTTTCTCAGATTCAAAAGTGGCAATGATCAAAATGATTTCTCAAACATACTAGATTTAAATCCGATGAAAGCTTTGATATATTGTCATTAGCAAGCTATGGTATGGAGGCTTGGACACTACGATCATAGATGATACAACCTCTTGAGGTTTTTGAGATGCGTTGCCTGTGGGTTATTAGATGTGTTACCAGGGCGGACACACTACAACATATCAAAATCAGATAGGATACAATTTTACCCCTGAATCTATCATCGCCCGTCGCGTCGCTCCGTCGCATCGCGCTATCACTCCGTCGCATGGCGTTGTCGTACTCATCGCTCATCCATCCATCATCAATCGCTCCATCGTTATATCGCATTGCGCCATCATTCAATCGCATCGCTCCATCGTATCGCGTCATCGCGTTGCCAAATTCAGCACACAGCAGCTATAGTCCTCGGCTATCACACCTTCAACATGTAGACCGCTACCTTGCAGTTTTCGTTTTTTTAGACTTATGTAACGCCGAAATGCCCGCGTTGCTGCATGATATGTGCATAGAGTGTTTGAATATAAAATAAAGTGTTAACAAACGAATCTTTATATAGGTCTTTTATCAACCTCGTGTGTTTCGCCCTGGATGACGGTCAATGATATGACATTGTCGTTACTGACAAGGACAATATAGAGTGGACGTCTCTGTCGCAGTTGCCGCGGATGAAGCCAGAGGCTTGGCGGCCAGTCAACGACATTTCTCTCCTGCGGCCTCTCCGGCCACAGAAACCGCAGCTTGGAGAGACCGACCTGACTGCCGTGCCTCCACAACCAGCAGCTTGGAGAGACCGACCTGACTGCCGTGCCTCCACAACCAACAGCTTGGAGAGACCGACCTGACTGCCGTGCCTCCAAAACCAACAGCTTGGAGAGACCGACCTGACTGCCGTGCCTCCAAAACCAACAGCTTGGAGAGACCGACCTGACTGCCGTGCCTCCAAAACCAACAGCTTGGAGAGACCGACCTGACTGCTGTGCCTCCACCACCAGCAGCTTGGAGAGACCGACCTGACTGCCGTGCCTCCACAACCAGCAGCTTGGAGAGACCGACCTGACTGTCGTGCCTCCACAAACAGCAGCTTGGAGAGACCGACCTGACTGCCGTGCCTCCAAAACCAACAGCGTGGAGAGACCGACCTGACTGCCGTGCCTCCAAAACCAACAGCTTGGAGAGACCGACCTGACTGCCGTGCCTCCACAACCAACAGCTTGGAGAGACCGACCTGACTGCCGTGCCTCCACAACCAACAGCTTGGAGAGACCGACCTGACTGCCGTGCCTCCACAACCAACAGCTTGGAGAGACCGCACTGACTGCCGTGCCTCCACAACCAACAGCTTGGAGAGACCGACCTGACTGCCGTGCCTCCAAAACCAACAGCTTGGAGAGACCGACCTGACTGCCGTGCCTCCAAAACCAACAGCATGGAGAGACCGACCTGACTGCCGTGCCTCCACAACCAACATCTTGGAGAGACCGCACTGACTGCCGTGCCTCCACAACCAACAGCTTGGAGAGACCGACCTGACTGCCGTGCCTCCAAAACCAACAGCTTGGAGAGACCGACCTGACTGCCGTGCCTCCACAACCAACAGCTTGGAGAGACCGACCTGACTGCCGTGCCTCCAAAACCAACAGCTTGGAGAGACCGACCTGACTGCCGTGCCTCCAAAACCAACAGCTTGGAGAGACCGACCTGACTGCCGTGCCTCCACAACCAACATCTTGGAGAGACCGCACTGACTGCCGTGCCTCCACAACCAACAGCTTGGAGAGACCGACCTGACTGCCGTGCCTCCACAACCAACAGGCTTCATCGGCATATGTAATACAGTGGCGTCGGAAGGTTTTGTACATTGGGGAGGGGCCGAAGTTGGTTCCTGGGGGCCAGCACGCACGCACGCACGCACGCACGCACGCACGCACGCACGCACGCACGCACGCACGCACATAGTATTGGGGGCCGCCCACTCCCCGGTTCCGACGCCATTCACGTGCATGGGGGGGGGGCTTTACAAGTAGGTGGTCGGTCAAAGAGGCCCTCAGCTCAGAGTGCTCAGAGTACACAAACCTAATGAAACAGGGGTTTATTCTCGACGGGTTCGTCCAGTACGAACGGCTCCTGGGAAATAACAACCGTAACCTGGTCAACGCGCGGGGTATTTTTGTAAGATAATGTATTGTGATAATCAACAACATAAATCGGACATGTCTTGTTATGTGTAATATTATTTGGGGTTTGTAATTGGATGATAGTAGTTGATGTTGATTGTTGAAACACGATGGCCACTGAACATATAGTTTCAAATTGAACGTTTTTTATGTGCCAGTTTTTGTAGGGTAACATATTATGTATGCCGATAAAGAGATAAAATGAAAGTATGACAGAAGCTTTGATATAAAGGTACAACAACAATTTTATTAAAGGCGCGAGCAACGCCGATAGGAGCAGAGTGATGATAACGTTCTCGTGACGTAGATCTATTGTTCAAGTACGCCAACGCAATAATCACCATGGCAACATATACCGACAGCGTTAGAGAGAATATTCCCTCGTGTCAACGCCAAAGTTCCCCAGCAGCATTCAGCGTTCAAAGTTACGCTTTTCTGGCGAAGTCGAAGGTAGAATGTTCAACGGCCTCAAAGTCAAGTTTCTCGGCGTGATCTTCGCCTCGATCGGCGTCGACTGGATTTCGTTCGGAGTCCGAGAGAGTTCGTCCACGTCCACGATATGTTTCCTAGGAACGAGCGCCTTGATCGGCGTCGACGTCGGACGTTTTGTGACGTTGGCCAGTTCGACTGAGACCGTTAATCTGCGGCCACAATAGATGATCTTTGCCTCGACCGGCGTCGGTCGCGTAACGTTCACCGTCCGAGTGCGTTCATCGGCGGCCTCTGTAGATGTTTCTAGTGACGTTGACGAACCAGCGCCGGGTGTCGACGATGGATGTTTCGAGTGGCGTTCGCTCGCGTCGGTGTTAACGTTGCTGGTGACATTTGCCGATCGGTAGAACTCGATCGTCTCGCTCGCGCTTGGAATCTTCCCAAACACGAACTAGGCACTAAGCAAATTTAATATTAATAATATTAAATATTAATAAATAAAATCAGCAACATGTCGTCACGTCCACAGCAGTCGTCGTCTGGATAAATCATAAACGCTCGGTAACACCGTACACGTGTGCATCTCGCCGGAGGTTCCCCGGTCCCCCGGGGCAACTCCTCGTCACAAAACTAAAAAGGATAAAGAAATAAAAGTGAACCTTACTACCAACGCGTCGTGTCGTCTGCAGCCGTAACAGCGATCGGTCAAACCGGAAGCAGGCGTGAGGCACCTGAAATGATAAATCACCGATGATTAGCCAATTACTCTTTAAATTACTTTCCCTGTTACGTATATCTTAATAGCACTAACAGCGTCATCTTGCACAAAGGCAGTACTGTCTATGTGGCCTATGTTTACAAAGTTCGGAGGGGTGTGTTAGGCTTACCTCGGAGTAGAGGGCGTCCCTCCCGTCGGGTAGTCCTGACTGTAGGACACCCCCAACCGTGCAGTGCCTTCACGCGTCACTTCCGGTAGCCGTGTAATCATCTGTTGCGTCTGAAGACGACGTGATAATGTTTACGCTCAGTGCCTAGTCACGAATGAGGACGTTCCGGCCGACCCCAGGAACTCTGGGACTTGCACCGTTTGCGCTGTGAACCCGTCGATAAACACAGCTTAAGTTTGTCTTCACTTCACGTAGAGTTCGACACCATCGTCCGGGTTGTGTCATCCAATCCACGACTTGAAATTACCCTGGAGATTGTGCACCCGACGTTGTGACGTATGCCAGCAACTGGCAACAAAAAAACAATATTAAAATATATTATCTAACATCATACAACGGTGTAGGAGATATATCACAAATATAAGTATACTTTGTTGTGGTATATTAGTTTAAACACCACAATAATAAAACTTACATAGCCTAGCATGGGGCGTAAATAGCATGACGCAAAAATACCGTGCAAATACTCGTTACATATTTAGGTCATGAGAACAGGCAGTGTTAGTTAAACTTACCAATTATAATATTGATCCATCACGAGTAATGTCTGCAGATCCGCGAGTTTGAGTCTCCGGTAGACGATAACGCGTCAAGACGCGTCGAACATTCCTGTTCGTAGTCCGTTCAAAACGCGTCCGTTTTATTTGAAATCTAGCTTGGAAATGATTGCTACCAGTTACCACGCCGTGACGTTACGGTATCGGCGCATTTCATTGGCTATATGTTTGATTTACGTCAAAGAACAATCGAACGTTCGAAATTCATAGAAACCGTTTGCCGATAAAAACGTTGCTTTCTAATATACGCACGCAAAAAAGTCGCAAGCAACTAAACGTTCAACGTTCCCGAGCGTCTGTTCGGCAAGCTCCGCGAAGCATTGTTTGCTACATACTGCACGCTGGTGTCATTCTTATACATACATAATACATGCATGCATCCCCTTCAGCAATAATAGCCTTTTAGCTGGTCTTTGCGCATTTATTAGAGAGAGAGAGAGAGAGAGAAGAGAGAGAGAGAGAGAGAGAGAGAGAGAGAGAGAGAGAGAGAGAGAGAGAGAGAGAGAGAGAGAGAGAGAGAGAGAGAGAGAGAGAGAGAGAGAGAGAGAGAGAGAGAGAGAGAGAGAGAGAGAGAGAGAGAGAGAGAGAGAGAGAGAGAGAGAGAGAGAGAGAGAGAGAGAGAGAGAGAGAGAGAGAGAGAGAGAGAGAGAGAGAGAGAGAGAATTCCACCTCCCGCGCCAAGTATGAAACCTATATTATGTAGACGACTACCTGTAAAGAAAGGGTCTCTGTTCTACCCGGCATATGTCTGTGTTGGGATGGCTGGTGTGGCTGCAGGTCTAAGCACGGCTGTCTGTGTTGGGATGGCTGGTGTGGCTGCAGGTCTAAGCACGGCTAGCTGTGTTGGGATGGCTCGTGTGGCTGCAGGTCTAAACACGGCTGTCTGTGTTTGGATGGCTGGTGTGGCTGCATGTCTAAGCACGGCTGTCTGTGTTGGTATGGCTGGTGTGGCTCCAGGTCTAAGCACGGCTGTCTGTGTTGGGATGGCTGGTGTGGCTGCAGGTCTAAGCACGTCTGTCTGTGTTGGGATGGCTGGTGTGGCTGCAGGTCTAAGCACGGCTGTCTGTGTTGGGATGGCTGGTGTGGCTCCAGGTCTAAGCACGGCTGTCTGTGTTGGGATGGCTGGTGTGGCTGCAGGTCTAAACACGGCTGTCTGTGTTTGGATGGCTGGTGTGGCTGCATGTCTAAGCACGGCTGTCTGTGTTGTGATGGCTGGTGTGGCTCCAGGTCTAAGCACGGCTGTCTGTGTTGGGATGGCTGGTGTGGCTGCAGGTCTAAGCACGTCTGTCTGTGTTGGGATGGCTGGTGTGGCTCCAGGTCTAAGCACGGCTAGCTGTGTTGGGATGGCTGGTGTGATTGCAGGTCTAAACACGGCTGTCTGTGTTGGGATGGCTGGTGTGGCTGCAGGTCTAAGCACGGCTGTTTGTGTTGGTATGGCTGGTGTGGCTGCAGGTCTAAGCACGGCTGTCTGTGTTGGGGTGGTTGGTGTGGCTGCATGTCTAAGCACGGCAGTCTGTGTTGGTATGGCTGGTGTGGCTGCAGGTCTAAGCACGGCTGTCTGTGTTGGGATGGCTGGTGTGGCTGCAGGTCTAAGCACGGCTGTCTGTGTTGGGATGGCTGGTGTGGCTCCAGGTCTAAGCACGGCTGTCTGTGTTGGGATGGCTGGTGTGGCTGCAGGTCTAAGCACGGCTGTCTGTGTTGGGATGGCTGGTGTGGCTGCAAGTCTAAGCACGGCTAGCTGTGTTGGGATGGCTGGTGTGGCTGCAGGTCTAAACACGGCTGTCTGTGTTTGGATGGCTGGTGTGGCTGCATGTCTAAGCACGGCTGTCTGTGTTGTGATGGCTGGTGTAGCTCCAGGTCTAAGCACGGCTGTCTGTGTTGGGATGGCTGGTGTGGCTGCAGGTCTAAGCACGTCTGTCTGTGTTGGGATGGCTGGTGTGGCTCCAGGTCTAAGCACGGCTAGCTGTGTTGGGATGGCTGGTGTGACTGCAGGTCTAAACACGGCTGTCTGTGTTGGGATGGCTGGTGTGGCTGCAGGTCTAAGCACGGCTGTTTGTGTTGGTATGGCTGGTGTGGCTGCAGGTCTAAGCACGGCTGTCTGTGTTGGGATGGTTGGTGTGGCTGCATGTCTAAGCACGGCAGTCTGTGTTGGTATGGCTGGTGTGGCTGCAGGTCTAAGCACGGCTGTCTGTGTTGGGATGGCTGGTGTGGCTGCAGGTCTAAGCACGGCTGTCTGTGTTGGGATGGCTGGTGTGGCTCCAGGTCTAAGCACGGCTGTCTGTGTTGGGATGGCTGGTGTGGCTGCATGTCTAAGCACGGCTGTCTGTGTTGGTATGGCTGGTGTGGCTGCAGGTCTAAGCACGGCTGTCTGTGTTGGGATGGCTGGTGTGGCTGCAGGTCTAAGCACGGCTGTCTGTGTTGGGATGGCTGGTGTGGCTCCAGGTCTAAGCACGGCTGTCTGTGTTGGTATGGCTGGTGTGGCTGCAGGTCTAAGCACGGTTGTCTGTGTTGGGATGGCTGGTGTGGCTGCATGTCTAAGCACGGCTCTCTGTGTTGGTATGGCTGGTGTGGCTGCAGGTCTAAGCACGGCTGTCTGTGTTGGGATGGCTGGTGTGGCTGCAGGTCTAAGCACGGCTGTCTGTGTTGGGATGGCTGGTGTGGCTCCAGGTCTAAGCACGGCTGTCTGTGTTGGGATGGCTGGTGTGGCTGCAGGTCTAAGCACGGCTGTCTGTGTTGGGATGGCTGGTGTGGCTCCAGGTCTAAGCACGGCTGTCTGTGTTGGGATGGCTGGTGTGGCTCCAGGTCTAAGCACGGCTGTCTGTGTTGGGATGGCTGGTGTGGCTCCAGGTCTAAGCACGGCTGTCTGTGTTGGGATGGCTGGTGTGGCTGCAGGTCTAAGCACGGCTGTCTGTGTTGGGATGGCTGCTGTGGCTGCAGGTCTAAGCACGGCTGTCTGTGTTGGGATGGCTGGTGTGGCTCCAGGTCTAAGTACGGCTGTCTGTGTTGAGATGGCTGGTGTGGCTTCAGGTCTAAGCAAGCCCAGCTCCGCATAGATGACATGGCGAATCTCACAAGCCTCAAAATATCGATTCTGGAAACGTCAATTTTTAAATTATGACATATTGCTATGGCAGGCACTTGGGTTGTACCTTCAATAGAGACATACGTGTAGATTGTATACGAGGCGTTTGACAGATAAGACGGGGACAAAACAGAAACACTGTGAGTCTAATCAACATGTTAGGGTTTCTGGTGCAACTACACACAGAAACAAAACCTCATTTTTACAAAACTGTTATTGAACTGATGAACGTTGTGGTAATCAGCTAACGTAGAATGACTGTTGAACTAGAAGTAGGGGGAGCGGGCGTACAGGTATGAAGATATTGTGATGTTTCTGGTTTGCAGAATTTGCTGCTACCACTTACACAAAACTGAACCATGAAGAAATATTAGCATTTTTCAATCAATAAAAACCCTGAAAGTTTGATGACTTCTTCCATTGGCGTCGGTGTGTGATTCATGCTGCAATTTAGCGTTATAAATAGATTGTGATATTAGGTAGAAAGTGTGAATAAATGTTCATCAATCAATCAATGTTCATCAGTACAATATTGAACAAGTGGACAAGGAAGCCGCCATCGGCTTATCGAAGGTCAATGATGCAACATTCAAAAACTTCACACTAAGCTTATTAATGCAGTACAGGACCGTGTGGTATAATACAAAGGTTCTCAATCTGGGGTACGCGTACCCCCTCCCGTTTTCCAGGGAGTACGCGGAAGGTTGACTGAATCTAAGGTTACGTGCAATGGTGCAAACATGTTGTAACTTTGTTTGGTACACGAAGGAGAAAATGTCTTTCTGTAATACTATCAAATTCACACAAAACATATTCCTTTCAAGCAAACATGCAACGTTATTAGAATACGTCGTGATCCAAGTCCATGAATTGCTATTCTCGAAGGACTTACAGTTTTCCCAGTTGAGGTACTTCCCATTTAATTTATTCGTATTATTCAACGATTAATGCCTAACTAGTAAACGTCATCAAGTCAAACACCCTCAATGCAAGGCTCTTCTGCCTATTGTACGGACCAACAGGTTCGATCTGTTCTTCCACACTGACGTCCGTTGGATCTCGCGGGGGAAAGTGATGTCGCAGAAAGATGAGATCACCAAGTTCTTTTACCACGTCGGCGTGGAGCAGTCTCGAAAATTCGTTGAAAAACTCTCGGACAATGGTAACTCTTGAAGTTGGCATGCTTGAACAAAATAGTTTCCCACCTAAACTCGATCACTGTGGTGAACTATTTATGGCTGGTTCACCACGGCAATTGATATCGTGGACAATGTACATGCAAGCAATATCAAAGAAGGACACTTCAACATGTCGATCTCTATCAGACGGCGTTGTTGTTCGTGAACGACTCCATTGCACGTCATGCATTTGAAGCTCGTACCCTGCCAAACTGTTCGTCTAAGATGAACGAATCGTATCCATATGTGGCTGAAGTGTCCATGGGGGTATTGCTGATGTTTCCATCTACCCTTATGAAAATATACCATGGTAAATGCCATGTTATGCCATGGTACTTCGAAACAGGTAAACCATGGTAAATCATGGTAAACCGTGGTATACCACAGTTTACCATGTAATGTCATGGTTTACCATATAATAGGCCCTACCATGGTATACCATGGCATACCATGATATATTTTCATAAGGGGAAGCAGCCGGCTCTGTCTCGTCGGCTTGAAGTTTGCTTTTTTTAGGCAAAATTGGCTCCTAATGGTACTTAACCAACTACATGTTACTCTATTCTTACTACTGTTTGTATTACAATCGAATGCCGCACAATAAAACAACCGCTATCGCCGTCAACGGTACAGTGAATAACTGGAAAGTTCCAGTCTCGTAGCACTTCATTGTCATCGTCGTCGATGCTTGCCGATAACCGCGGGAAAAATATGCCTGATCGAGGCATAATTGAATTTTAATTAATTTTTCGGTGTTGTGGAAATAGAAATATAGTACAAGATGCAATATAATATGATTTCAAGCAATCGTTGTTTTTATTCCCTTTAATTTCCTTCTCCACTAGGACTACAGTGTACTTAATTGGTGCAGTGACAACACGCGAAAGTCGTTGGCTGTATTAATCAACAACTAAATGTTTAGTAATAATTGATTAGTTAGAATGACAGTCTCTGGTTGTTTGTCTAGATTCCGAGTAAACATCCGGGCATCCCATCACAATTTGAAAATAAAATTTGAAAATGAATAAAAAAAAACATTTGATTTTTCAAATGTCTATCGTTCCCGTTTTCAGAAAAAAATTTTAATTGTAATTTTTTTTCAGAAAGTGCATCTCTTGTGTGCGACAAACGGTGGCGCCACAGCACGGAGCCTAGATAATCGAGACGTGACAGGCTACTGTAGACAGAAATGAGAAAATTGGTACCGTAATCGAAACAGAGGACAGAAGAACATTACTTTATATGAAGTAAGTAGTTTTTTCTGACAGTTGTTCAGAGCTACAATATGTTTTATATTTACGGGTTTATTCTTACTAACCATATAGTTATACCGCAAAATATTCAATTTGTTTACGATGTTTGTGGGCGATAATATGAAGACCTCCGACGAAGCTGCTTTTGTTGTATGTTTGATAATGTACAGACGCAGGTAGATTGAACTAAAATAACAAGGGAACTATGACTATTTCTGAATTAGCCATTGAACTCATGCACCTGGCGTCTATGCCAGGGCAGGGCCCGGGCCATGGGAAGTAAAAATCAAAAGATCCCACACACGCACAGCCGGCTGTGCCAGGCCCAGGGAATTGGAAAAAACCTGTTGTGGACTCAGTGACAGTGCTAGTGCGCCTCGGCCCATGATGGGTTTGGCCCATGCCGACGGATGGTTCGGCCCACTTCACTGAAAATTGTGTCGCTATTGAAATGAGCTATGGTTCATTAGTTGATTCAGCTAATAGCGGAGTTATAAGCGGCAGAATTCTAAGAATAGTCATTTCGGCCCATGGCCTTATTCGATGAAAAAGGAAATTATGATTCACGGATTGCGCACAGAAACATTTGTACACGATCACAAACTAATATAATATAAATTAATTATAGAACAATATCAATAAAATAAAATTCCAGACTGTCATCAAGTTATAAACTTCTTTGTATCTTCATTTGTATGTATGTATATGTTTAATAAAAAAACCAATTTAATTCTTAACGCATTTGTATCAGCGTTCGCGTTAATGCCATTTTTGGGGCTATTATGCAGTTTTTCGAACCGACCGGGATGTTGTTTTTCAAGTTTCGCCACATACCATTGACACAATTCTACAGTTTAACAAGATTTAACAAGATTGCCATCCCAAACAACAAGTTCCAGATGGCAAATGGACAAGGAAGCCATTGGCTTATCGAGAGTCCAACAATTTTCTCATCTGTGTAGCCCGCCCTTATCAAATATCTGTCAATTCTATTTTTAAACATATTCACACTACTAGCATTAACACAAACATTTGGCAGTTTGTTCCATTCATTTATCAGCCTCTGTGAGAAAGAGTACTCTCCAACCTACACTGCTCCTTAACTAATGCTGCTTTGTGTCCTCTGGTTCTACTGCCTTCTTTAAGTTTGAATCAACATCCTCATAACCGTTTACTGTTTTAAATAGTTCTATTTTGTCTCCTCTTAGTCTCCTGGTATCTAGTGTTGTCAAACCACATTGTAATAAGCAACTTTCGTAACTAAGGACTCTCAATTCTGGAATCATTTTAGTTGCTCTTCGTTGTATTCTTTCTAGCTTGTCTTTGTCCTTTTTACGATACGGCCTCCATGGTTGAATACAATATTCCAAAGTGGTCTAACTATTGCTTTGTACAGGGGTACAATTAGCTGTTTCTCCTTATACATAATAGTTCTCCTAATTAGTCCTAGAATTTTATTTCCTTTCGAAGCAGCAATCCCACATTGCTCTGAAACTTTCACGTCAGTACTAAATGTTACTCCTAAGTCCTTTTCTTGTGTGGTTCTACCTAGTACAGTATCCCCCATTTTATATTCTTCGTCCATGTTTCCATGTGCTATGTGTATACGTTTACACTTCCCAAAATTTAATAACATTTGCCATTTTTCTGACCATTTCACTCATTTATCTAGATCATCCTGTAAACTTTGTTTATCTGTATCATTTGTAACCTTTCTGAATCCTTTTGTGTCATCTGCAAATTTTAGTACTTTGCTAGATATGTCATCTTCTAAATCAGTTATATATATTAAAAACAGTGTAGGGCCTAATACTGATACCTGTGGTACCCCACTCAAAACCGATTTCCAGTTTGAAATCTCACCATCTACTATTACTCTCTGTCTACTGTGTGTAAGCCACTTTTCTATCCAGTTGATTACATCATTACCTATACCATGGGCTTTTAGCTTAAGTAACAATCTTTGGTGTGGCACTTTATCGAAAGCTTTCTGAAAATCTAAGTAGACAACAGTAAACAGCTGATCATCCAGTGCATAGCAGAAATACGAGCATGGATGCTGTTACATCAATTGAAACTAAACACCGAGAAAACCGAGTTTATCGTGCTGCAGTCACCGCACAATCTACGAGTCTATGGCAGCCCCAGCTTGGAGCTACCTGGGCTAACATTGACATCTACGGACGCAGTGAGAAATCTGGGCTGCTACTTTGATAGGCATATGCAATTGGACCGCCTCGTGTCCAGCTACTGCTCTTCGGCATATTACCATCTGCGACTGATCAGCAGAATCCGACACCTGCTGACACGAGACGCGTGCCATGCCGCAATACGTTGTCTTGTGCTGAGTCGCCTCGACTACTGCAATGGTCTACTCGGTGGACTGAACAATGGACTGACAAACCGACTCCAACGAGCACAAAACTCTGCCGCTCGCGTTATCAACCGTGTCAGACGGCGAGATCACTGCATTGGCTGCCGATCAAGATGAGAGTAACATTCAAGATCTGTACTTGCATGTATAAGATCCTGCATGGCTTGGCCCCGGACTACCTCAATTGTGCGATAGCTCGCAACGCGCCTACTCGTGCATTGCGATCGGCGAGTGACACAACATTGCTCGCAGTGACGGTGCCGAGGAGAACGGTCGGAAGGTGCAGCTTTGCAGTGGCAGGTCCAACCATGTGGAACAGCTTGCCTAAGAGTGTGAGAACAACTGAGACATTGGCAGCTTTCCGATAACAACTAAAAACTCACTTATTTCGTTCACACTACCTGCCTTGATGACACTGATTTGTATTCTATGACGCTGCTTGGTTTTAAATTGTTCGGTTTGAAATCGTATTTTTACACACTAATTTATTGTTTTATAATGATTTATCTTAGATTATTTATTTATTTTTACTTACTTATTTCTCTTAGATTACTTATTTATCTACCTTAGACTATTAATTTGATCTTATCTTATGTATGTAATTAGTCTATATTTTAGATTTGGTCAACACGTCATAGTAATGTGTTCTTATTTATCTTAGCTTATTTACTTTTTTATCTTAGCTTATTTATTGTTATCTTACCTTATGTATTTAGTGAATTTATATTTTAGATTTAGTCAACACATCATATTATTGTGAAGCGCTTTGATTGGTATTTAGTTAGCTAAAAAGCGCTATATTAAGAAACGGAATTATTATTATTATTATAACATCCGCTGGTGACCCGTCATCTACCCACTTTGTAATTTCTTCAAAAAAATATAAGAGATTGGTTAGACATGACCTTGCTTTTAGGAACCCATGTTGAGATGTATTTATTAAATTATGTTTTACAAGGAATTCCACCATTAATGTTTCAAGTAATTTACATACATGTACAACTGATGTTAAACTTACTGGTCTGTAATTTTCTGGCTTGTTCCTCGATCCCTTCTTAAATAGTGGCGTAATGTTTGCTTCTTTCCATTCTGAAGGAACTATTCCTTCTTCTAGAGACAGGTTAAAAAAAATTGCAAGTGGTGTACTAATTTGCTCAACAATTTCCTTTTTATTATCTTTCATCTTCTTAATTTTGTTTGCTATCATTTCAAGAGTTACAAATAACTGCCCTAAATATTCTGATTTATTGCCCTCAAATTTAGTAAATGGAACTGGAAGTGAGCTGATATCGTCTGTGGTAAAAACTGAGCTGAAATACTCATTCAGGACCTCTGCCTTTTGAAACCCATCTGAAATTATGTTTCCCCTGTTGTTTTCCAGTGGTCCGACCTTATCTCGAACTTTCTGCTTACTCCTTACATAAGCATAGAAACTCTTGCCGTAATTTTTTTTCAAAGGTTCTTTTAGATTTTCTAATTTAAGTTGTAGCTAGGTTAAGTGCCTCTTTGTAATTTGCATAGTCTTCATTCTTTCTGGTACGCCTATAAACCGTCTACATAGTTTGCTTTGTTTGAAGTTGCCTCTAGGCCCACATTAGCCAGGTTTACAAAGAAATATGACATATCCAAATTGTTGACTACCGGTAACACAATTTTGTTTTGTTTCGTTTTCGACCAAACCATGAAAATGGTATATGGACCCCATTTGAGTTGTATGGACCCTGTTTTTTCATACCCATGGGGTCCCAGGGTCCCTTTTATAAACAGTAGCACAAATGCTGTGTATGTTTTTTCAAGATTAGTTAATTAATTAGAATATTTGTTTGAATATGCTAATAATTTAGAGCATAGCATTTCCCATCAAAAATAAAAAACAATCAACGTAATAAGGTTCATGGACCCCATTTCTCAGAATAAGTTTTGGCCCACGAAGTCCGCAGGCACCTGTTGTATACATGGTTGCTTTGGCCAATGCGAGCAAAAACACTTCACGGTAATGGTTCACTGGTTACAAAATGGTTGGTTTGGGTCATGGGCCGATCCTGTTATGGGCCAAAACATCTGACACCCTTTGTCATAACTCACACAAATTCATGATACTGTGGCGTATCGTAGACTGGTTACTTAGCTTACACCCTGTAGTCCAGACAACAAGTACTCGAGTCATCATCAGTCATGTAGTCGATGTTACTAGTCAGTAATGTTACTAACTAATATGATGGTGAGCACACTAATAATAATGAAATTTATAATAATGATAATATGCATATACAGCTTTATGTAACATTATATATGTATTTATATGTATATATATTTAATATTTATATATAATATGGGTGTGAAAAGCCTTATTTTCAATAAATGATATCTCTAAAATGATCTGAGTTGAGGCTTGAGATTTTGCACAGCTCCATCCAACCACCAAAGGTAGTTTTATGATATTTTTCATTGAAATCTGAGAGGGTCACCTGGGAACCACTGGGAGCTGGCATGGAATGACCCTAAAAGAATGCTGCCAACATACTATTCATTGTGAACTAGTGGCAGTGGAAGTACTAAACCAGTCAGAAATGAATTGATAATTTTATTACATACACTGTGTATGTAATAAAATTATGTGTATGATACACATGTTATATTGCTAGATACGTTTGAGGCAATCATTTGATAAAAGTTATGGTGCTGACCAATCACAAGGCATGTGGTTGTTTTTTTGTGGCAAACAAAAGTTCGGGTCCTTTGGGGAGTCGAACAAAGACAGTTCCTTGGGTATTCATCTTCTTTTTTTACATATATACACCCACGTTATTGTGATATGCTCACGTTGCCAGCTTTGCTACTAGTAATAAAAATTATAGACTACACGACTGGAGTGCTTCTGGTCCTGATTGAGCTAACTCCACCTTAGTAATATATAGTTATGGGAAACATTCCAGTGGTGCTGACGAACTGACAGACTGACAGATGTTGGCAGTGACAGTGTAGATGGTGGACCAAAGTTTATATGTCATCGAACTGATTAATTATAAATCTGACAAATGTGTACTTACGTTGCAGGTACTCCAGTGGAGAGGGGAGATGACTGAAGAATATTTAGTTGTATTCTGTAAAATATTTGATATTGGAAAAAAAATTGTTAGCATGTGATTGAATTAAACATCAAGGTCATGGAACCATTGTCGCTTAAAAGTGTTGTCCTCTTCATAGCCTGTGGTTGCTTAGTAAGTATATGGCTTGTTCCTTTAGTATGTTGTATCTAGCTATCTGCTGTTGCTGCTATTCCTATTAGCATATTAAAAATTGCATCATCACTTGATACTACTGTAAATCCCCAAAATTCTTGACTAATCATTCATTTTATAAAAAAATGTACCATTAAAAATTTTCTTTTATTACGTCAACTTCTGTATCTGATAAAGTAGTTGTAAATAACATTTTAATTTGACTTGGATTATTGACTAATCAGTCTATATTATCTATTATATAAATCAAAGCGTCTGTTTGTTTGTTGTGTCTTATGCACGGCTGCATTTTGGGGGCCGATCCAGGCGAAACTTTGTAAGGTGACCAGGAGGCCCTTCTGGCGGACATGGGGGGGTCGGATGTGGAACCATCGCTACTGGACCCTGAGGGGGGTGGCAATCACAATTTCAAAAACACTGTAGCAGAAGTTGCAACCGTGGAATTTTATTTTGTTTTCTACGTCATCATAAAGATAATAATTATGCCTACACATACTTTTTAAATTATTAGAGTTTGTCTGTACCACATACATGTGAGATAGAAAGCATCTGTGCATAGTATAACAAACAAACACTAGCTACATTGTAGTAAGATTGTATCTAGCCTATTTAAGTGAATAAAGACATGCTACATTATGGTAAAATTGTAGCACTGTCCATCTTGGCCAGTTTAAAAAAATACCACTGACCTACATAATAATGTAGATCAGTGCTGACTGTGGAAAATCCCTACCGCTGCCTTTTCACCCAGTGCAACGGTAACGCTGGGTAACTACCCCTGGGTATGCTAGTATTTTATAAGTACTTTTGGTACCCAGACAATTTTGTAAAATTAATGTCCTAGAAGAGATTATCTTGATTAAACAGTCTAGTTATGTTTCATTGTAATCTAGCATTTACCTTGAACTACAGTTGATTGTAATAACTTACATGACTACGAATACACTCTCGGCATTATACAGCTGAGCATACATTATACAGCTGAGCATACATTATACAGCTGAGCATACATTATACAGCTGAGCATACATTATACAGCTGAGCATACGTTATACAGCTGAGCATACACCTGATAATGTAACCTTTGAGGGTAGGTTGTGTCCAGACAAAGCATCACACAAAACCTCATCTGATTAATCATATTTATGTAAACTTACACAGTGTTTTCAAACATACTTTATTATTGCATCATATTACTATTAATACAACAATTTCATAATGCTGACATTCGTAATAATTTGGTGATCTTCTTGTTTCCAGGCATTTATAATTGTCTTCATCTTTGCGAAACGTCAGATCACACGATTCACCCTGAAGTCACGGAGGGGACCACATGCTGAGATTGGGGAGGATGCCCCCAAGGTTAGAAAGTACATCTGTCTACAACGTGTGTCATGCCTAGTATTAATTCCATGATAGTTCTACACCATTTCTTTAAAACTTCATAATAATGTCCACTATTACTTATATGGTAATAAATGACTGCTTTGGTTGTATAAAAACAAAACAAGAACATTATTTAGATGTGTTAATAGTTGTGTACCCTGTTATTTTACATTTATGGTTATGTTTACATAATGAGTTAATATTAAAAGTTACTAGTCTAAAATATGTGTTTTAGGGTTTTTTAGGAACATATCCCTGTCTGTCTCTATGTTTGTGGATGTAGAAATGAGCAAGACACGCTCGTTATGATGAGTCTTTACGGAGAGTGATTCCTGGCAAATTAGTACCTTACTTTATAAAAAGACATATTTATAAATACCTTGTTATTCTTGTTTATGCATACATGCACACTGATGGATCGTTGAAATCAGCCACTTTCACACATGATTTATCATCTTTTAAAACTAGAGAGTCACACGGGTTCCTACCAAGGGACATACATGGAGTCCGTAGATGAAACAAGGAGTCTCGGACTCACAGACTCCCGTGAAAATCGAAGCCTGTTAACATATATGATATTATTATATATAATGCGCATGTTATTTGTTATATAAAATATTTTAGGTAGTATGATGGTTATTTATATCTGTGACAAAACATCTGCTTCCGTTGTTATAGCTTTCTGTGCATAACAGTTAAAATGTTTGTTGTTTTGTAGGCCCTGAAAGAAGAGATATATGCACGCTTGAAACGAGTTGTTGAAATTAAATATGAGCCACCACTGATATCTGATGCACTGGAGAAAACAACCAAACTACTCTTCACTGATGGTACCAGAAATTATAATGATATTTTTTCAGCAGATTTAATATAAGACCAGCGGAAAAAAATTAATATCAGATCATTAATGTGGATAATGTAGATTTTGAAAGAGCACCCAAAAAAAACTAAACCACAAAGTAAAGTTTTTAAAATTTCCTATCTGAAAAATGAACTACTCCTGACTAGGTGACTGACTGTCTATACCACCACCTATGTGTTGCTCTGTTACTTACGATATAATATGTGTTCAGACAAAAATGCTTTATTACAATCCATTTTATCAATGCTAAATGACTGCCATTAGTCAAATGATAATACAGTCTTAGACAGTATTGCACCCATGTTTGCAAAGAGGTTGCCACCAATGTGGACATGCCAATATGACATTATCAACATTCCAACTTGATTGAATAATATTTAAATATTACCTGGTAGTGGATAAGCTTAAATGTGTCAAATGTGAATGCAGTTGGATGAGTCCAGTTTCAGGCTCATTAATGTATGGTTTAAAAAGGTGATGTAGATCTCTTTTCCCTTGACAGAGTGTTAGAACATGAGAGTAGAACTATTTACATAATCTCTGTTTCCCTTAGGAAAAAACCATTACTGTTTCCGAATGAAAGCCATGGACACCGTGAAGTCACTTGGTGAGTATTTTATATTAAAATAAAATAATTATTTGTAACAGAAATAATTGTCAACTGACTAATGTGAAATTTCAAAGAATATTATTTTAATAAACAAACACGGTTGGTTTTCTGCCAGGCAGAAGGGTATTTCTGCCAGGCAGAAATGGCAAC
Source organism: Lamellibrachia columna (assembly GCA_963662155.1). Classification (NCBI taxonomy): domain Eukaryota; kingdom Metazoa; phylum Annelida; class Polychaeta; order Sabellida; family Siboglinidae; genus Lamellibrachia; species Lamellibrachia columna. The sequence goes on along the minus strand of OY759273.1, from coordinate 17,953,310 downwards.
AATAGGGAATACATGTCACTGATTGGCAAGTGCGACCAGTTGAAGGCTTGTGTAGTGTCAACCTGCTATAGCTTTGACTAGAGCAGTACATAATTGAGTAAGCATTTACAGTATGTGCATAATTTTTTATGTTAGCTTTGTCTGGCTCTTCAAAGTAGTCACCATGTTTCTTCTGTTTTATTAAATATCATGTCGATATCTTTTTGTACCATGCATGTATGTGTGTTATAATTTGTTTTCTTCCATTGGTTGACAAGGGTGCTGATTTTGTAAAATTGCTTTTTGGTATGATACAACATTGTTGGTCTTTTACAGTCCAAAATTTAGTACCAGTACTGTTTAGTAGTAACTGTTCAGATGTTAACAACTGCTTAAAAAAGAGTTATAACACAATTTTGACATCCACACTGTTGCAAAGTGAACAGTGAAGTTTGTTTTTTATACTACTCCAAGTTCTATGAAAATCGTGATCTTATTTGTTGTCTTATTGACACTGGCCCATACCAGGGCACTTAATGTTTGTCTTATTGACACTGGCCCATACCAGGGCACTTAATGTTTGTCTTATTGACACTGGCCCATACCAGGGCACTTAATTGTTGTCTTATTGACACTGGCCCATACCAGGGCACTTAATGTTTGTCTTATTGACACTGGCCCATACCAGAGCACTTAATTGTTGTCTTATTGACACTGACCCATACCAGGGCACTTAATGTTTGTCTTATTGACACTGGCCCATACCAGGGCACTTAATTGTTGTCTTATTGATACTGGCCCATACCAGGGCACTTAATGTTTGTCTTATTGACTCTGGGCCATACCAGGGCACTTAATTGTTGTCTTATTGACACTGACCCATACCAGGGCACTTAATTGTTGTCTTATTGACACTGACCCATACCAGGGCACTTAATTGCAATTAGCAACATGTACCTTTGTTGAACATGGCCTGCTATTGTTTCAATGTTTGTGAGCTGATCAGACATGTCTGCTTCTGTGCACTGAAGGGAAGGTGGGGGCATCATAAGCCAGATGACAGGGATGCTTGTGCCCATTGGATGTGGTGGGTTTGTAATAAGGAAACGGGGATGTTAATCATGATGGTAAAATAAATAAATTAAAACATCAAAAATAAGACCATTTTGGGAGTTTCTGTCATAATGGCAGAAACTAGGAGAGAATGGTATTTCTGCCACACATGTAGAAAGTATTTCTGCCACACGGTTTCTGCAGTTTCTTCCTGTAAACAAGAGATTGCACATTTCTGATTTCAAAATTGATAATGTTGTGTAGTTTGCTGAGCATTAGTTGTAGTTCAACCAAGATTAGTGCATGGCTAAAAATTACTTACCAGCACCACGTCAATGTAAATCATGGTGAAGGCTTTCATTATGTGTCAACTGTGGGAAAGTTTAAATCTATGTTTGAGATGGAGCCACCTCGGTGATAATAAAGCTGGTGCACAAAGAGAAGATAGTCATTATTCTGGTTATATGTGAATTAAAATATGACAGAAATTACTATAAAACTGTCAAAATCAAACAAAAGTTGGTTGTTTCTATGTTTTTGACTTAATACTTTACATGGTGGTGTTGCATTATGGTCTATGCAGAACCCTGGATAGCAAAAAATTATGCCATGACCTAGCAGTAATCACATCTACCATCCAGCCAGATTTGAAGATAACTTGAAAAATATGTAAAAATAAAATATCATAAGATCTGTGACTACATATAGCTACAGGAGATGTTATAATCTGTCTTTAGCTTCACTATTTTCAGGGCCTGATTAGAAAATGAGAATACAACTGCACTGTAGCATAAATATATGCTTGACTAATCTTGTGTTTTACAGATGAAGCTTTTAAATCATCCCATGGCATAGAAAGAAAACCAGGAGAGAATATGGCAGGTTTCTTGCGAACACAAGGGCCCATATGTAATGTGCCATCAGAGCTGGTTGATAACTTCATACTTTTGTACAACCACGCCCGATTTGGACATGCAGTAAGTCTCACCATGGACATTATTTTCACACACCAAAATACAGCATTCTTTATGACGCATTTCTAACAGTAAAGATTTATGAAAGTTAAAATTAAGATGGATATCAAAATGCGTTCTTTCTTGCAGTTATTTGGCTGACATAAATTGTTTATTGGACGCATTACAACTGACTTGATATCCCACAGTGAACATAGCATGACCTGTCTTTTGCTAGTCAACACTTTGTGGTGTAGCTAAACTTGTCATTTTCATAAAGTAGATATGCCAAAAAGGCTGTGCGTAATGGTATATGGTTTCTGTTTTTAGGACTTCACAGAAAAACATTGTAATGAATTCACCACTCTACTTGAAAACATGATTCAACAGTAAGTACCTGTAGTTACTGCTTTCTTCTGAATTATACATCCATAAGCACACATATACGCATACACTCATGCACACAGCATACACTCATGCACACAGCATACACTCATGCACACAGCATACACACTAATTTAGGTAGTGAGCATCAAGTGATCTGGCTGTGTTTATTCCTTGTTGTCAGTGATAAGATTTTCATAAGCCACTATTTGAATATGATAGCAACATAAGAATCATCCATGTGTTTGTATTTAATAACTAATGTTGATTGATACGTACAACCAGAATATTTCTGATCTTACACTTAGTACTTGAGTAGAAGTAGTATTTTTGTTTAATATATAAAGAAATATTTGACTAATTTGGGGCAGTGTTTTTCCAGAGACCAAATATGGAAGTCAAAGCAGTTTCACTCCTGACCGGAAGCTTGTAGAGACGTCATGCACACACTAACAACAGCTGCAAAATAAAACCTTTACACAGTCAAAATGGCAGCCACTGTGACCAGTACATCTGTGTCTGATGATAGTAACTCTACTATACAACTTGTTTATCAAATGTTTCAGCGTACGCAGCTCCCAGACAATCAGCTCTACGAATGACGCCACCACAAAGTCTGGTGGTCTTGTGCAGGTGACATACAGAGCCAGGCACGGTCGGACACAGACTGGTCAACAGAAGATGACTGCTTGTACCTCAAGCTCAGTGTCTAATGTCAGCAGCTGCAGCAGCACCAGCAACTTAGCAGGCTACTGCAAGACCACAGGCATTACTGGCAATGTTGTGTGAGAGAGAACAGACAGAGACCACAGGCATTACTGGCAATGTTGTGTGAGAGAACAGACAGAGACCACAGGTATCAGTGGCAGTGTTGTGCGAGAGAACAGACAGAGACCACAGGCATTACTGGCAATGTTGTGTGAGAGAACAGACAGAGACCACATGCATTACTGGCAATGTTGTGTGAGAGAACAGACAGACCACGGACATCACTGGCAATGTTGTGTGAGAGAGAACAGACAGAGACCACAGGTATCAGTGGCAGTGTTGTGCGAGAGAACAGACAGAGACCACGGACATCACTGGCAATGTTGTGTGAGAGAACAAACAGAGACCACAGGTATCAGTGGCAGTGTTGTGTGAGAGAACAGACAGAGACCACGGACATCACTGGCAATGTTGTGTGAGAGAACAAACAGAGACCACAGGTATCAGTGGCAGTGTTGTGTGAGAGAACAGACAGAGACCATGGACATCACTGGCAATGTTGTGTGAGAGAAAACAGAGAGACCACAGGCATCAGTGGCAGTGTTGTGCGAGAGAACAGACAGAGACCACGGACATCACTGGCAATGTTGTGTGAGAGAAAACAGACAGAGACCACGGACATCACTGGCAATGTTGTGTGAGAGAACAGACAGACCATAGGCATCAATGGCAATGTTGTGTGAGAGAGAACAGACAGAGACCATGGACATCAGTGGCAGTGTTGTGTGAGAAAACAGACAGACCACAAGCATCACTGGCAATGTTGTGTGAAAGAGAACAGAGAGAGACCACATGCATCAGTGGCAATGTTGTGCGAGAGAGAACAGACAAAGACGACCATGGGCGTCAGTGGCAATGTTGTGCGAGAGAGAACTGAGAGAGACCACAGGCATCATTGGCAATGTTGTGTGATGGTGCAGTCATCAAGTTTGTGTACTCCAAGCAGTGCATTGTGTGCCTGTTGCTAGAGCGTCATGTTTGATGTCGTCGAGTGAGGTTACAACCAGGGTGTGTGATGTCATCTCTGGTTCTTTCACATTTAACCCTGAGGTTACTACTTCACCCTAGACTGCAATGATAGACTCATAGTACATGTAGTTCTGTCAAGTACATGTCAGGCTAACTGGTCGACTCACATCCATAAAATATGATAAGTTGTAGCTTATATCCATTGTGGCAGCATAAACAATATTATTAAAAATATAAATATGTGGTCAGCTTTTAATTTAAGCGGTAATCATGGATGCCGTGTGGAGATGATTAGTTTCATGTTCAGTTTTATTAGTTACATTGATGGTTCAGTTTACTGAAGTTGATGCTGTAATTGTAGAAAACATTTTGCTGTGAAGTTTATTCTAACAAGCTTGCTTGATGTGATGCTCTTTATACAGCTGTTAACAGCTAAACTGGAATGGGTGCAGTGCATGACATCGACAGCCAGTCAGTTAATATATGCTGATATATTATATTTAACAAATAGTGTGCGTTCTCTTTTAACACTAAGAATGTGTTAACTTATTCTTTATATAAGTGTGTATGAATGTAAATGTACAACAATCTGTTGTATAATTGACTGTTCAACTGTTGAAAGTTTGCTAGACACACGTCTTGTTAAATAAATAAATACATTTGTTGTGTTTTTATACAAATTATTTTCTTTTCCCTTTGTAATCATCATAAATTTAAAACGGGTCCCGGATGGTTCGGCCCATGACGGGTTCGGCCCACGCCGACGGATGGTTCGGCCTAGTCGATTCGGCCCACGCAGACGGATGGTTCGGCCCATTTCACTGTCGCTATTGAAATCAGCGACGGTCGATTCGGCCCACTCTATCTAAGCGGCGGAAATCTAAGAATAGTCGTTTCGGCCCACGGCCTGAATCAATAAGAAAGGCGGAGCGGCGGAAATTATGATTGCGCACAGAAACATACGTACACGCTAATATAATAATAATGACGCTAAAATAACAATTATCTCATAAAATAACAGAATGCGTACTTCATTTTAGATCATTATTTTATGTGTGTGTGTGTGTGTGTGTGTGTGTGTGTGTGTGTGTGTGTGTGTGTGTGTGTGTGTGTGTGTGTGTGTGTGTGTGTGTGTGTGTGTGTGTGTGTGTGTGTGTGTGTGTGTGTGTGTGTGTGTGTGTGTGTGTGTGTGTGTGTGTGTGTGTGTGTGTGTGTGTGTGTGTGTGTGTGTGTGTGTGTGTGTGTGTGTGTGTGTGTGTGTGTGTGTGTGTGTGTGTGTGTGTGTGTGTGTGTGTGTGTGTGTGTGTGTGTGTGTGTGTGTGTGTGTGTGTGTGTGTGTGTGTGTGTGTGTGTGTGTGTGTGTGTGTGTGTGTGTGTGTGTGTGTGTGTGTGTGTGTGTGTGTGTGTGTGTGTGTGTGTGTGTGTGTGTGTGTGTGTGTGTGTGTGTGTGTGTGTGTGTGTCTATATATATATATCGTGTTGTAGTAGTTTTGGAAAATTATGTATTGGTAGTTCTTAATAAAAATTCCATCCGTTTTCAATATTTCTGGCATTGTGTTGTTGGACTGCGTAAACATCTTTTGGGATGACTAAGATTGTTTTCGATTTTTCACAGATAAAGGTTACATGTGTAATAGCACGACTTCATTGTTTGTGTGAGCACATTTTATGTGCTCAAGCCTTTTATGCAGTTTATCGTCTTAATTCAACTGCGCATATAACAAGTGGAAAAGATGGGAAGGGTTACTTAGGTTTATCACCTCTATTGTGGCCGTTTGTTTGTGCCTGATGGGTATTTGTTTGTGTTATGTTATAAGCTGTCTTTTAGACGATCAGTTCCGTTCCAACTGTGTCATTCAGCTATGGAAAGTTGTATACGCTGCTGCGAAACTGTTACGCCGCGTCAGCACGCGCTTCTCTGCGACGGCCAGTGCGGGCGACGGCAGCATCGTTTGTGCGACACTGGGGTCGACATACACACGTATTGTCAATAATACATTATTTTAAGAATATGTTTGTATGTTGCTCTATTTAAATTAATATCGACATTACAATTTCAGATTGTCAACCGACCGACTAATATATATATATATATATATATATATATATATATATATATATATATATATATATATATATATATATATATATGTTTAATAAAAAAACATTCCATTATTCGCGCATTTGTATGTTTTTCAATATTACTTTAATAATTTAGCAAAAATAGCGAACGTAATAAACACTTGGTTCGAAAACAATAATAATACTGTAGCGTACAATATTTTGCTAAAACACGCAAACAGTTGAAACTAGGGAACGTAATAATAATGTAGCGCACGACATTTCGTTAAAACACTGAAACAGTTGTAGCGTATAACATTTCGCAATTACAACACTCAATAAACAACAATTGACTCGAAAACAATAATACTGTAGCGTACAACAAGTCACCAGCATTTCGCTAAGACAGTTGAAACTAGCGAAGAATTCGGTAGTCGTTTCGGCCCACGGCGCCCGCTGGCACCGGTTGCATACACGGATGGTTCGTCCCATGTGAGCGAAAACACTTCACGGTTCACCGGTCGCGCCGTTGGATGGTTCGGCCCATGGGCCGAACCCGTTATGGGCCGAAACATCCGACACCCTTTAAAACGCAGTTGCCACTCGATCATCAGTTTATGTGTGCATATAAGTAAAAGGACACCAATTACAACACAAGCATAAGTTTGATAATGAATCCGAAAGATGGCGACATTGAGTAAAACGTTTACGGAACTGTCCGATAGAGGGAAATATTGCAATCTTGATCACCCTGGCCTCAGCCTTGCATGACTCACTTCAGATAACTAGGCACGTTTTTGTATAAAAAAATAAAGTTCGTGTGTTTGTCAGTGATTGCAATAAATCACAATCGTCTGGATTTTTTAATTATCTACACGGTTTGTAATTTTTTTTACATAAATGGCAGGCCGACTGTAACCTAGGCTAGGTCAAAAGCAAGATGGCGACTAATATGAGAAACATTACCAGGTGACGACAGATTTCTTCAAGAATTTTACGTTTTAATACAAGAAACTGGATTAAGTCATGAAACTCCATCCGAGAATTTACTGAAGAAATTATGAAGAAGACCGCGGTGAAAGTTGTTGAGCCGAAAGTGGATACTGATAAAGTAAAACGAGTTTATCGGTATGTTGCAATGATCAAGTTGTCGATTCTAGTTGTTTCCAGCACTGGGCAACGTTCTATTAACTGACTAGTCTGTATGTTGTGGTTACTACAATTGTATGATGTTTCGAGGTCTCATTCAACTAGCCAGCCTTTTACATAACATCATCGCCAGACCGACCTTTTTATGCTGGCATTGAGGGTGGTCACTGCCAGGGCCCAAGCCAAGGTGCATTGTCGATGTCTTGCAAACATTCAATCTGGAATGCCATGCGCCACCTGGCAGATGAATATGTTATGCATTATCCTCATAGTTTGAACGTCCTGCTTTAGACAGCTAAGCCAGACCCACCAATTTTTGCGATTATAAAGCTAATAATGTATAGTACCCATGCAATTTTTGTTAATTGAATTGAATTTATTCAACATAAACATGTATACCAGGTGCAGCAATACTTAAGATATCTCTGTTGAACCAAAACACATCAATCAGGATGCTGTGAATATATAAAATCTAAACAATCATTTTACAAATATGTTGAAAGGAAATGCATGAAGTTATAAAAACTTATATTTTGCATTCCTATTAATAATTTACAATCTTATTTCTTAATTTTCTTATTTCAAATGGCAATGGCAGTGACCAAATGTTGGCAATTGCTGCCAGTACCAATGGTTAATGCATAGTTCTATGTTATATGTAAATTATTAAAAATGTTATGTGTAATTTTTTTTAATTTAAATGCATTTTCTGGTGCTCAAATTTGCAGATATGACATGGTGGCATTGTGGATTGGGGTGTGGTGGTTGTGTGGTAAAGCGTCAGACTTTCGGTCAAGGAAATCAGGGTTCGAAACAACCTGTTGCAATTTCAAAACTTTGGCAATTTTGTTCAACACGCCTTCCCTGTGTCTTTCGGAAGATACACTAAAAGCTGTTGTGCCATCCTGCCCGGTGTCTATGCAAGGAGAAATAAAAGATCCCATGCAGCGAAATGGGAAAAAAAACTGCTGTGCTAGAGAAGAAAAAGTAGATGAAATAAACCAGTCATATGCCCAGTGCCCTAGGCAAGGCTGTTTAGACTTTAAAGTTAAATGTCATAAAATAGTGAAGTAAAGCTTCAAACACCATCTTTCCCATTTCGCATTGTCATAGTAAGTATAATATATTGCCTACAAAATTGCTAACACTGCTTCAAAGTCATTTTTGAAGACACACATAATTATAAAATAAGAGTGTTGGGGTGTTGTGAAGCATTTGTCATAAAAAAACTCTCTTGAAACAGTAAAACAATTACTTCTCTAATATCGCTCACAAATTACCATCGCTCACCCATTGACCTATAACTATATACACATTTGAGCGTCAGAAAAGGTGATGAAATGCATTTTTATATATGCAGAATGTTTAATAATTTACCCATTCCCCAATTAACCATGCATTGTGCATAGTTCCTGCACATATATTGTATATTTACAATGACAGAATTGAGGTGGGCCTGGATTCTAGTCAAGTGCCGACAAGCCTAAGTTATTTATAATAATAGACAAAGATTTTCAGTATGGCCGTACATGGAAGTGTTTCCGCTGATATATGACAAGTAAGGTGGGCCACCTCACTGATTTTTTCACCACCTCGCCCAATATAAAAATAACACACAAAAACACACAAAAGTTCACTTATTTCCAATATATTATCTCCAAGTTGTTGCATGGTAACACAGTTACACATATTTTTTATTTCTGTTCCCCCTTCTAACTTCAAGGGGAAAAGTTGAAACAGCCTTCAAAATGCACCATTTCGGAGCTAGTGTTAAAAAATAAGGGCACTTGCCCTATCCACCCGTGGATGGCACCCCACAGTGAAAACACTGCATGGGTACCAATATTTTGCCACGTTTGGCATCTTATTTTGAACGGTGTTTTCGTTGTTTGATAATTTGGTAAATATTTCACTAATAACAACTTTTCTAATAATTTTTTGGCACTCAGTCAATGAAAAAATAACTGTTAGTGATTTAGAATATCGATCTTTTATGCCAATGTTTCTTAGATTTGTGTTTAAATGACATATTATATTAAGCATAACAAATTTTGGCCTCATCCAGGCAGTGTAGGAGACGGCAGTGTTAGTTGAGCCATTTTTTATGATGTCTAGGGCATAATCATATTCAAAAGTCAAAATTGTTTTTACTCACATAAACTATGATTATAAGTAGATCATTTTATACCAAAATAACATATCTAGCATGCATAGATAATTGTATATACATGTAGCTGATTCAAATAGGGTTGATAAGCTGGGTCAGCTCAGGGTTGGTAGGCGGGCTACACATAGATGAGAAAATTGTTGGACTCTCAATAAGCCAATGGCTTCCTTGTCCACTTGTTATCTGGAACTTGTTGTTTGGGATGGCAATCTTGTTAAAAAAACTAACACTTGGTGAGGGTAAGTTGAGCCACAGTGTAGCGTAAGTTGCTGTATTTGTATGATTTACCTAAATCTTGTAAAAAAAATTCATAGCAACTCAGTGAACACACCTACCCATTGGGTACAACACGTCTGACAAGTCTACACGTTTAATTAATATAAGTCGACACAATTAATATACTTGACTTATAGGCCAAACTAACTGCTTGGAAAAATGAATTCCTTGATGGGGTAAAGAACACTCGTCTTCGTTCTTTAGCCGCTGCTCAACAAAGCCTCCCTTGGACCTTGAGTGGCTCAACTAGCCCCGTTTCGACAACTAAACTTATTTAATTAACTTTTCATTAATGCGTAAAGTGGTGTAAATAATCTTCTTCTCTGTGCATAGCTAAACCATTTGTAAGTGCACAAACAATAAAGTCTGGTCACATGCGTTGATAATTTACACACCAGCAGACATTAATGACAATTACCAAAAGTTTAGAAAAACATCAAAAAACATACTTTTAGTTCACATATTTTTCCATTGTGACAAATGTAACCTATTATATGTCAATCATGTATATTGTAACTGTCGCTGCTGTAGTTTCCCTGGGAACATGTGTGGCTCTACTAACCCAGTGGCTTAACTAACACTGCTTTCCCCTACCATTAATGGTATTATGCAAAGTTAACTTGACACAAGTGAAAATTATGTGACAAACATGATGTGGTTGTCTTTGTATTTTGCACTATTGCATGGATTGGTTTGCTCACACAGTGCTGCACAGGATACTATCAAACGTCTAGACGAGATAGGAAGGCAGAAACGAGCCTACAGAGATGTCTTCATGCCAGAAGCCATCCACCTCCGCAGCAGGTTAGTGTGTAGCTACTGACAGTGGAATGCCAATGTCTGTGTAGCTTGATGATTTAAAAGAATCTTTGTGTAGAAAATATAATGTATGTTGCCTACATATATTGTGTTAGTGCCATGTTTCTCATTGTAGATCTGACAGTTACTCTTCCACAAGACAGTTTTCCATTCTCTAGGGACGGCGAAGAATTTTGTTAATATATTTTGTGTTCTGCGTAGGTTGAAGTTGAATCACTATGTGCCGACTAACTGGCAACTAAAACGTCATATTTAAAAAAAAATTGTTTTAATAATTTAAACACTCGCTAAATGTTATATTAATAATTTAAGCACTTGCTAAAATAGTAAAAAAAAATTAAAATATTGAGCGAGTGTTTTTATCACAGCAATTGTCTGGAGGGTACTTGCAAGGAGGATTAGAGGGTGGTTCAATGAGTAATCACCCTTGTAGGACAGTGGGTCGTGTGACACTATATTGTTGTGTTGGCAGACTTCAGGACTACTGTGAGAGACTGATGCTTTATGGTCCTCTGGAGTATGGACGCAAGGCGGAGGAACTCCTCTGGCGTAAAGTCTACTACGACGTCATCCAACTGATGAAGCATAATCGCAAGGTGCGTTGTTGCTAGGACTGAAATGATACACTAAACCACAATATGATACACATCGCCATATTTATGTAGCAATATGATACATATCGTGGTACACAACGATACACAGTTGTAAAGAAATAATTTATTTGCGCCGCATTACACAGCTGTAAATGTCTTCTGAAAACACAATGTTCAGGAGAAAAGTGTAATAACTAAAACTAGTGACCTCTCTAACGCAAGTTCAAGCAAGATTTTGACAGGTAGCAAGCGAATTTGACTCTGTTGGCATTGACTACATTACACATGGGTAGACTTGAAACAGTTTCCAATGCTTGCTTTTGTTTCAGCACAATAAAACTTTGGAAAATAAGTTTGTATCATTTATGTATTGCGATTCTTGTAAGTATATCAGTTATTGAAGCGTGAGAAAAGTATTACAATATAGTATTTCATTGATGTATCGATGAGATGCTACAACCCTAGTTGTGGCCATGACTATTAATGGACTTCATGTCCAGGATAAACCAGGTTTTATGCTGTGGTTAACAACCACCTTAGTCCTAATACAAAAATAAGTGCAGCTTGTCATCTCGAGAAGTAGCTAGCATAGGGAAAGGAAGTTGTGAATTACACCCAGTTTGATAATCACATACCTTGTGTTGTGAAATGTCAGTCAGGTCCCGGAGAATCTGGCAGTTGAATTGTTATTCTGATGCTAATGATGCTGAGTTAAAATGCTGTACAGTGCTGGAGGAGATAAAGAGAAAATGAGACTGAACTTCTGGATATTGTTCCAGTTTGAACCTCAATTGACCAGGGTAGTGCATTGCAGTTTCACAGAGTTTGGTGAACACTCTGCCATGTAGGTTAGAATATACTCTGACTTTACCCTGCCCCCCCGCCCCTCCACTCTTGTAGCAAATGAAGTTGAGCAACTCCTTGGAGAGTGCCTTCCGCACACACCTGGGGTCAGCGATGGGGTACTACCACCACCTACTTGTGCGTCTACAGTCGGAGTTCCAGCTGTCTCTCGATGGCATCGTCGACTTCTTCCATGTGCCAGAGCCTCGCTCACGTCAGTACACTGCATAGCCAGTAATGGGGGTTGAATTCATACTGATTAGTTACAATTTATGATGATATTCTATCTTTATATGCAGTTTTGTCACCACTGAAAAATATTGACAATGTAATATGCATATGTATATGGCTGTACAGTAGTACCTGCCTTCTATGGACACATCTGTATCCAAGCAAGTGTCCCTACATTGCAGGTGTCCCCTCATGGGAGGGACGGGCATGCTGGAGGGGAGGGTCCAGTACTACATGGTAGAAATGTATCCAGACATCTATTAATAATTCAAACATGCACATGCTGTGTAATAAGGATATCACTGTGGTACTACAAAATAAGGATATCACTATGGTACTACAAAATAAGGATATCACTGTGGTACTACAAAATAAGGATATCACTATGGTACTACAAAATAAGGATATCACTGTGGTACTACAAAATAAGGATATCACTATGGTACTACAAAATAAGGATATCACTGTGGTACTACAAAATAAGGATATCACTATGGTACTACAAAATAAGGATATCACTGTGGTACTACAAAATAAGGATATCACTGTGGTACTACAAAATAAGGATATCACTATGGTACTACAAAATAAGGATATCACTATGGTACTACAAAATAAGGATATCACTGTGGTACTACAAAATAAGTAAAACAAAACAAAAACTTTTTAAAAACCTATAAAAATTAATTTTTTTACACAAATTGGTCAATACGGTACCAGTCCCAAAAGTTTTACCCCACACCAGTCCTGGATCAACGGAAACATTGTTATTCTTCCTCGTCAATTCACCACAGTTCTGTATTGGTTTTGCCTACTCAACTGTATTAAAAACTATTTCACTGATTCTTGTACAAGGCATATTTGTTGATTTCAATTGCAATTGATAAGCCACTGGTACCGGACCTGCTCAAACTGCCGAAGGCGAAGCAAAGCTACCGGCACCAATGAAACATCGTTGATCCATGCAAGTGCAAAACAACCATCACTTCGCTTCCAAATTCATTTTCCTTTAAGTTTATTGAGCACCATCAAATCAATTCTAAGTCAGTTGTTTGGACAAACAAGAGGCGAGACTGGCCATGGCCATCAAAGTTATTCAACTTCTTGCATTGCGTAACTGTGACAACCAACCACACACCGTGCTGTTTGTCCGTCTTTTCCTAGACAAAATTATGAAATTAATTACTGCTGTCCACCTTAACAGGGACATATAACCAAAATATTGTGTCCGCTGTCCACATTCACCAGGTGTCCCCTCATCAGAAGGACATTAACATGATAAAACAGTCCGTACATTGAGAAAGTGTCCTGACATAGCAGGTGTCCACTCATCAGAGGGTCCGTTGAAGGCAGGTACAACTGTATAGTGTTAATTAATATGTATATGGCTGTATAGTGTTAATTAATATGTATATGGCTGTATAGTGTTAATTAATATGTATATGACTGTATAGTGTCAATTAATATGTATATGGCTGTATAGTGTTAATTAATATGTATATGACTATATCGTGTTAATTAATATGTATATGACTGTATAGTGTTAATTAATATGTATATGATTGTATAGTGTTAATTAATATGTATATGATTGTATAGTGTTAATTAATATGTATATGGCCGTATGGTGTTAATAGGGTTTATATGGATCTAAAAATTATGCATTCACATTGATTAACTTATAAACAAACATTACACATGTATACATTAAGTTCTTTAAATATGATATTAGTGATTTCAAGAATATCATGAATAGTATTTCTTTATACTGCTTTAAATACAATGTGAACTTTAAATACAATGTGAACTTACCTCTTTTATATACTGCATTTGACCGAAACTCATACACCCACACCACACAGACACAGACACACACCAAACACCACACATTGTATTCATAATTACCTGCCCTGAAGCAATGCAATTTTTTTTTAAATAATTATAAAATATGTTATGTGAGAGATCATATTTGTAATATCTGCAGGGTAGGAATCAAGTTTAGGTTTTAAATAGTGATTTCCTTTCAGATCAACGATTACATCAGACACGGAAAACTGATCCTGATGTTCGGGTTCAGGAATGGGCCACCAGGGCATGCCACCGGTGTCTCGTGTACCTCGGTGACTTGGGTAGGTGATCCGTCTGTCTCAGTCAATAAAATATCAGTAACTAGGACATCTGTCTGAATAGAGCATTTCGTTTATCATTAATCCCATGATATAACATAAATATATCATAGTTATTCTGATTCTGATGATAACAAGATATATATATGAACTATGTTGTGGTAGTTATGAGGAGGCCCACCTGACTGGTGATTGTAATACAATAGTATTTAATTGTGAAAAACTATTAAATATTATTGGATATAAAATGATATGTATTGAACTATTGATAGACATTAGAATGGGTATAACATATGTAAAAGAAGATAATGGTAGCTCCCACATTGTAACATAAACTGTTATTACTAGTTGCCAAGTTATTTTACTTATATGGTAAATAATTTACAACATATTTCCAGTTGAAACCTCTTGATTCTTTGCTGATGAGTTGTCACTGCAGTGGTTGTCACTGCAGTGGTTGTCACTGCAGTGGTTGTCACGGCAGTGGTTGTCACTGCAGTGGTTGTCACTGCAGTGGTTGTCACTGCAGTGGTTGTCACTGCAGTGGTTGTCACTGCAGTGGTTGTCACTATGTTTTAGACTAGTTTACTTTTATTTCACCCGTGTGTTCACTGTGTCTCTATGTCTGGCAGCTCGTTATCAGAAGGACTACGAAGGCATGACAAGTCGTGTCATCTCTCAACGCTACTATCATGAAGCTCTTCTTTTGTGTCCTCAGATAGGTACTTCTTCATTTAATCTCTTCTAGTACTTCTTATAAGTCTTTGTGAAATGTATAGCATATGAATTCAAAGCAAGTCATTATTACTGATTTATTCCTTCATGGTGGTTATATGCAACTACTGATGTTTGTTAGTCTGCAGACAGTATTTGTCTGTGGACCATGATGTTCACTGTTGTGTGTGTGTGTGTGTGTGTGTGCGTGCGTGCGTGCGTGCGTGCGTGCGTGCGTGCGTGCGTGCGTGCATGCGTGCATGCGTGTGTTGAGGTATGCCATACAATCAGCTGGGCACCCAAACCATCATGTTCACTGTTGTGTGTGTGTTGTTGAGGTATGCCATACAATCAGCTGGGCATCCAAACCATCATGTTCACTGTTGTGTGTGCGTTGTTGAGGTATGCCATACAATCAGCTGGGCATCCAAACCATCATGTTCACTGTTGTGTGTGCGTTGTTGAGGTATGCCATACAATCAGCTGGGCATCCAAACCATCATGTTCACTGTTGTGTGTTCGTTGTTGAGGTATGCCATACAATCAGCTGGGCATCCAAACCATCATGTTCACTGTTGTGTGTGTGTTGTTGAGGTATGCCATACAATCAGCTGGGCACCCAAACCATCATGTTCACTGTTGTGTGTTCGTTGTTGAGGTATGCCATACAATCAGCTGGGCACCCAAACCATCATGTTCACTGTTGTGTGTGTGTTGTTGAGGTATGCCATACAATCAGCTGGGCACCCTAGCCGGCACTCGATACTACAACCTGGATGCTGCCTACCACTACTTCAGATGGTATGTATTCTAATGATGAATGCTTGTTATCGTCATCACATCATCATTACTTCTGTTGATATATATATACTGGGCATGGCTATAGGTGCATAACCTTGATAGATTTGCCAATAAATGTCTACGTAGTTGCAATTAGGGGTCATTCACATTCTTCAATATTTACTTATTCATATGCAGCACACTAATTCTCAGACCCCCTCCTGCAATTAGTATTTTAAAATGGTGATACTTTTCCAGATGAAAAACATCAATGTTACAACACAGTGCATGTATAGGACATACAATAATGACTACATCAATGTAAAAACATTACAACACAGTGCATATATAGGACATACAATAATGGCTACATCAATGTAACAATATTACAACACAATGCATGTATAGGACATACAATAATGACTACATCAATGTAACAATATTACAACACAATGCATGTATAGGACATACAATAATGACTACAACAATGTAACAACACAGTGCATGTATAGGACATACAATTATGATTACATCAACGTAACAATGTTACAACACAATGCATGTATAGCACATACAATAATGACTACATCAATGTAACAATGTTACATGCAATATTACAACACAATGCATGTATAGCACATACAATAATGACTACATCAATGTAACAATGTTACATGCAATGTTACAACACAGTGCATGTGTAGGACATACAATAATGACTACATCAATGTAACAATGTTACATGCAATGTTACAACACAGTGCATGTGTAGGACATACAATAATGACTACATCAATGTAACAATGTTACATGCAATGTTACAACACAATGCATGTGTAGGACATACAATAATGACTACATCAATGTTACAATAAAATGGATGTATAGTACATACAATAATGACTGCATCAATGTAACAATGTTACAACACTGCGTGTATAGGAGATGCAATGATGACTACATTACAACACAGTGCTTGTATAGGACATACAATAATGACTACATCAGAGTGTTTATTTACAAATATTTATCTCTGATAATTATGTTAAAGCTTTGTGTTTTTCTAACAACTCCATTGTGTCACGTTGACAATTTTTTCCCACGAAGTTGTGAATTTCCTTAATGTCGGATTATACTACATTTACAGCACCGTGCAGTGAATGGTTACACAATTTAAAACAATACTGATTACGTAACAGTTCACCGTGTGGTGCTGCATGATGCAACAATGGTCATATTTTGCATGCGACTGACATTTAAAAATTTAGTATGAGGATTGCGGGGTCTTTAAAAAAAAATTATTTGTGTGATTTGTAATCACATATGGATGCATTTACATTGAGAGATTCACTTCAAGCTTTCGGGTTTCTTAAGACATGTTTATAATGTCAACATAACAGATCTGTGTTATAATACAGAACAAGAGGACTTGATTTAAAATAGACCATCATGTAAATATTTTTGAAAGAACCACTAGTTGGTGGTCTTATAGATTGGTTTGTTGGCCTTGCAGTTTGCTGTGTGTCGAGAGTTTTGACGGTGCTCAGGGCAACCTGACCCGTCTCTTTGAAAAGAACCGGAAACGCTATCAGGAACTGAGTGTGAATTCTCCCAGAGACCTGCCACCATCACAGCAGAGGTAACTTACGAACTCACTGTCTCAGAAAATTATACTTCTTTTAATGTCTGAACTGAGTGTGAAGTCTCATAGAGACCTGCCACAATCACAGCAGAGGTAATTGACATACTCTCTAAGACAGTTGTACTTTTCTCAATGTCTGTTTGAACTGAGTGTAAAGTCTCAAAGAGACCTACCACCATCACAGCAGATGTAATTTACATGCTCTCTGTCTCAGACCAGTCAATGTCTGTGTCTGAACTGAGTGTGAAGTCTCCCAGAGATCTGCCACAACCACAGCAGAGGTAACTTACAAACTCTCTGTCTCAGACAATTATACTTATGTCAATGTCTATGTCTGAACTGAGTGTGAAGTCTCCCAGAGACCTGCCACAACCACAGCAAATGTAACTTACAAACTCTCTGTCTCAGACAATTATACTTCTGTCAATGTCTGTGTCTGAACTGAGTGTGAAGTCTCCCAGAGACCTGCCACAACCACAGCAAAGGTAACTTACAAACTCTCTGTCTCTGACAATTATACTTCTGTCAATGTCTATGTCTGAACTGAGTGTGAAGTTTCCCAGAGACCTGCCACAACCACAGCAAAGGTAACTTACAAACTCTCTGTCTCTGACAATTATACTTCTGTCAATGTATGGTGTCATGTGCACACTGTATGAAGGCTGTCACATATTACGACAGTTTAGGTCAGATCAAGGTTGTAGGTGTAATGATTATTTTACAATAAGTTACACTGTATTCATAATTGTAATAGAAATTGTGTTTTTTGTGTGTACTCATAATTACAGTTTCTTGTAATCACTGTGATTAACCCATGTAATACACAATCAAAGGTACACCATCCTACCCACTTGTGCCTGGACGTTATTACTAAAACAAAGTTCCCGTGACGCTTGGTGCAGTGTCTGAAGACAGAATGCGCTGTAGGTGCATGTTGAGTACTTGTGTTGCAGGGCAAAAGACATCAAAAGATTCCTTGTCCAGTTCCTCAACCTGCTTGATGTGTTACTTACTGCAGCCCCAAGGTCAGTTCAGCAGTGGAGAGTATTTCTTACAAATGTTCTTTTCACAGTAAAAATTATGGTGCTTTTATGCAGGGCTGTGAAAATTGAGGGTATTACGTCATCAAAATATTGACTGCTGAAGCAGGTTTTCACCCTGTGGTGCATCTGTACGATTGAGTATTATGTTGAGTTAGATGTTGAGTCAGTGACACAACACAAACTAAGTTTAACTGTGTTTCTAGGGGTATTGTTTTCTGTGAGGGAGTAAAATATGTGCAGTGTAAGTGTTTTAAAATGTGACAATTTAAAACAGAAATGTTCACCAAATCTTTCTAAGAACTGGAAAGAAAGGACACTCTATGACGATGTGTGTTGTCAATAGTGTGGAAGCGAAGACACTGCAGGATTACTGTCAGACGACACTACAGCAGTTCAACCTGTGCATGCTCTACCTCCCACCCCACGTCACTGCCCCCGCCCAGTCACATGACTGCCAGGACGAACGACTGCTGCATTATCTTGAGGACGACATTGTCTTCAAGGTCGTTGTTACCTGCATGATGACTGTGTACCAGCTACAGACCACAGGTGGGTGTAAGACTTACTGGATGGCACTGCAAGGTCTCACCATTGTCTAATTACAGTAAACGTTTCAGTTTGTGCGTAAGACATTAATTAAAATTTCTCCCTAAGATTATTGTTCCACTTTAATTAATTATACATATCTACCCACACTTCTAAATGACTTTGTGCACATTGAAGCCCAACATGGCAGCCTTCTTAGTGTTATATGTAAACATTTATAGTACAGTCAAACCTGCTCAAGTGACCACCTGCATTAAGAGACCACCTGGCATTAAAGACCATGGTCAATTCCTCCTGAAGTATTAAGATACAACCTGTATTAAGAAACCAGCTGTATTAAGGGATAACTTTTCGACCACCCATTGAGCAGTCGCTTAAGACAAGTTTGACTGTCCGTGCTGATCTGGCATTCTGCCAAATTCCACGTTCCTGTGTGTTGTTAAACGTATATGTTTTAGGTTTATTTGCTACATTTGGTGGACATTTTGAAATCTAAAAACTTGTATCTCTCTCTGAAGATACTTTAAAATAAATATGGTTGGTAAGACTGCTACCAAATGTGATGATTTTGTCAAGCAATTTTAGCAACGTTTAGCAAGTGTGCATTGTTGCAGGGAACAAGCGTGTCACTGCAGCCATCGCCTTCAGTCTTGCTCTCTTCTCACACGTCCTCAATCACGTCGTCATGAGGCTGCAGTCAGCCCTATGTGAGCTGGAGAACCCATCCAGGCTCCGACACAGCCCCGGTGAGTCCACTCCACCCTCCCTCCCCAATTAATCACTGACTGCAGGTTGAAATAGCCTAATAAGAAACTTATTATGGAGTAAGTAGGGATAGGGATGTTCACATACCCTTTGTCAAAGGACAAATCTAACAATCCTACCTTTTCAAGAATCCCAGACATCAGTGGCTGGTTATAAAGCAAGTTGCAAGTATCTTAGTAACTGACACTGTGTGATTTTCTAGACGTTGACGAGATGGAGGACAAAGAGGAGACAGAAGTTGACAAGAAAGAGGAAGACACGGAGAAGAAGGATGACGTGAACGGGGAGGAGGGAAGCAAGGAGGTATGTGACACACATCACTGCACACTGTAGGTTGGTCTTAGATCATCTACTCTGTACATACTTACACACTTGACTAGTGATTTCACCAGGTGCAAACACAAACTTTCATTTCTGTCATGTGACACTATCATAAGACTATGGGTGTCCCCTGGATTCTTGCCAGTTATGACAATCTTGGTTCAGCATAGGTCCTCAGATCAGTTTAAAACTGGAACGTAGAAAGATTGTCATCATTATTTAACTCCACATTGATTGTGTAATGTATTTGTAACCAGTAAATTCTAACTTAAATGTAATGCCTGTAATTACAATACAAGAGTCATTCAAATGCAGTGCATTGCATATCATACTTGCAATTAATTATCAAATGAAATAAGAATGATCAATACTGTACATGTGCTGTTGTGTGGTATAATGTACTTTACAAGTGTACATGTGTACAAGTGTATATGTGTACAAGTGTATATGTGGTGCAGTGTACTGTGTATGTGATGCTGTGTGGTGCAGTGTACTGTACATGTGATGCTGTGTGGTGCAGTGTACTGTACATGTGATGCTGTGTGGTGCAGTGTACTGTACATGTGATGCTGTGTGGTGCAGTGTACTGTACATGTAATGCTGTGTGGTGCAGTGTACTGTACATGTAATGCTGTGTGGTGCAGTGTACTGTACATGTGATGCTGTGTGGTGCAGTGTACTGTACATGTGATGCTGTGTGGAGCTGTGTAGTGTACATGTAATGCTGTGTGGTGCAGTGTACTGTACATGTGATGCTGTGTGGTGCAATGTACTGTACATGTGATGCTGTGTGGAGCTGTGTACTGTACATGTAATGCTGTGTGGTGCAGTGTACTGTACATGTGATACTGTGTGGAGCTGTGTAGTGTACATGTAATGCTGTGTGGTGCTGTGTACTGTACATGTGATGCTGTGTGGTGCAGTGTACTGTACATGTGATGCTGTATGGTGCAGTGTACTGTACATGTAATGCTGTGTGGTGCTGTGTACTGTACATGTGATGCTGTGTGGTGCAGTGTACTGTACATGTGATGCTGTGTGGTGCTGTGTGCTGTACATGTAATGCTGTGTGGTGCTGTGTACTGTACATGTAATGCTGTGTGGTGCTGTGTACTGTACATGTGATGCTGTGTGGTGCTGTGTAGTGTACATGTAATGCTGTGTGGTGCTGTGTACTGTACATGTGATGCTGTGTGGTGCAATGTACTGTACATGTGATGCTGTGTGGAGCTGTGTAGTGTACATGTAATGCTGTGTGGTGCTGTGTACTGTACATGTGATGCTGTGTGGTGCAGTGTACTGTACATGTGATGCTGTGTGGTGCAGTGTACTGTACATGTGATACTGTGTGGAGCTGTGTACTGTACATGTAATGCTGTGTGGTGCTGTGTACTGTACATGTGATGCTGGGTGGTGCAGTGTACTGTACATGTGATGCTGTGTGGAGCTGTGTAGTGTACATGTGATGCTGTGTGGTGCTGTGTACTGTACATGTGATGCTGTGTGGTGCAGTGTACTGTACATGTGATGCTGTGTGGTGCAGTGTACTGTACGTGTGGTGCAGTGTACTGTACATGTGATACTGTGTGGAGCTGTGTACTGTACATGTAATGCTGTGTGGTGCAGTGTACTGTACATGTGATGCTGTGTGGTGCAGCGTACTGTACATGTAACGCTGTGTGGTACAGTGTACTGTACATGTTATGCTGTGTGGTGCAGTGTACTGTACATGTAATGCTGTGTGGTGCAGTGTACTGTACATGTGATGCTGTGTGGTGCAGTGTACTGTACATGTGATGCTGTGTGGTGCAGTGTACTGTACATGTGATGCTGTGTGGTGCAGTGTACTGTACATGTAATGCTGTGTGGTGCAGTTTACTGTACATGTGATGCTGTGTAGTGCAGTGTACTGTACATGTGATGCTGTGTGGTACAGTGTACTGTACATGTGATGCTGTGTGGTGCAGTGTACTGTACATGTGATGCTGTGTGGTACATTGTACTGTACATGTGATACTGTGTGGAGCTGTGTAGTGTATATGTGATGCTGTGTGGTGCTGTGTACTGTACATGTGGTGCTGTGTACTGTACATGTAATGCTGTGTGGTGCAGTGTACTGTACATGTGATGCTGTGTGGTGCAGTGTACTGTACATGTGATGCTGTGTGGTGCAGTGTACTGTACATGTGATGCTGTGTGGTGCAGTGTACTGTACATGTGATGCTGTGTGGTGCAGTGTACTGTACATGTGATGCTGTGTGGTACTGTGTACTGTTCATGTGATGCTGTGTGATGCAGTGTACTGCACATGTAATGCTGTTTAGTGCAGCATACTGCACATGTGATGCTGTGTGGTGCAGTGTACTGTACATGCGATGCTGTGTGGTGCAACATGCTGTACATGTGATGCTGTGTGGTGCAGCGTGCTGTACATGTGATGCTGTGTGGTGCAGTGTACTGTACATGTAACGCTGTGTGGTGCAGTGTACTGTACATGTGATGCTGTGTGGTGCAGCGTACTGTGCATGTAACGCTGTGTGGTACAGTGTACTGTACATGTAATGCTGTGTGGCACAGTGTACATGTAATGCTGTTTAGTGCAGCATACTGTGTGCAGCATACTGTGTGCTGCAGCGTGCTGTACATATGATGCTGTGTGGTGCAGCATGCTGTACATGTTATGCTGTGTGGTGCAGTGTACTGTACATGTGATGCTGTGTGGTGCAGTGTACTGTACATGTAACGCTGTATGGTGCAGTGTAGTGTACATGTGACGCTGTGTGGTGCAGCGTACTGTACATGTAATGCTGTGTGGTGCAGTGTACTGTACATGTAATGCTGTTTGGTGCAGCATACTGTACATGTGATGCTGTGTGGTGCAGTGTACAGTACATGTGATGCTGTGTGTTGTAGCCTGGTCGAGAGAGGAAGCCACAGAAGACACATCGCCTGCGTCGGCGCCGGCGGTGCGTCAGCGACAGTCTGAGTGAGTCGGCTGGAAGCGGACTCTCCTCAGACGAGTCAGACCTGAGTGAAGGAGAGAGAGGTGAGTTTCACTCCTCTGTCATAACCACACAACTAAGCAGATATTTTATGAGTTATGCTAGTTTAATGTGAAAAACATTCATGCAATTCAGTTATAACACATTTATAATTATAATTTTATACATTCGTATAGTGTAGGGTGATCGATACATACAATATGATTTTATGATAAAAACTGGACCATTAATTACCATGTGATGAAAGAATGGATGAATGAATGAAATATATACATTTACCTGATACTGTTAATCTCTCCTAGGGGGCAGCATCATGCCCAGCATTTGCACAGCTGACTCGGATGATGAGGTCGTGAACTTTGCAAACCAGACAGACAGTGACAGTGACAGCGAGGACAACCTAATGGTCAGTCAGGAGTTGTGGGCAGGCTTCTCCGTCCAGGCCTTCGCTAACCAGATGGACTCTATTGAGGAACTCTCTGGCCACGAGGCTATCAGTTCTCCCAGTAGCCATAGTCTGGGCAGTGGCTCGGAATCACCCATGCTTACCATTGGCCACAGGTCAGCACATTTTCTATTCTATTTTCATTCCATATTTAAAGTGACATATTTCGTTGTTGTATTTTTGTCCACCAAATTTGTTAGATTTTTATTCTTGCTTTAATAATTGTTTTGGATGTTTTTAATTAAAATTGCTAGTTCCATGTTCTGCTGTACGTTTTTTTTATTAATTTCACAATAATTATTATTGCCAATATTTCTTGATGTCATGGACACGATATTGTGAACTAGAAAAAATCTTCTGTGTTGTATGTTTAACATTTAGTGATCCAAAGTGTTCTTAAGTTTCTTGATGTAAGTTTTATATTATGAAATCTTTATTAATACTAATAAAAAACAATGTGGATTTATTGTATCTAATGTATGCTAGGATATTGTTGTGTAATTAATAACATATATTTGTGTTTTTTAAAGACATCTATAACGGTTATCAATTAATAAATTTGAAATCTGGTGTTGAAAGGTTGTGTTTGCAGTGAGGTAAAAATTCTGGTGTTGAAAGGATGTGTTTGAAGTGAGGTAAAAACTAATGCAATCTGAAATGAACCAATGTATGCATTTAATGTTAATATTATTTCAAATTTACCATGGTTGTGTCATCCCGTGTCACCGTCTTCAGTAGTGACGTGTCGAATATGGTGACACAAAGCAACGGTGATGTGCCAGATGCGGGGGAGTATCTCAAGGAGTTCCCTATCGACTGGCTGTCAGACTCAGGAAACTTCTTCCGCAACGGCCTTCCCTTCTATTCCAACGGGCTGGGGGACCAGCACCTTGACGCTGTGATGCAGGGTCAGAAGGAAGTGCGAGTGCCGCCAGGCAAGTGATTCCTATTCAGTTTCAAGATAATCGTTTCTAGATATATATATATTTTTTTTTAGATATGTATATATATATATATGTATATGTATATATATATGTATATATATATATATATATATATATATATATATATATATATATATATATATATATATATATATATATATATATATATATATATATATATATATATATATATATATATATATATATGTATCAGTGATTCATAATATGCAGTACCCATTTTTTAACAGTTCCCAAATTTTATCCAAGCAAGTATTCTGTAGTTATTTTACAGAGGTAGGTTTTAAGGAGAAAAGTATGGTAATCCAGACAGGATTACCAAGATATAAGTGCAACACAGTAGCATAGTGGTTAGAACCTCAGACTCTCAATCGTTAGAACCCAGTTTTTAATCCTCTTGCTGCCGTTTCGAAGCTTGGGGTATTTCTTTACTCCACACTGCCTTAGTTCACTCAGCTGTATACATGAGTATCTGGCAACTGACCTGTCTGTCGACTGTGACTTATCATTGCAGGGTTTGAGACTTCTGAAGAGTCGCTCCATGTACGAGAGATCACGGAGAAGATCACCCACTTTGTGATAGAGACTGACACCGACACAAGCAGTTTCCCTACGGACACAGGTCAGTGACATTGACAGTCAGTGGTCAATCTAACTTCATTCCTCATGGACACAGGTCAGTGACAGGGACAGTCAGTGGTCAATCTAACCTCCTTCCTCATGGACACAGGTCAGTGACAGGGACAGTCAGTGGTTAATCTGGCCCGGTCAACTGACCTCTTGAAGTCTTATTATAAACTTTTAAGTAAGACGAAGTATGGTCTCTGAAACATACCAGTTAGGTGTGAATAAAAGACAAAGTTTGAAAATGGGCTGGTATGGCAATATTATTTGTAAAAAAAATGTATGTACACATGAAAGTTTTACAAGTGAACTTAGTTGATAACCAGTATGATAAAATGAGAATATGATAAAACTTCTTTAAAAATAATAAATTCAGCTTGGGTGTCTCCACTTTAATATTGACACAAAAGTGCTTTTTTATTCTGACTATTGTTCTACGGTGAAACAATAGGAAGCATATAGTTGGAACTTATTTAATATGTTGGCACAACTTTCTATGTTTATAATTTTTTTTTATATTATGAAAGGACAACCGCTAGTTTCACAACTGAACAATGTTGACAGCATAGTGATATCTATGCAGAGGCCTACATGTTGTTATTATTGTCACCAGAGACATCAACCGTGACTGAAAGTGAGGTGGACACAGAGGTGGACACTGACCAAGACAGTCTCACCGACAAGTGAGTTGACTTTGACAACATTCATAACAGTAATAATAGCCCTCGTGTGGCATCAGTCACACCTGGCATCGTTTTCACATTGTCCCCTACAGTCAATCAGTCAGGTGATAGGGCCTAGGCACAGAGGGCGGGCGTGAGGGGGGGTCAATCATGGCCCAATCCACTTGCATGTATTGAAGCAATTCCTCATTGACTGGATCTAAGTAACACATTAAACATTTTGGGAAGTTGTTTGTGCAGTAATACCTGTGATTGTGACTGGGGAAAAGTAATGTCAGAGGTGGACCTGCCTGTTATTGGTTATTTCTGTAATGAGAGTTTTGTGAGTTGACTTGTAAACAATATTGTCTTTTGTTTTGTGTGTCTTGAAATTGTTTCTGACAAAAAATATTACCCCAAATTTTTGGTTTTACAAAACTCGAAGTAACTTTATGTGGAATGTATATGTTCAGACAATTGTTGACATTTGTTGATGGTATGTTGTATGTCTGTTCAGACAATTGTTGACATTTGTTGATGGTATGTTGTATGTCTGTTCAGACAATTGTTGACATTTGTTGATGGTCCGTGTATGTGTGTTCAGACAATTGTTGACATTTGTTGATGGTCCATGTACCGTGTGTTTAGAGAATTGTTGACATTTGTTGTTCTTTTGTTCAGACAATTGTTGCCATGTGTTGATGGTCCATGTATGTGTGTTCAGTGAGGAAGTGGTGCAGCAGCGCCGGGAGAAACTGGTCCGCGTGATCACCAACGAAGGTCTCCTCGCCTCCATCAAGGTCTACTGTGACTGGATGAGGTGTAACACACCAATCATAGCGACATGTGCCAAGGTCAGGGTCATGATGTTCATTGTAAAATAACCATAATGTCAAGTAATAATTAAAATACATTATTCCAACAGATAAATATAATTTAATGTATGTTGTGTGATACTGTTTTAAATGATTTTATTAGTTGTATATGTAAATACTAGTATTTATTATTAATATTCAATGAAATAAAAAACTGGGCCCAGTCCAGTTAAGAGTTGAGTATTTCCACTTACATCACCCATGCGTTACCTATGAAATATAACACTAAGCATTCAAGTTGCACTTACATTTAGCGTTATTGGCAATCATACTGCTCCATCAAATCACCCCTAGTAAAGATAATCATATTTTGAGCAACTGTAGTAGGCTGGTTAAATAAATTATTGGAACATTTTCATATTTGTGAACTAAGCAATCAGCCATTGATTATAATTATTTAATGTTCTTAATATTACCATTAAAATATGTTGCCATTGAAGTAATTGTCATTTTGTCAGTGTTTATGCTGTAGAGTTCCCAGTCGTTGTGGTCGAGACTGTCTGTTCTCCTCAACTTTCTCCCACTTGAAGTTGACTTAGCTCAGCCTGGTGAGTTGTTAATACTGCATTAATTACTAATACTAGCAAAAATACCCATTCTCTGGACAGGATAACTTGGTAGTTCATAAGTGTCATAATAATAATATTAAAAAAAATTAGGATATACGTTATCACAGAAATATCCGTCTATACTTAAGTACAACCAGTCATCATTTTGATGGATTCTTGGAATATAACTCTGGAAATTGCGACTTAATACTGGCAATTATAGTAATGTCTAGCGTTGCCTTGCCCTTGTGTTACATAACTTGGGACAATCGTAGAAAAGATGCATGACGTTGTGAACAATTGTACGTAATTGTTCATATGGCATTGTGAACAATTGTATGTAACAACTACAAAAGGTAATTCGATTGTGCATAGAAAGGGTAGTAGTGGGGTAGTAGTGGGGTAAATGTTTAAAAACCATAGGTGTCATGACTCCTTACTGGGGTCGTAGAGGAACCCTGAAAGTTTGGCTCCCAAGTTACAAAGCGTCTAGGAGTATCATAACATACATACATCTAGGAGTATCATAACATACATACATCTAGGAGTAGCATAACATACATACATCTAGGAGTAGCATAACATACATACATCTAGGAGTATCATAACATACATACATCTAGGAGTATCATAACATACATACATCTAGGAGTAGCATAACATACATACATCTAGGAGTAGCATAACATACATACATCTAGGAGTAGCATAACATACATACATCTAGGAGTATCATAACATACATACATCTAGGAGTATCATAACATACATACATCTAGGAGTAGCATAACATACATACATCTAGGAGTATCATAACATACATACATCTAGGAGTATCATAACATACATACATCTAGGAGTAGCATAACATACATACATCTAGGAGTATCATAACATACATACCTCTAGGAGTATCATAACATACATACATCTAGGAGTAGCATAACATACATACATCTAGGAGTATCATAACATACATACATCTAGGAGTATCATAACATACATACATCTAGGAGTATCATAACATACATACATCTAGGAGTATCATAACATACATACATCTAGGAGTATCATAACATACATACATCTAGGAGTATCATAACATACATACCTCTAGGAGTATCATAACATACATACATCTAGGAGTAGCATAACATACATACATCTAGGAGTATCATAACATACATACATCTAGGAGTAGCATAACATACATACATCTAGGAGTAGCATAACATACATACATCTAGGAGTATCATAACATACATACATCTAGGAGTAGCATAACATACATACATCTAGGAGTATCATAACATACATACATCTAGGAGTATCATAACATACATACATCTAGGAGTATCATAACATACATACATCTAGGAGTATCATAACATACATGCATCTAGGAGTATCATAACATACATGCATCTAGGAGTATCATAACATACATGCATCTAGGAGTATCATAACATACATACATCTAGGAGTATCATAACATACATACATCTAGGAGTATCATAACATGAGTATCATAACATACATCTAGGAGTAGCATAATATACATACATCTAGGAATATCATAACATACATACATCTAGGAGTATCATAACATACATACATCTAGGAGTAACATAACATACATACATCTAGGAGTATCATAACATACATACCTCTAGGAGTATCATAACATACATACATCTAGGAGTAACATAACATACATACATCTAGGAGTATCATAACATACATACATCTAGGAGTATCATAACATACATACATCTAGGAGTATCATAACATACATACCTCTAGGAGTATCATAACATACATACCTCTAGGAGTATCATAACATACATACATCTAGGAGTATCATAACATACATACATCTAGGAGTAACATAACATACATACATCTAGGAGTATCATAACATACATACCTCTAGGAGTATCATAACATACATACATCTAGGAGTATCATAACATACATACATCTAGGAGTATCATAACATACATACATCTAGAAGTAGCATAACATACATACATCTAGGAGTAGCATAACATACATACATCTAGGAGTAACATAACATACATACATCTAGGAGTATCATAACATACATACATCTAGGAGTATCATAACATACATACATCTAGGAGTATCATAACATACATACCTCTAGGAGTATCATAACATACATACATCTAGGAGTATCATAACATACATACATCTAGGAGTAGCATAACATACATACATCTAGGAGTATCATACATACATCTAGGAGTAGCGTAACATACATACATCTAGGAGTATCATAACATACATACATCTAGGAGTAGCATAACATACATGCATCTAGGAGTATCATAACATACATGCATCTAGGAGTATCATAACATACATACATCTAGGAGTAGCATAACATACATACATCTAGGAGTAGCATAACATACATACATCTAGGAGTAGCGTAACATACATACATCTAGGAGTAGCATAACATACATACATCTAGGAGTAGCGTAACATACATACATCTAGGAGTATCATAACATACATACATCTAGGAGTAGCATAACATACATACATCTAGGAGTAGCATAACATACATACATCTAGGAGTAGCATAACATACATACATCTAGGAGTATCATAACATACATACATCTAGGAGTATCATAACATACATACATCTAGGAGTATCATAACATACATACATCTAGGAGTATCATAACATACATACATCTAGGAGTAGCGTAACATACATACATCTAGGAGTAGCATAACATACATGCATCTAGGAGTATCATAACATACATACATCTAGGAGTATCATAACACATACATCTAGGAGTAGCATAACATACATACATCTAGGAGTATCATAACACATACATCTAGGAGTAGCATAACATACATACATCTAGGAGTAGCATAACATACATACATCTAGGAGTATCATAACATACATACATCTAGGAGTATCATAACACATACATCTAGGAGTAGCATAACATACATACATCTAGGAGTATCATAACATACATACATCTAGGAGTAGCATAACATACATACATCTAGGAGTATCATAACACATACATCTAGGAGTAGCGTAACATACATACATCTAGGAGTAGCATAACATACATACATCTAGGAGTATCATAACATACATACATCTAGGAGTATCATAACACATACATCTAGGAGTAGCATAACATACATACATCTAGGAGTATCATAACATACATACATCTAGGAGTATCATAACACATACATCTAGGAGTAGCATAACATACATACATCTAGGAGTATCATAACATACATACATCTAGGAGTAGCATAACATACATACATCTAGGAGTATCATAACACATACATCTAGGAGTAGCGTAACATACATACATCTAGGAGTAGCATAACATACATACATCTAGGAGTATCATAACATACATACATCTAGGAGTATCATAACACATACATCTAGGAGTAGCATAACATACATACATCTAGGAGTAGCATAACATACATACATCTAGGAGTATCATAACATACATACATCTAGGAGTATCATAACACATACATCTAGGAGTAGCATAACATACATACATCTAGGAGTATCATAACATACATACATCTAGGAGTAGCATAACATACATACATCTAGGAGTATCATAACACATACATCTAGGAGTAGCGTAACATACATACATCTAGGAGTAGCATAACATACATACATCTAGGAGTATCATAACATACATACATCTAGGAGTATCATAACACATACATCTAGGAGTAGCATAACATACATACATCTAGGAGTAACATAACCTACATACATCTAGGAGTAGCATAACATACATACATCTAGGAGTAGCATAACATACATACATCTAGGAGTAGCATAACATACATACATCTATCATAACATACATACATCTAGGAGTATCATAACATACATACATCTAGGAGTATCATAACATACATACATCTAGGAGTATCATAACATACATACATCTAGGAGTAGCATAACATACATACATCTAGGAGTAGCATAACATACATGCATCTAGGAGTATCATAACATACATACATCTAGGAGTATCATAACACATACATCTAGGAGTAGCATAACATACATACATCTAGGAGTAACATAACATACATACATCTAGGAGTAGCATAACATACATACATCTAGGAGTATCATAACATACATACATCTAGGAGTATCATAACATATATACATCTAGGAGTAGCATAACATACATACATCTAGGAGTAGCATAACATACATACATCTAGGAGTAGCGTAACATACATACATCTAGAAGTAGCATAACATACATACATCTAGGAGTAGCATAACATACATACATCTAGGAGTATCATAACACATACATCTAGGAGTAGCATAACATACATACATCTAGGAGTAACATAACATACATACATTTAGGAGTATCATAACATACATACATCTAGGAGTAGCATAACATGCATACATCTAGGAGTAGCATAACATACATACATCTAGGAGTAGCATAACATACATACATCTAGGAGTATCATAACATACATACATCTAGGAGTTTCATAACATACATACATCTAGGAGTAGCATAACATACATACATCTAGGAGTAGCATAACATACATACATCTAGGAGTAGCATAACATACATACATCTAGGAGTATCATAACATACATACATCTAGGAGTAGCATAACATACATACATCTAGGAGTAGCATAACATACATACATCTAGGAGTATCATAACATACATACATCTAGGAGTAGCATAACATACATACATCTAGGAGTAGCATAACATACATACATCTAGGAGTAGCATAACATACATACATCTAGGAGTAGCATAACATACATACATCTAGGAGTATCATAACATACATACATCTAGGAGTAGCATAACATACATACATCTAGGAGTATCATAACATACATACATCTAGGAGTAGCATAACATACATACATCTAGGAGTAGCATAACATACATACATCTAGGAGTAGCATAACATACATACATCTAGGAGTATCATAACATACATACATCTAGGAGTAGCATAACATACATACATCTAGGAGTAGCATAACATACATACATCTAGGAGTAGCATAACATACATACATCTAGGAGTAGCATAACATACATGCATCTAGGAGTAGCATAACATTCATGCATCTAGGAGTAGCATAACATACATACATCTAGGAGTCGCATAACATACATACATCTAGGAGTAGCATAACATACATACATCTAGGAGTCGCATAACATACATACATCTAGGAGTAGCATAACATACATACATCTAGGAGTATCATAACATACATACATCTAGGAGTAGCATAACATACATACATCTAGGAGTAGCATAACATACATACATCTAGGAGTAGCATAACATACATACATCTAGGAGTCGCATAACATACATACATCTAGGAGTAGCATAACATACATACATCTAGGAGTAGCATAACATACATACATCTAGGAGTATCATAACATACATACATCTAGGAGTAGCATAACATACATACATCTAGGAGTAGCATAACATATATACATCTAGGAGTAGCATAACATACATACATCTAGGAGTAGCATAACATACATACATCTAGGAGTCGCATAACATACATACATCTAGGAGTAGCATAACATACATACATCTAGGAGTAGCATAAAATTCATACATCTAGGAGTAGCATAACATACATACATCTAGGAGTAGCATAACATACATACATCTAGGAGTAGCATAACATACATACATCTAGGAGTAGCATAACATACATACATCTAGGAGTCGCATAACATACATACATCTAGGAGTAGCATAACATACATACATCTAGGAGTAGCATAAAATTCATACATCTAGGAGTAGCATAACATACATACATCTAGGAGTAGCATAACATACATACATCTAGGAGTAGCATAACATACATACATCTAGGAGTAGCATAACATACATACATCTAGGAGTAGCATAACATACATACATCTAGGAGTAGCATAACATACATACATCTAGGAGTAGCATAACATAGATACACTAGCTGGTTTTCATTATTTTTCTTGTATAACAGTGGTTGAAATATACGCTGGCCTGGTGGTCTGTGACCACCTACTTTTCCACCGGGTCAGTAACGTTTTGAGTTAGTGGCCCATGTGACTGCTTTCTTCCAAGGAAATGTGCCATTGGTGCAGTAATGAGGACCAGTAACTTTGCTGCCAGACCAGTAACTTTTGGAAGTTACCAGTCAGGCTGACCAGAACCTTTTGGGGGTCAAAGTAGAACACTGATATATAAGTTAGTCATGTTCAGTAGATAGTTGACAGAGAACATAATTTTATGCTCACTCACAGTTAAGTTTGCTGTGGCCAAATTGCTCAACCAGTGTAATACTTTCCTGGAGCAAATTTAATAATTTGTGAAATGTTGGAATTGAAACATTGTGTAGAATTCTTGAAACTCTTCTGTGCAATGTAGGTAAAACTATATCTAACATTATAATCAACTAGTAAGTTTATCTTGAGACCTTTCGCTATAAATTCGTTCCATGCAGGAAGTTGATAAATTCAATACATTCTTTGTAAAGTGTTCCATATTAAATAAACATTGGCTCAGACTGAATGCTCAGCTAGTATGCAATCTAGCATTTTGTGTAAAATGTGTAAATAACAGCAAAATTATATTTGTTTGGACTGCTGTGCTAATTCATATTGCTGGGTGGACCAGTTATTCACACCATACAAAGTCCAGTGCCAGTTATTGATCCATGTTATACTTGCTGACAAGATA
The DNA here is from genome assembly GCA_963662155.1 of Lamellibrachia columna. Taxonomy (NCBI): domain Eukaryota; kingdom Metazoa; phylum Annelida; class Polychaeta; order Sabellida; family Siboglinidae; genus Lamellibrachia; species Lamellibrachia columna. The sequence continues at coordinate 17,919,183 of OY759273.1, read as the reverse complement.
CTTCTATTATGTCATTATCAGGTGTGTGTGTGCATGCATGCGTGCGTGGGCGTGCGTGCGTGCGTGCGTGTGTGTGCTAAATGCTGTACTGTCCCTTCTACCTGGTGTCTATGCCAGGGGAAGTAAAAGATCCCACACGGGGAGGGGGTAAATGTGTGACCTGTCGTGGACTCAATGACATGACTCATGGTAGAAGTGTTTATGATGTGGTTCAATCAGTTCTACCAACATTAAGCCTACTTCACATAATGACATGACTGAATGAATGCCCTGTCCACTGTATGTATCACTGGTGACATTGTTACAGAGTTGTGTGGCCGGAGTCTGTTGGACACAGTCAGTGCGTCCACTGCAGGGGATTGGACACAGACCCAGCCATTGAACGAGGACATACATCTTCACAAGTTTCCGCCCCTGGTCGAGACACACAGCTCCCTGACCTTTGATGTTCATTCCAGATTAGACCTTTCAGATACTCACGAGGTAGGTGGAAAGTGTTTTCCTTGTTGCTCCCTTCATAACGGGGTGAGGGTAGTTCATCTACAGCTGCAATGCCCCAGCTGTCATCCCTTTCCACTTCTCCCTCCACTTGTCGTCTTCCTCCACAGTTTTCACTCAGTCCTTCCATCTTAGTTATGATTTACCCCTTTCCCTAGGGCGTGGCTGTTTCACCACCTTTACTTTGGTGGCGAGGTCCACTCCAGTTAAGTTCTAAAGATTTCATACAACATTATTTAGAAGAAGAATTGAAGAATACTTTTTTAAACCCATAAACACACATGTATAAATAAGTTAAAAGTATTAAACAACGCCCTTTACCGAAAATGTGCATGCAACCCATTGAGCTTGTCTGCCATCAAAGCTCGGTGGAGTCTGTTTGGACATGGGCGTCACAACTGGCTAAAATTATCAATAGCATTATTAGCAAACATACTACAAGTGCTGCTCCATCTGTTGTAACCTAGGATCTGTCTATGCATATTGTTATATGCAACTTTAAGTTTCAAATTAATGCTCTTGTTTAAATTTACCTCGTGTTGGGAACAATACATTGTACAACAATGTGCATGAAATCGATGAAGTTTTACACCAATAGAACACTTATTAAATTCGTTATTGATACTGTCAACATATGTCAGCATATCTTCGTCATCCTTCAAATCATTACAAATAATTACACCTAAATAGTTCGCCTTTTCAAAATATTTAAATTTGATACTGTTCATGTAATTATCTGGACATTTTAGCCTTATAACATTAACATAATTATTGTCATAAAAACATGATGGACTATGACAAATTTAGAGTATGCATATGTATTGTAATGGAATGTTTCATAAGCGACAGAGTAATGTACAGAGAAGGAGGAAATATTCAGGGAAAAATTTTTTTAATTAACATGTCTCATTATCTTGACTACAAACATAGATTTTCCATGGATGTCTGCTAGTGTGTATGTGACATACATACAGATACATACCATAATTTGTACTACGGTTGTTGCAGGCAATTCTGCGGGTGTGCTGCCTGCGTAACTTTGGTTACTATATGGCGGACGTGGAGGGCACCAACTTGACGTTTGACCAGGACAAAGGCCTGTTCTACGGCCCACTGCCCCAGCAGTCTGAGCAGGACGACAAGTGTACGCAGCAGCAGATGGTCAGTACTTCTTGTCTACAACTTGATAAGGGAGGATGTCATACATTGGTATATGGTACTACACAGAGTTGGTTTCACGAGTGGGGGGGCCGAGGAGGTTGGGTGGTTGAGGGGGTTAGTAGCTGTTTTGTTTACCATCGTACATCCATGTATTTTTCCCCAAAAAATATTTTTTTTTTTTTTCGATCACAGTTCATAAAACTTTGAGCACATGTAGGTGTCATTATGACAGCTGAAGCGCCACCTGGTGAATACAAAGTTGTCCAAGACACACACAAGTTGATGTAATACAAGGTATGATGTGGAAACGGAGGGTCTGACATTAAATAGCGTTGGTTTTGTGTAGTGCTTCAGTGTTTTGAGAGCATCCCTAATACTCCTTGCTGCAATACTATAACGTTTATACAAAATGATGAGTATTCTGTATAGTCTGGATATATAGTGACACTGGCACTCACAGCTAGAAATAATCATGCATTCAGATGTAAATCTATATTTATTTTTTGTTACATTTCATGTTTGATCCTCCATTGTTTGAGGGAATTTCAATAACGGAATAATGGTCTCAGCATTATTTTATGTGCATATGTATGTATGTATATATATATATATATATATATATATATATATATATATATATATATATATATAAATTATATATATATATACAATGAAACCTATCCATAGTGGACACCGCCAGGACGGGACAAATTTATTTGGCTTCTGAGAGTTATACCTTGAGTCATTGTAAAAAAGCAGGGTCACGGTTATGGAAAAGCGAAGCTGAAACGGCTTTGATGTCCAAGATAAACCAAGGGGTGAAAGTTTACACAGCTGGCGGTGGCCTAGGCTGGGGCTATGCAAGAGGCTTGCCTTATTTCGAGCACATTTCTTAAACTACTTGACGACATTATGCAGATGGTATGACACAGAATAGATACTTAGCAAAGTTAGTGGGTATCAGCGGTGGCTCAGCTAGATTGACTTGCGGGATTGTAAATGCACTTTGACTTGTCCGCAAGCGGCGGGGCAACTACGAATGGTTGGGTTCAAATACTCTGTCTGTTGTCCACATTGGGCAGGTGGCCGCTATGGGCAATTAGCGGACAGTGCAAACTAATAGCTAGTACTTCGGGTCTTTCAAAAGTGTCCGTTATAGACAGGTGTCAGTTATGGACACGTGTCCACTAAAGCTGATTTTACTGCATATATGTATGTATATATATACATTACACATATTACAATGATGTGTTACAACTTTGTTGTACTAAACTGACACATCCGCTGGTGTATTGTGAACACTTGAACTAAGAGAAAACAGTTCACTTAACTCGTGGTCGAGTCTGGAGACTTGTGTGTTAACTGTTAAGTGCTACTTCCGCAAAAGGACATTGACAGTCGACTCAGGTATACTCGATTGACACACTTGACAACATGTTGACACTGTATGTTGACACTATATATTGACACTGTTTGTTGACATTTGTGTGTCATATCCGTATCTAATCTTTGAACATATATACATACGCTACGGGGACATATACATACGCTACGGGGACATATCAAGGATTTAGCCAAAGTGGGCATGTGGATTCTGTTAAGTTGATGGGGGCAATATGTTTTTGTCTCATGGTTATTTGGCTCAGTTATATTCAGTTAGACTCTCGGTTTAAACTTGTTAATTCAATAACTGTCCACCTAGATCATTAAGTTTAACCGGTTCAATCAGTTCCCTGTGTACCTGAGACAGAGCGAGCACCTCTTTTTGATTGATTGCACTGTATCTGAATACTTCCCAGAGTTGGTTTCATGTTCAAATAAACACGGTGCTTTAATGAAGTCAGTGGTAAAAGAACTGCAACTTTACCTGATATCCTGCCGAAACATGACATATTTATTGCGTATAAAGTAGCCAGTGTGAATATAAGTGTGCATATGCTTACAGTTATATCACCAGAGAACTCATGAAATAGCCGGAAACATCCAAGTGACTTGTTGAGGGTGAGAAGTATTTATAAGTGAGCAGTCGACAGTTAGCAGTGTTTGCGAACCACTTATCCCGGTGAAGTGATCTTATAATTAGTTAGAGATGTGCAGCTTTGTCTGGAGAGGCGATCTCATAGCACAAGTAGTGAGTATACTGTTGTGTATGACTTAGCACAACCAACAGTTGAGGTCCACACCGCTCCAGTGAGGTCCACACCCTTCCAGTGTGAGGTCCACTCCCCACCAGGGAGGTCCACACCCCTCCAGTAAGGTCCACCCCATCCAGTGAGGTCCACACCCCTCCATTGTTAGAAGGAACGTTGTCTTCCTAATTTGTTGACAGTTTTGTGTGAACGCACACAATCATGCTATAATCGGCCTAGAGTATGTATATATATGTATGTTGTGCTACTCCTAGATGCTTTGCATCCCTGGGGCCAAACTTTCAATTGTTCGCAACATTATGCAAACAATTACATAGTGTTTACAATGCCATTGTCTTTTCTACAATTGTCCCAAGTTACATAATACAAGGGCAAGGCATCACTAAACGTTACTATAACTGCCAGTATTAAGTCGCAATTTTGTGAGAGTTGGATTCCAAGAAGCCATCAAGATATTGACTGGCTGCACCAAGTACCAAGACATTCTGTGATTATGTGTATCCTGAATTTTTTTTAATATTGTTATCATGACAGTCACTTACGAACTATCAAGTTGTCCCATCCAGAAGATGGGTACCTGTAATTTTGGTAGTGAGTTTAGCCAAAAAAAGCTAATAAATGAGTTCTGTATCTTGTTGTCATTACCAAAAAAAATGTACACTTGTGAGTTGAAGTGTGCACTGGGAGTGGAAGTGGAGTTGGACTATAGTTTGAGACACATTCCTGATGTCCTTGATTTCTGAGAGATACTCCTGATGAGCTTTAGTTGTAAATAGAACTACATATTGAGGGTTTATATACTACAGCATACCTTTGAAACTGCTATCTGCAAAACATCTGATCTTACAAACTACTGATGTAAACAGTAAACAGGATGTTGCAATTGTTTAGTGGTCTGTGTAGCAGCCAAAAAAAATAGGTTTCTTAGAATTGGTAACAAGTCCTGGAATTTCCTCAGAGGTTAGGTCGTTTAAAAATGTTGGTTAATTTAAGATAATTTGTGGAATATTTTTGTTGCTGTGAGTGTTCATACTGCAAATGTAAGAATTCCATCTTTGTTCTCTTAAATGATTTTGGACAGGGAAAAGTCAGTTGTGGTCAGATAAGAGTCATGGAATGTATACGTTGTTTATGTGGGTCTTTCAGGTTACAAGGGTTAATTTGTTCACTTAGTGAAGATGTCATCTTGTTCTATTTTAGGTGCTGATGTTATTTAAAACGAGTTTGTCTTATCCTCATTTATTTTTTATTTATTAATATAATGTTCTTGATACTAGAATAAATATGTTCAATGCATACATCCTGCAAAAACATATAATAATCCCGAAACGTTTGTTTCTATTTTGCCGGAAACGGTTAAAATCAACAAACCTGCGAAATCCAGTGTTTACCAGCTACAACGGAGGCAGGGCTAAATCCTCCGACTACGTTAATGTATGCAAAACCTAACAAAGACTTTCAAAAAACAATTTTTACGACATGAAAACATTGTATGGTATTATAACATAACATGGTAACTACTAATAAATTTTGGTTGTATACATGAAATAGTTCATAGTAAGATGATTACAGTAGTCCCTGCCTCCGACCGACCAGCACATTTCCAAATCGATGCTTTGAGATTGGTTTAAAGATGAAATTAAACAATTATTGATTGTACATATTGTCATTTTTAATGTTTAATCATCTTTTGCACGGCGTGCGTCATCTGATGATATATGTTTTTGGCTGTTCATCTCCAGGTTATCATTTTTGATTGTCATTAGCCAATGAAATTTTATAGCACACCACTGAACGCTATTCGCCGTACCGCCCCGTTGGGTGATATGCTGGCTCGATGAATTGTTAGTTGTCATGGAAGTCATTTATAAGTGACAAGAGCTGACATTTCAAAGCTCTTTGAGCGACATCTAGTTTTGTAAACATCAAAGTGTTGATTTCAAAGTTGCTTCTTCATTTAGGCGGTTGGTCAGGCGGTTGGTCAGTATTATGTCAGACTAAATTGTTTATTCTATATAACTCGACTTTACAATAAAAACGAGCAGAACGTGTCGCATTAAGCTAAACATATAGTAACGATGTTATTATTTATAATTGTTGTTGTGATAGTGTCAGACCGCATACAATTTCGTTCTATTCAAGAAACTTTGGAAATTTAATTATAATAAAAAATTACAAATGATTTCAAACATAATAGTTTGGTGTGTGGATGTGCATGTTTGCATGAGTGCTTGCATGCATGCATGCATGCATATGAAGGCCTGGTGTGTGTGTGTGGTGTTGATAGTGTGTGTGGTCTGCTGACTGTGTGCGTGCGTGCGTGCGTGCGTGCGTGCGTGCGTGCGTGCGTGCGTGCGTGCGTGCGTGCGTGCGTGTGGTCTGCTGACTGTGTAGTGTGTGTGGTTTGCCGACTGCCTGTTGTGTGTGGTTGTGTTGATAGTGTGTGTGGTCTGCTGACTGCCTGGTGTGTATGTGAGTGCGTGTGTGCGTGCATGGATGCGCACGCACGTGTGTAGTCTGCTGACTGCCCAGTGTGTGTGGTTGTGTTGATAGTGTGTGTAGTCTGCTGACTGCCCAGTGTGTGTGTGGTTGTGCTGATAGTGTGTGTAGTCTGCTGACTGCCCAGTGTGTGTGTGGTTGTGTTGATAGTGTGTGTAGTCTGCTGACTGCCCAGTGTGTGTGTGGTTGTGTTGATAGTGTGTGTAGTCTGCTGACTGCCCAGTGTGTGTGTGGTTGTGTTGATAGTGTGTGTAGTCTGCTGACTGCCCAGTGTGTGTGTGGTTGTGTTGATAGTGTGTGTAGTCTGCTGACTGCCCAGTGTGTGTGTGGTTGTGTTGATAGTGTGTGTAGTCTGCTGACTGCCCAGTATGTGTGTGGTTGTGTTGATAGTGTGTGTAGTCTGCTGACTGCCCGGTGCGTGTGTGTGGTTGTGTTGATAGTGTGTGTAGTCTGCTGACTGCCCGGTGTGTGTGTGTGTAGTTGTGTTGATAGTGTGTGTAGTCTGCTGACTGCCCAGTGTGTGTGTGTGTGGTTGTGTTGATAGTGTGTGTAGTCTGCTGACTGCCCAGTGTGTGTGTGTGGTTGTGTTGATAGTGTGTGTAGTCTGCTGACTGCCCAGTGTGTGTGTGTGGTTGTGTTGATAGTGTGTGTAGTCTGCTGACTGCCCAGTATGTGTGTGGTTGTGTTGATAGTGTGTGTAGTCTGCTGACTGCCCAGTGTGTGTGTGGTTGTGTTGATAGTGTGTGTAGTCTGCTGACTGCCCAGTATGTGTGTGGTTGTGTTGATAGTGTGTGTAGTCTGCTGACTGCCCAGTGTGTGTGTGTGGTTGTGTTGATAGTGTGTGTAGTCTGCTGACTGCCCAGTATGTGTGTGGTTGTGTTGATAGTGTGTGTAGTCTGCTGACTGCCCAGTGTGTGTGTGGTTGTGGTAATAGTGTGTGTAGTCTGCTGACTGCCCAGTGTGTGTGTGGTTGTGTTGATAGTGTGTGTAGTCTGCTGACTGCCCAGTGTGTGTGTGTGGTTGTGTTGATAGTGTGTGTAGTCTGCTGACTGCCCAGTATGTGTGTGGTTGTGTTGATAGTGTGTGTAGTCTGCTGACTGCCCAGTGTGTGTGTGGTTGTGGTAATAGTGTGTGTAGTCTGCTGACTGCCTAGTGTGTGTGTGGTTGTGTTGATAGTGTGTGTAGTCTGCTGACTGCCCAGTATGTGTGTGGTTGTGTTGATAGTGTGTGTAGTCTGCTGACTGCCCAGTGTGTGTGTGTGGTTGTGTTGATAGTGTGTGTAGTCTGCTGACTGCCCAGTATGTGTGTGGTTGTGTTGATAGTGTGTGTAGTCTGCTGACTGCCCAGTGTGTGTGTGGTTGTGTTGATAGTGTGTGTAGTCTGCTGACTGCCCAGTATGTGTGTGGTTGTGTTGATAGTGTGTGTAGTCTGCTGACTGCCCAGTGTGTGTGTGTGGTTGTGTTGATAGTGTGTGTAGTCTGCTGACTGCCCAGTATGTGTGTGGTTGTGTTGATAGTGTGTGTAGTCTGCTGACTGCCCAGTGTGTGTGTGTGTGTGGTTGTGTTGATAGTGTGTGTAGTCTGCTGACTGCCCAGTGTGTGTGTGTGTGGTTGTGTTGATAGTGTGTGTAGTCTGCTGACTGCCCAGTGTGTGTGTGTGGTTGTGTTGATAGTGTGTGTAGTTTGCTGACTGCCCAGTGTGTGTGTGTGGTTGTGTTGATAGTGTGTGTAGTTTGCTGACTGCCCAGTGTGTGTGTGTGGTTGTGTTGATAGTGTGTGTAGTCTGCTGACTGCCCAGTGTGTGTGTGGTTGTGGTAATAGTGTGTGTAGTCTGCTGACTGCCCAGTGTGTGTGTGTGGTTGTGTTGATAGTGTGTGTAGTCTGCTGACTGCCCAGTGTGTGTGTGGTTGTGGTAATAGTGTGTGTAGTCTGCTGACTGCCCGGTGTGTGTGTGTGTAGTTGTGTTGATAGTGTGTGTAGTCTGCTGACTGTCCAGTGTGTGTGTGTGTGGTTGTGGTAATAGTGTGTGTAGTCTGCTGACTGCCCAGTGTGTGTGTGTGGTTGTGTTGATAGTGTGTGTAGTCTGCTGACTGCCCAGTGTGTGTGTGGTTGTGTTGATAGTGTGTGTAGTCTGCTGACTGCCCAGTGTGTGTGTGTGGTTGTGTTGATAGTGTGTGTAGTCTGCTGACTGCCCAGTGTGTGTGTGGTTGTGGTAATAGTGTGCAGTCAGTCAGATATACAAGTGTGAGTGTGGTCTAAAGCCATGTACATGTGAGATTAGATCTAAGTCTCACATCCAGCCCACACATTGTTGGTAACAAAGTAGTTGTTTTCTCTGGTTTTATCAGAGTCAGAGACAATTGAGCAAGAGGTTTATCACTAAGTGGCTGTAGCCAAGTCAACAAGACAGCAGGCAGCCCACTAGCAACACCCACACCATGGCTGATGCCTGATTCTAATAGGTTTACCTAAGGCTGGCAGGCCCCTCCATCTGCTTGGCTGTTTGCAAGTGGATTCGGGCAGTATACTCCTAGGATTGTAAGAATGCACTGTGGGATTGGTGTGGGTGTGTTTCATGCTTTGGTATTTAATTTGATTCAAATAGAATGTAACTGGCTCCTTCAAACTGGTCGAGGATTATATGCAGGGGTTTATGAGTAGTCGAGTAGTTGTTCTGCAGTGTGCTGTGTGTTGTCCTACTAAGGGATATTTTGTAGTGTGCTTGGTGCCCAGTTGGCAGGTCATGTACACAGCGTGTCATGGGAAGGGATGTGTGAGTGTGTACACACAAAACGTCACACGTACGAGTGTGTACACACTAGTGCCCTGCACGGGCCGGGCTTTGGGCCCAAGCCCGGCCTGGCCCTGCAGCCTGACTGGCTGGGCTGGGCTTCTACTAAATTTGTTGGGCCGGGCTGGGCCAACATTTTGTGGGCCTGGGCTGAAAAAATATTAAACACATCGAGCTTGGGCCTGGACCTAATATAATTATTAATACAAACCCAGGTTATTAATTTTAATATTAATGAAAACTGATTATAAATTATATTTCCGGTTAATGAATGTTTAAAATTATTTCTTTTGTATTACATAGTTGCAAATTGAGACCTTGCATGAATTATGAATGACACCAGTGCTTTATATATTGAAATTTGGAATGCAGTTTAACTTCTTTTCAACAATGGGACTTCCAATCGTATCATTTTAATAATGTGCAGATATTTCGGAGACATTTCATATAAAATATACTCATAGTCTCATACCCATTTCTTTGTGTTTTAATTCTTGAAACATCTACAGGCATTTCCAAAACACTGTTTCCCTTCATTCTTCTTCAGCTCAAACTTAACTTGCTATCCCTTAATCCATGATGTTTAGACTCTGTAAATTGAGAGCAATATGAGAAAGAAGTAGTAGTAGCTACTAGCTAGTATAGCTACTAGCTAGACACTACTAGACAACAACTGACATTAGAATTTCAGTAGACAGCAGACTAATAGACATTATACAATGTTCAGATATTAATGTTTTTTTAATGTTATTTAATAAAACAATATGTATGTATTACAGTTTATTTGGGTTTCATTTTTCTTATAAGATAATAGGTATATCTTTTATAAATTTGAAACGTGCAGGCCGGGCCAGGCCTGGACCAAACATTAATGGGCATGGGCCTAAATTCTAGTTTGCGGGCCTGCGCTGGGCCTGGATTCTAACTGCTAATTGTGGGCCGGGCTTGGGCTCAAATTATGGGCCTGTGCATGGCACTAGTACAATACACACATGCACATGCATGAATGCAGGTGTTATAGTTACAGTATCTGTGAAGTGGGGTAGGGCGTGTTATAGGTCCCCTTTCCACGTGTGGCAGAGGGTCCACATTCTACATTGGCAATATGTCTCCATTCAACACAGTGGTAAATGGGACCCCTTTCCAATTACATGCAGTGACATAAGGTCTCCATTCTACATAGTGGCAATTGGTCCCCTTTCCAAACAGTGGCAATGTGTCCCCATTCCGTATAGTGGCAGAAGGTCTCCTGCCTATGCAGCCAGTCTAGTTGGCAGTGAATCTCCAGGCAGTTCTTAGGGTAGAGGTCCGTGGATATGTTGAAGCATGTGGCCTTGTCGCACAATAGTAATATATTTTATTTTATATAGTTCTTAACTAGAATTTCACAAACTGTTCCTGATTATATTTTATACATGGATAGCAATATATCTAGGAAAAAATTATATTTGAATTATGACACTTGGAAACAAACGTACAGTATAAAAATATAAGAATAAGTTCAGTGTCACTAATGACATTATCTGTTCAGACAGATAATGTCGCTAATGACAGTATCTGTTCAGATAAATAAAGAGCACATTTATTGCGTGCTTATCTTTCATTTCTGTCCATCATGCAGCCTGTGTTCACAGTCATTGTTGTTTCACTTCATAGGAGCCAGGTTCCTATTTTACTTCAGCCATCACAGCCAATGGCAGGCCCGTGAGAGTGGCAGTGACAGAATGAAGGTTGGGCCTGTAACTAGGGGGCATGTCCCGTAACCAAGCAGTTCAGTGACTGGTGGCCTGCTCTGCCATCCATCACATGACATGTAGTAATTGGAGGCAGTGCTGAGTGGGCTGTTGGCAAGACTGGCGTGATAAGATAGCTCAGGAGAGAGGCTGTCAGCTGACCAGTTCTCAGTGAGTGGAAGCAGAGGTAACATTCCACCTTGGTGTAGCTGACTGGAGATGTTTACTTGTGGCCAGATCAGCCAAGTGTTGACTGATGCGGCCCAGGTTTAGTCAGATAGAGCCTGTCTCTTCCACTCAGTCCCTGTGGTCTGCCTTCAAACCACAGGAATGTGGACATTATTAAAACTCGCTTATGATTTAGAAAGCATTTTATCTTTTGACTAACAACCATTGTGTATGCATTTGTTTATTTATTATGTAATACTTTATTCAAACTGAAGATGAAAGGTTTTTTGTGTACGTGACAGTCTAACCATCAGTGGCGTATTTAGGGGAGGCCATTGGGCCGTGGCCCCCCTTTGGCTTAATTTTTTTGTGTGCTGAAGGTATCCCCCTTTGCAAGATCCTAGATACATTTTTATAAAATTAATTATTATGATTTCTACAAAAGAATGTGTTTACGTCATTAGCATTTTATCTTATCGTAAATACGTTTCTATTAATGGCAGGTGAGTGCTGATGTCATTGCTGTGATGTCACTGTCACTGTTATAGATGTACCTTCGATACCTGCAGTGTTAAGACAGGAACTGACATTTAATTATTTTGTTGTGACCTCTAACACTGACCACTGAAAGTCATGACTCATTGGCCTGAACTGGCCTGAATGACCGCCATATTTCATTGACCACAGACCAACGTTTTTCTCATTGGCTCTACTACATTAGACCACTATGTGGTGTCTCACTAACCACAAATTACTCATTCCTAGGATGACCAAATAACCACAAGTAGGTGGCTAGCCACTGACTGATTCATTTGCTGGTCTAATAAAATACCAGGGTAACCACAGTGTATGGTACTACATGAATTCTCACCAACAGATTTTGTGATTCAACGCCGCTGTGGGACGAAAATAACGTATTCTCGTTAAATCGTGCATGCTCTAGATTGAGTCAGCAACGTATGAAAGTGACGTTTGTTGTCGAACTCAGGAAGCACTCGCTGGTGATTCACTGCTCTTGTTGGCCATCTTAATAATGCAGGCTGAAAAGTTACAATATAGTAGAAACAAGTTAATGTGCTTCAATATGACTAAAAATTATCTACCAAATGTACGTTACTTATTGCATGCACAACCATGTTTTGAGTTGTGAAATGTGCAGTATTTTGTGATTATTAACTGTTGGCATAAAGATATAATTTAACTTGATTTTTTTTATTTTGCAGTGTACATTATTTTTCCATATACATGTACACACACATACACGCACTACCTATCCACTGAACCTGGCTATCACTGTCTATTTTTAAATATTTTATTTTTGTATTGAATTATGAGTGCCACTTGAAAAAAAGACACTTTATATTCTGTTGGTGTAATTTATTTGCCTGTTTTTAAGCATTTTATTGGTTCCATGTTAGAAATCTGTAAAATGTGAAAACAGCTGAGTGAGATTAGGTTTCACAGGTAAGCCAGCTGGGTAGGTACTTAGATAAGTCACAGGCAGTGTAGCCACAACCTCAGCCCATTTCCCTTTCCCACTTTTCTCCTCTGTCTGCTTCCCTTTCCAGACCTGCACATAAGTCGCCACTGATTCTAGGGTCAAAGTCAGAAATCTGTTGTCTCAAGTATAATCAGTTACGGGCCGAAAAGAACAAACCCCAAATTTCTCTTATCAATGGTTTCTGTGTTTCAACGGTAGCTTGGTGTGTCTTGGGAGCCTGGTGTTGTATTATGCAAATCAGTATCATGTTATTTTTCACTAAATATAAACTGCTTAATCAGCGTTAATATAATCCATCAGAGTTATTCCATCCACCCATCTTTCCACTTTTTCCACAGCAAAGTTTAGCAGGTTCCAGTTCTATAAACATATGCCATTTGCATATTATGTTTTCACTAAGTGCATTATTACTCTATATGAATTAGATCAATAATCTTTCAGAAGGACTTATGGGTATATCACTTTTAAACAGGAATAGTTTGGCCCCCAAAAAGGGGTTTGAAATGTGTTAAGATTGAAAAGAAAAGAGTTGTCTCAAATGGGTCAAACTATGTCTGCAAGTTACACAAATGGTTTCTCATCATCATCAACCCAGGTCAACTTCAGAGAATGTCCCCCTTTGATCCATCCAAGGGCAAACTGTCTTATTCCACCCATATAATAAGGGTTATATGCATACATTTGCTGTATCTCCAGGGACTGGTGCTTCCTTCTGGCCCAGGCTGGTTCCCTGGGAGTCACCTAAGCAGTTAATAGACGCCATTGTTCTCACCCTGTAACCTGATAAACAACTGTTTAATTATTTCTTAATGGTACTAATTTGAGTTGGTAGACTGCTGTGTGAACTGAGGCCTGACCTATCAGTGCTGGCAACACCCAGATACCTCTTATCAGTGAGACCAGGCCAGCTGAGGCAACTGCACCTAATTGCTCTCCATGTGTCAGTCATCATCCAGGCTTATGCAGAACTTCAAGGGGCTGGGGAAGCCAGTGGATGAATTGTGCTCCATAGGAGCAGAAACTAGGGAAATGGGTGTGGACTTTTGGCAATTTGGTATTGTCTTGAATGTCCATATTTGATAGAGGCATATGTAACTGTATATATGTGTGTGAATGATAGAAATTGCATAGAAGGGTAGGTTGGTGATGTAACAGGCAGATGGCCATATAATCACAGAGTTTTATTGTTAGCTGTTTAACATTTGGGGTGTGTCAGGGAGTGTCTGAGAGAAAGAAGAGTTATGTGTTTTATGGTCAGTTGGTTTCATGTTTGGAATGTGTTATTAGTACTGTAGTGTAAATAAAATACTGTCATTGTAGTAAAGTCAATTTGATTGTTAGGTTTTTCTTATTTGGTACACCCCCAATTATCGTATTAAAAGAGATTACCTCTACAACATCTGAAACCAGCATATTTAACCTGGTGCTAAAAGTTGCTAGTTAGTATAGTATCCATTCATTCTCCCAAAACCATGATAACTACTTACAAATACCTAAGCGATCACCTAAGCCAACACCCAAACCATTACTTCAACCATCACCCAGCCCATCACTAGACCATCACCTAGACCATCACCCAGACTATAAGCCAGACCATCACCCAGACTATAACCCAGACCATCACCCAGACTATAAGCCAGACCATCACCCAGACTATAACCCAGACCATCACCCAGACTATAACCCAGACCATCACCCAGACTATAACCCAGACCATCACCCAGAAGCTGCCACCCAAATGATCAACCAAACTTTCAACCAAACCAGTGAAAAAAATTCTGTATTTATGGCTACCCACCAAAATATAAAAAATCACCCAAACCTTCAACCAAACCATAGATGAAACATGAATTTATGGCCACCCAACCTCATCATAAGTGTGTTAAGTATTTGGCCTTCTCTGATAAACTGTATAGACAGATGATATGGTCACGATAATATAATATGTAGTACCAGAGTTCATCATTTCTTAGGTAGGGGCCTATACATTTATGTACAAGTGGGTGTGGCCTGTCACCATCTGCCATCTGATTCAGACAGATTGGGGCATCTACCCCTTGGGTCATGTGATCATGATTAGCAGCATCAGAGGCCCTGTGGAAAAAAATGGGTGTAACCCATCACCCTTGTTCTCACTCATCATTGGCATGTGAGATGGCATTGTAATTTACCCTTCTTGGCCCTCTGACCTCCGCTGACAGCTGGAATGGGGAATAAGCCAGTTTTGCTTTGACACTGCCAAGTTATACATTACCTTGCAGTCTTTAGACATCTCACAACTGCACCTTGCACAGATGTCATAAACATCAGGTTTTGACTCACAGAAACCACAACTTTCTGCATCACCCCCCACCACCACCCCCTCCCACCACCCCACCGGGCACTCCACAATCAACACCTGATCTTTTTCAGAATTATTTATTTATATAAAATTGGTAGACATCAAGTTACTTGGCAGTGGCACAGTTAATATATACACAGTCATGCTATTGTCTCTTCAACATGGGTGTCAAATTGTGATACTATACTATTGCCAGATGATCATTGACAACTGTCAGGAGATGTTGCAACCATCTTAGCAGCTGCTTGCACCCACCAAGAGTAAGAGGACTACTGCTAGTTTATGTGAGTCATGGCCAGCTGACTGAGACACATTATCCAGGGATAACTACTCATAAGACCTTCCCACCGACTATGTAAGGTGTATCCGATGTCCCAGATGTATCAGTCCCACAAGGATATGACCACGGAACATGTAAGATTACAGCAATGTTAATTTAATTACAAAAAAATGTCAACCTCATAATATTTAACCAGAACTGGATCCTGTAATATGACATGGAAATGATGTCATCTTATCTTCTGAGGTGGCTAATAATTGGTGCAATATGTGGCTGCTGCCTTGAGCCATCCAGAGATGGAGCAACCACATGCCTGCTTTTACACCTGTGTAGTAGTAAATATAGCCCTGCATCAATTAGACATGATTGTTGCCTTCTTGAAGCATTGTTTCTGCCTGGTGATGTAGTATTATGTTTATACAAAGCAGACACAGCTGCTTCAACAATCTATTTTTAGTTCAAGTGACGCTATTTATGAAATCCACATCTGGTAGGTAGCCAGTGTGCAGTCGACCACTGTGGTTCTCCCTTTCACCACCAGTTGCAGAAAAGCCATCAAATGTGGTAATTTTTATTTTCATCTGCGATAGATCTGGGCTTCATTACTGTGTGTCTGTGCGTATGTCTCCTTTATGCTTCTGCACAAAGTTACAAAATCAATAGCCGTGCAACCGAATTCCCAGAAATTCCTGGAAGGCTGACAGATATAAAATACAGACGTCAGATTCTCAGTTTTCGGGATATCTTCACATGACTTTTTTGCATGTGTGAAGGTCAAGCCTGAAAGCAGTACATCAGATGCAGTGACATTGCGTGCATGCATGTGTGTGTGCATGTTAGCACTGGTATGTGTGTGTGCCCAGGGGCTGTGCTGGCAACCTAAGAGGCTGACTAACGAGGCCATAACTCACATAAGTTTGTCATCAATAGAACATTACAAGCCTCACTTCCAAAGTTCTACATTTTACTTAAATTTCACAGGCATTTTCTCTCTAAACATCTTCTGTGTTCTGTGATTTTATCTTACAACAAACTTAGTGAATTTTGTTGACAAGAATGACTTGATTTTGATTTGTTGACCTCTTGTCATAGAGATAATATGGCAACGTAGGAGACACTTAAGCATTTTGGCAATGAATTCATAGAAACATGTTTTATGTAACAACTGATTTATTCAAAACAAACATTATTGGTGGACAATTCAATTTCACTGTTTACCCATCACGCCTAATTTGCCTATTCAACATAAAATACTGCTTACATCACCCTTAATACCTGTAATCACTAGGTTAGCTATACTGGCTTTTGAATCTGTCAAATATGAACACAGAGACACACCTGGTTATAAAGTAATTAATGTCTGAGTCATGTCATATTGTGGTTGAGTCATGTCATAGTGTGGGTCATGTTGTGGTATGCTGTCTGGCTTTAATTAGCCCTTGAACCTTGTGTGTTACAGCTTGTTATATCCTTGTCAGTGTGTTAGGGCCAGACATGCTTATATCTTGTTAGTGCTGCATTCCCAAGCGGTGAGGCCCATTTCAAATGTAGCACTAACAAAGTTGAGCCATGTCTACACTGTTTGTTAGATCATTTCTGCTGCAATGTTAATCACAACATGTTAGGGCTGGTGCAGTCGTCAGAGCCACATACCTCACCATGCTAAGGCTATGTCTACACAAAATTCGTGTATTTGCATGCGTGCATGTGGGGTGCTTGCACGTGTTCATTGGGGTGTGGTGTATGTGCAGTGTGCATGCGTGCAGGGGTGTGTGTACAAGTATGCAGGTGGGTGTGGCATGTGTGTGCCTCGTATGTATCGGTGTGCATGCATGTGTGCATGTGTGCATGCGTGTGTGCATGCGTGTGTGCATGCATGCGTATGAGGGTGTGGTGTGTGCATGCGGGCATGTGGGTGGATGCATGCATGTGTGAATGTTTGCGTGTGTGTATATCAGTGCATGTGTGCATGTAATTGTTTTTGTTCCGGTATGCAATTGATATGTTTACGATGTATAATATATTATTTATAAGAGTCAGATGAACAACATGTTGCCTGAGTCGTACACTCACTAATTGAGTGAGTCAGATAAACAACATCTTGCCTGAGTCATCCACTAACTAATTGAGTGAGTCAGATAAACAACATCTTGCCTGAGTCGTACACTCACTAATTGAGTGAGTCAGATAAACAACATATTGCATGAGTCGTACACTCACTAATTGAGTGAGTCAGATAAACAACATCTTGCCTGAGTCGTACACTCACTAATTGAGTGAGTCAGATAAACAACATCTTGAGTCAGCTGGTGAGTGTTCCTCACTGAGATGTCTCACTTGAAAGTGCTCCCTAGACTACAGGGATCCCTGATCCCACCTGCCCTGTCTTCTCCCAGTCACTGCCCAACCCATTGTAGGGTCATCCCACCCACTCACCCCTCCTGCCTCCCTCTGGGATGCACCCCTCACTCCCAGGTTCTGTTCTTCGGAGCCTGTCTAAACATCAGTGGGCTATTAGTTGGCTGCCTCTGTGAGATAAGATGTTTCCCTGGCAGGGAGCCACTGGGACTGACTGGGCTGGGATTGACTGTTGACAAACAGCTTCTCCACTTCCCACATTCCCACCCTGTCTCAGGTAGCTTTTTGCCTGAGAACAAGCTGCTGATTAGTTCTAAAGTCTGTTGGCATATTCCCTGTCATAGACACAACATGTGTTTCAATCCTTGGTAGAGAAAGGGTGAGATTGTAAAAGACATATGTAGGACACTGGTGTTATTTTTTCTATTAATCTCGGCTATTATATGCCACTTGATTTGCCAATTCTAAGGAACTGGACTACTATTCTAAGGAACGGGACTACTATTCTAAGGAACGGGACTACTATTCTAAGGAACTGGACTACTATTCTAAGGAATTGGACTACTATTCTAAGGAACTGGACTACTATTCTAGGAACTGGACTACTATTCTAAGGAATGTCCTCAAGGATTCATTAGTGAGGATATCAGTTGTCACAGCAAGATAATATTTGACCAATATCAATATGTATGTTGTCAGCAGCTGTTCTAGTGGTCAAAATTGATTTAGACATATTGAATTAATGACATTATACAGGCAGATAGCAGAAGCACATTATATGTTTACTGCCAAAACACCAAAACTCATGGGCTTTTCCTCCCAACTTAATTAATGACATACTATTTGAAGCTCTCTAGTGACATGTGATTGGAGATACACTAGACAGAACATTACTCACATCAGTCTAGAGCGGTTATCGGTAGTGTCCTCTCTACTCTGGAGATTACAAGGCGTGTGATTAGTTCATGTCTGTTTTTTGCAGTCTTATTCCATTGTATTTGTGCAGCCTGCTGCGTGTGTGTTGAAACAATGTCCTGTGTTATCAGTGCAGACTATACATCCTGACACCAGCTGCCCAATGCAGCATGCTTAAAAAACAAGCAGTTTTTTAATCTAGTATACTTGATGAACTGTTTCATGTATTAATTTCTCAGGCCATTGTTATTACACTGGGATGATTGTTTTGTTTGCTGAATTGTTTTATTTATTAATCTATTGTCAACTGTTGCTGTTATCACTTGATATAGAACAACTACACGTGTCACTGGTGCTAAAAATAAACCAGATGTCCCTAAATGTGGTTTGTGTCTTTGTGCTGGAAAGGTGATAGCAGTTGTTGACAAAGGTAATATGATCACCATGACACCGGCTACTAGAAAATTAATTGCAAAAAAGCAGCCGATATATCGGCAAAAAACTCACTTGTATATAGTGTACTGTGTCACTCTGTATTTTGTTCAGTGAAGCATTTGTAGCAATGAAATTGATAGTAAGACATCCAGGATGGTCATACCTGAATGGTTGATCTAATTTTATCCAGAAATATCGGAATATCAATTCCACTGCTTATTTTCCCAAACTTGCCTCCCAATTCCTGCTTCCTTTCTTCCTCCCACTACTCCTGGCCATGTCAGTCACCATACAAGTCTTCAGAGAAGTACTATACCAGCTTGCTCCCATTATACAGCCTGCTAGTATTTGTGTAGTCTCCTTTCCTGAATGCCCGCCTCTGAGGGGATGTTTACCTCTAGGTGGCTGCAAGCCAGGCATTTGCTGACTGCCCAGATGTGTTTGTTCTGAACTTAATTCCTGCCCCACAGTCTTCCTGTGTTTATTTTTAATTAATGTCTAATCAGATATAGGCCCAGCAAATGAAAGACATGTCCCACTAATGAGACTGTCCCTGATTGGCTGCTGTCCAAACCTCCCCCTACTGGGGCTTGCTCCATGCTGGTGTCTCATTGGTCAGTTGTCTCAGCCAATCATGAGACTGTATGATATCCCCCTCCTGTCACTAACAATGCAGAGTCCAGGGCTGAGTATAATTTGACACTTCTCCCATATGCTAAGTGCTATCATGGTAAAACTAAAGAGTGGCTGGCTTCTTAGAAAAAAACACTGGCCACTGTAGAGAATTGTCTTTTTTTAACTCTAGTTTTTTCACTTGATTTACTGGCAGCCCTGGACAAGGTGATTGCATCAAGCCCGAGGAAGTCTTTGGATTACAGCAGTGTATGTAATACAATCTATCCAGTCTGTTATCAGAAACACTGCTGTTTCCGGATCGGTTCTGTTTCCAGAAAGTAACCTACTGCTGCATTAAACATGACATACCAAATGTCAGATCTCACAATGAAAACATTGCACAAAATATTAAGCTATTTGAATTATGGACAGAGATATTTTGCATAAATTCTAAGCCGATTCTAATTAAATACATTCTTCATTACGATTTGTTTTAAAAAAAATTTAATATCCTATCATAACTCATGTTTTTAGAACTGTCTTCATTGAGCCCAAAAGTGAATGACCCCTCTCTACAGACTGGGCCCTATGCTCCCAACTACAGGGTTTCTTTCAGCAGTGCCACCCACAGCTGATTCTAAGAGATTACATTTGGAAACATTGAGATTGTTGGTGAAGCCATTGTTACCAGTGGTTGAGATGTATGTCACCAGAGAGATTCTAGGACCCACGCTACCCTTGTCACCACATATCACTTCTGCCTTTCCAGACATCTTGTTCTCGGGCTATCACTTACCTAACCACAAAGCATCTCATATGAATGGCCTTTACTTGGAAAGGTCAAGGTGTTTTATACAATCGCATTTCCCTCTAATTAGTTATGTTTGATATAGAAGAATCCTCTTTCACCCACCCTGCATAGATCACAATCACAATCCGACATAAAATCAAGATCCAACATGGAAAATAATAGGGTTTTGTCGCCATAAATATGTTAGGGATGATGCACATCAGTAGATAGTGTAATGTCGACAATGTGGAAATATGCCAGGCACATGCATGTGTTGAAAAGGGGCAACAAACAGATATAATTGGACGGTCGTAAAAACAACAAAGGAATAGTCCATTTACCATCTTTTGTTACCGAACCAGTTGGAAGGAAACAAAAAGGAAATGTGATATCCAACTGGCATAATTGATTAAAGAGAAACGTTCATCCGATAGTGCAGTGAAGATGTCGTATGTAGATAACATATTGTTTGCATAAATGAACAATGCATAAATTTTATGCAATGAAAATTTGATGGGGGTGGCCCATATAACCTGTGACCTTCTAACAATATAATTAGCATATATATATATATATATATATACATACATACATACATACATACATACATACATATATATACATACATGCATACATAAACATATATATATATATATATATATACACACACATGTATATATATATATATATATATAGACTTTCCCCTCCGTATTGCTTCCTTTAACTCCAGAAGTATACGGAACAGTACTTTTGACGTGGTTGACATCTTAAACTCTTTAGATATACTTGCTGTGCAGGAACACTGGCTCTCTAAACAGAGCCTTTCTTTCCTTAATTCTGTTCACTCTGACTTTAACGCCAGAGGAATTACTTCCATTGATTACAATGATGGTTTGAGTGGACGTCCTCATGGTGGACTCTGCTTTTTATGGAGGTCTAAAAATTACCAGCTCTAACGCCACTATTCTACTTCTTAATGTCTATCTACCATATCAGACTGATGACAATGCTGATGAATATCTAGAAATTTTAGGCAAAATCCAGGCCATAAGCGATTCATTTGAATCAACCAATATATTCCTCATTGGTGATTTTAATGCGGATATTAAGAACCCCAGTCTTTTTACTCCATTTCTCAATGCTTTTATAAACGACTGTCATCTTATCGCAAGTGACACATTGCTTCTCCCCTCTGATGCTTTTACATATGTTAGTGATGCGCACGGCTCAAGGAGCTGGCTCGACCACGTGCTCACCACCCACTCTAGTCACTCATCAATATCTGATATGGAAGTTAAATATGATTGTGTCTCTTCCGACCACTTACCTCTATACTTTTCCATATATGTCAAGTTATTACCTTCCTCTGAAGCCACCATACAGGACCAAATTCAAGCACCTCGTCCTGTGTGGAATGCTGCCTCCCCCCAGGATCTCCATAACTATCATACACAAACTGGTTTGCTTTTATCTGCTATTAATGTACCTCATGAGGTTTTAGGATGTACTAACCCTAATTGTAATGATGAAGCCCATCGCACTTTGCTAAGCAATCTTTACAATGATATTATAAAATCACTCAAAGACGTTGCCGAGGTAATCCCTACTAAGGCTAACAACACGTCTTCTAAGTATACTGTTCTAGGCTGGAACGACCTAGTCAGAGACTCCCATCAAGCTGCTACAGAATCCTTTCTCTTCTGGCGTTCTGCTGGGAGTTCTGGAGTCCTCATCATGGTCCCTTGTATGATATAATGAAAATTAGACGCGCTCATTTTAAACGCAACAAAAGACTATGTGAAAAAAATGCTGAAATTCTTAAAGCTGAAAGACTTGCTTCTAAACTATGTAATGATGACTTCAAAAACTTCTGGAAGGACATAAAACATATGAATAACGCCAGGTTGCCAAATCCTAGCAATGTGCTTCCGGTGTCGAAAATGTAAAGAATATGTGGCTTTATCATTACCAATCCCTACTTAACTCTATACCTGGCTCTCCAGTCAACATCAAGAAGATTAATGAATACTGTAGCAATGTACAGCTTAATGTACAAATGATTGTTAATGTTAAGGAAATTCAAGCAAAGCCCCGGGTTATGATAGTGTAAGTAACGAACATTTTAAATATGCGAATGAAAAACTTCATGTTCTCATGTGACTTTTATATAGTAGCATGTTAATTCACGGTTTTTTACCGGATGCTATGATGATTACAATCCTAGCCCCCATAATTAAAAATAAGGTGGGTGACCTTGTCTGATAACAACAACTACCGACCCATTGCTCTAGCCACAATTGCTAGTAAATTATTTGAATCCTTGATATTATCCAGGGTTTCTATTTTTTTATCTACATGTGTAAACCAATTTGGATTTAAAAAGCATCACTCAACTGAAATGCTAATATTTTTATTAAAAGAACTCTTTCGACACTACATAGCGAATGGCTCATCTATGTATGTTACTATGCTGGATGCCTCTAAGGCCTTTGACAAAGTCAATCATAGTAAGCTATTCACCAAACTAATTGACCGGGGATGTCCTTCTTTTATTGTTCGCATTCTTTATTACTGGTACAGAACCCAGAAATTCACTGTCAGATGGTGTTGTAGCTTCGTTTACGTTTACATGGATGACTTAAGTGTAAATTTGAATAAATTACAAATTGGCTGTCTTTATGCAGGAACCATAATGAATCATATGATGTATGCCGATGACCTTTGTGTTTTTTCACCTAGTGTTGCGGGGTTGAGAAAACTCACCGATTGTTGTGCCAAGTATGGCAATATGTTTGATATAACGTACAATGCCAAAAATCTGTCCGTATGGTTATTGATAACAAACCTAGGGACAAGAAAAATATTCATCCTGTTGTTATCAATAACCATACACTACCTTACACTGAGAAATGTAAATACCTTGGCCATATTATAAACAATAATCTTACTGATGATGACGATATTGCCAGGCAGAAAAGATGTATCTATGCTCAGGCAAATGCTTTAGCCAGAAAATTTTACTTATGCAACAATTCCATTAAAACAACTTTATTTAATTCATACTGTGGTTCAATGTACACCTCAAGTCTTTGGTGTCATTTAAAAAAACAGAGTCTGAAAGGTATTACTGTCGCTTATAACAACAGTTATATATATATATATATATATATATATATATATATATATATATATATATATATATACTTTCATTCTGAATTAATAAGTGTGAATTGACTCTGCATTAATTCATTGTCCAACCTGCAGCCTTGTAACTTACCTTTTCCAGCATCAATCCAATCTTATTGGCTCAGCCCAAAGGTCTTAATGTGGGTTTGATTCCTGGGCTGCCAGCCGACCCATTTATTATTGTATTTGTAAAAGTTGGGTACAGTAAATGTAAATGTTTATTACGTTTTTTAATTTAACCCTGTACAGTTTAAGTATTGCTTAGACTTAATGTGGTATGAACAGTGTAACCCTCTGAAAAACTTAGGTCCTCTTCTGCTGCTGTCTGTACCAGGGAGACGGTCCCATGTGGATATGATCAGGAGGTGAGACAGTAAGTCCAGTGTAGTCAGTAAGTCCAGTGTGGTAAATCCAGTGTGGTGGAAGCAGTGTATTTTGTTACACTTAGCCTTAAAGTCAACCACTATATAAGCCCACATTATCCAGTTAAGACAGTCTATTCGCTACTACACACTGCTGAAGAAACCAATGAATGAAAGGGGAGGGTCCCTTTAGGCCACTCCCTCAAAATCCCTAAGCCCCTCCCCGAATTCTCACACCACCACTGCCATCACCGCCAAGCCTCCCACACAGGAAGTCTCTTTCAGCAAATTTATTTAATTTCTGCCTTGGCTGGTTGATTGCGTTGACAGCCCTCAACTGACGCCTCCCTCAGCTCAACTCCTCCAGCCTGGTTTATCAGTCTGCTCAGCCTGCACCCAACACTGGTCTTCCCTGCTTTTATCCTGCTCAGGTTTCCCAGTCCTCCTGCAGTCAATTATCCCAGGAGTTTTTGTTCCAGCAACTGCCTCCCCAAATAACAGCTGGAATTCATTCCGTCTGTCCCACTAAATTCGTTTCTGGTTAATCTGAGGCAACCTTTGGTGTAGTTGGCCTGAGAGAAGCACTTTGCAGCAGTGAATATGTTCTTGTAAATTAAGCTAGGGTCAGCAGACATAATCAGATTCTGGGGCCATTTGCCCACAGGGAGAGAGGCACACCAATCTAATTAGTTGGCTATCTGTTGACAATGGGGGGAGCATCACAACCTGACTGGTAAAACTGGGCAGTCTACTGATCATATTGAATGCATAGTGATTTTATTATGACTGATGATATCATGGATTTTTTCTGTATGTTTTACACTTTAAAATATTGCATCTTTAGGCGATGTTTATGAACATTAAAATCTTGTAATGTTCAATAAAATTAGTACATTGCTATATGTTTTGTTGTATCATCATCCAGTATTCATTTCTTCATTCTGTATTGTTTTTTGCAGATATGTATTTTACCCCCCCCACCCACCCACCCCACATACACCACCAGATTGTGCCCCCTGTGATTGGCACCCCTGTGGCTTGTTCTTCTTCCTGTTACAAGATACTAAATCTGGTTATTGTGTGTGGCTTCCCTACAGGGAAGTAGAGGTGAACCTGGGTGGGATTTCAGGATCTGATAAAGGCCTGGTGGGAGGGCTTGTGTCAGATGATACTTGGTCATTGGTGTGAGCATGACCAGTCAACTCAGGCTGACATTAGTGGATAAGCTCAATTTGCAGGTCCAGGACACCTGATCCTTGCTACAGTATTTCCAGAAAGATCTGCTTCTCCTTGCGTAAACACATCACTTGATTGCTCAGTAGTAACAACAGTACTTCACATAATGTATCTAGCTCTTTGCAACAGTATTTTACACAGTGTCCATTGCTTTGTACGTTATATTGTACAGTGCTGTGTACAATATATTGTACAGTGTATGTTGCTATGTACAGTACATTGTATAGCACCCATTGTTGTGTATAGTACACATTTATAGTGTACAGTGTCCATTGTTGTGTACAGTATATTGTATAATGTCCATTGTTGTGTATCCATTGCTATATGTAAAATATATTGTACAATGTCCACTGCTGTTTGCAGTATATTGTACAATGTATATTGCTGTGTGCAGAATATTGTACAGTGTCCATTGTTGTATACAGTATTTTGTACAATGTCCTGTGTGCAGTATATTGTCCAATGTCCATTGCTGTGTGCAGTATCCTACAGTGTCCATTGTTGTGTACAGTATATTGTACAGTGTATGTTGCTATGTACAGTACATTGTGCAATGCCCATTGTTGCGCATAGTACACCTTTATAGTGTACAGTGTCCATTGTTGTGTATAATGTATTGTACAGTGTCCATAGTTGAGTGCCGTATGTTGTACAATGTCCATTGCTGTGTACAGTATAGTGTACAATCTTCATTGCTATATAAAGTATTACGTACATTGTCCATTGTTGTGCACAGTATTGTGTACATTGTCCATTGTTGTGTACAATATAGTATAAACTGTCCATTGCTGTGTACAGTATAGTGTACAGTGTCCATTGCTATGTCCAGGCTGATGCGGAGGCAAGGAGGAACCAACTGATGAGGGATATGGCCCAGCTCCGGCTGCAGACAGAGGTCAGTCAGTTGGAGGGGTCAGTGCAGGCCGCTGACCACCCCAGTCTACCGCCCTACCTCGTGCCTGATGCCTGTGTGCTGTGTGACAGTCTCGCTCTACTGAAGCAGCTCGCTAGCAGTGCCCGTTTCATTGTCATCATTCCTCTAGTCGGTGCGTACGTCTTCATTAAAGCTCCTTCCTCAATTAAATTTTTTCACTCATCCCGTTTCAGACTCAGTTCACGAAAAATTTATCCTATCTAGTATCAACTACAACCTGCTAGCTCTAGTATCAACTACGACATGCCAGCTCTAGTACCAACTATGACATGCTAGCTCTAGTATCAACTACGACATGCTAGCTCTAGTACCAACTATGACATGCTAGCTCTAGTATCAACTACGACATGCTAGCTCTAGTATCAACTACAACCTGCCAGCTCTAGTATCAACTATGACATGCCAGCTCTAGCATCAACTATGACATGCCAGCTCTAGTACCAACTATGACATGCTAGCTCTAGTATCAACTATGACATGCTAGCTCTAGTATCAACTACGACATGCTAGCTCTAGTATCAACTACAACCTGCTAGCTCTAGTACCAACTATGACATGCCAGCTCTAGCATCAACTATGACATGCTAGCTCTAGTACCAACTATGACATGCTAGCTCTAGTATCAACTACAACCTGCTAGCTCTAGTATCAACTACAACCTGCTAGCTCTAGTACCAATTATGACATGCCAGCTCTAGCATCAACTATGACATGCTAGCTCTAGTACCAACTATGACATGCCAGCTCTAGCATCAACTACGACATGCTAGCTCTAGCATCAACTATGACATGCTAGCTCTAGTATCAACTACAACCTGCTAGCTCTAGTACCAACTATGACATGCCAGCTCTAGTATCAACTACAACCTGCTAGCTCTAGCATCAACTATGACATGCTAGCTCTAGTACCAACTATGACATGCCAGCTCTAGCATCAACTACGACATGCCAGCTCTAGCATCAACTATGACATGCCAGCTCTAGTACCAACTATGACATGCCAGCTCTAGTATCAACTACAACCTGCTAGCTCTAGCATCAACTATGACATGCTAGCTCTAGTACCAACTATGACATGCCAGCTCTAGTATCAACTACAACCTGCTAGCTCTAGCATCAACTATGACATGCTAGCTCTAGTACCAACTATGACATGCTAGCTCTAGTATCAACTACAACCTGCTAGCTCTAGTACCAACTACGACATGCCAGCTCTAGCATCAACTATGACATGCTAGCTCTAGTATCAACTATGACATGCTAGCTCTAGTATCAACTATGACGTGCTAGCTCTAGTACCAACTATGACATGCCAGCTCTAGCATCAACTATGACATGCTAGCTCTAGCATCAACTATGACATGCTAGCTCTAGTATCAACTATGACGTGCTAGCTCTAGCATCAACTACAACATGCTAGCTCTAGTATCAACTACAACATGCTAGCTCTAGTATCAACTACAACATGCTAGCTCTAGTATCAACTACAACATACTAGCTCTAGTACCAACTACGACATGCTAGCTCTAGTATCAACTACGACATGCTAGCTCTAGTATCAATTACAACATGCTAGCTCTAGTATCAACTATGACGTGCTAGCTCTAGTATCAACTACGGCATGCTAGCTCTAGTATCAACTACGACATGCTAGCTCTAGTATCAACTACGACATGCTAGCTGTAGTATCAACTATGACATGCTAGCTCTAGTATCAACTATGACATGCTAGCTCCAGCATCAACTACAACATGCTAGCTCTAGTACCAACTACGACATGCTAGCTCTAGTATCAACTACAACATGCTAGCTCTAGTATCAACTACAACATGCTAGCTCTAGTATCAACTACAACATGCTAGCTCTAGTATCAACTATGACATGCTAGCTAGTGCTAGCATGTTGTAGTTGATGCCAGTTGATGCTAGCTGTAGTATCAACTATGACATGCCCGTTCTAGCATCAACTACAACATGCTAGCTCTAGTATCAACTACAACCTGCTAGCTCTAGTATCAACTACGACATGCTAGCTCTAGTATCAACTACAACCTGCTAGTTCTAGTATCAACTATGACATGCCAGCTCTAGCATCAACTATGACATGCTAGCTCTAGTATCAACTACAACATGCTAGCTCTAGTATCAACTACGACATGCTAGCTAGAGCTAGCATGTCGTAGTTGGTAGCTCACCTCTACACACATAAACATATTCACACTTTTACAAATTACCCAATCTAATGATCTAAATCACCTGGAGTTGATGGGATACCACCAAAACTGCTTAAGGAAATTGTTGAGCAAATTAGTACACCACTTGCAAAATTGTTTAACTTGTCACTAGAAGAAGGAATAGTTCCTTCAGAATGGAAATAGGCAAACATTACGCCACTATTTAAGAAGGGATTGAGGATCAAGCCAGAAAATTACAGACCAGTGAGTTTAACATCAGTTGTATGTAAATTACATTAATTAGAGACCACATGGGGGAATTCCTTGTAAAACATAAATTAATAAATACATCTCAACATGCGTTCCTAAAAGCAAGGTCATGTCTAACTAATCTCTTATGTTTTTTTAAGAAATTACAAAGTGGGTAGATGATGGGTCACCAGTGGATGTTTCGATAAAGTGCCACATCAAAGATTGTTACTTAAACTAAAAGCCCATGGCATAGTTAATGATGTAATCAACTGGATAGAAAAGTGGCTTACACAAACAGAAAACAGAGAGTAATAGTAGATGTTGAGATTTCAAACTGGAAATCTGTTTTGAGTGGGGTACCACAGGGATCAGTATTAGATCCTATACTGTTTTAATATATATATATATAAATGATTTGGAAGATGACATATCTAGCAAAGTACTCAAATTTGCAGATGACACAAAAGTATTTGGAAAGGTTACTAATGATACAGATAAACAAAGTTTACAGGATTATCTAGATAAATTAGTTAAATGGTCAGAAAAATGGCAAATGTTATTCAATTTTGGGAAGTGTAAATGTATACACATAGGACATGGAAACATGGATGAAGAATATATACAGGCATTACAGAAATAAAGTTAATCGTGCCAGAAACTCCTTGCAACGAAAGTATTACCAAAGAAAAATCAAATCACTTGAGAACGAACATCCGAAACGATGGTGGAATACCGTGAAGGAACTTGTAGGGGTAAAGGTCAACTGTGACAATCTACAAGGTCTTGCTAACACACACTGGAAATTTCAGTATTCTAGCAAACGAAATAAGTGACTTCTTTGAGTCTGTGACCCAAGACTTCCCACCACTCTTACCCGTTGATGAGTTCTTACCTCCGGGAGCTGACACGACGGTCCCAGATGCCTACATCATCAACGTCGATGAAGTAGCCATATCACTATCACGAATTAAAACACACAAAGCAACCGGCCCGGACAAGATACCCAACTGGATCTTACATGACTACGCTGCCATCCTCGCTCCTCCCGTCTGCGCGATATTCAACAGCAGCTTACGGGAAGGAACTGTGCCCGCCCTGTGGAAATGATCTGACGTTCGACCAGTGCCTAAAATTCGACCACCAGTGCTAATTGAGAAAGACCTGCGCCCAATATCTCTCACGCCAGTTTTATCGAAGTGCTTGGAGAAATTCGTGTGCACGTGGACAATGGACATTACCATGGACCAAATTGATCCTCAGCAATATGGATCAATCAAAGGAACATCAACCATACACGCACTGGTCGAGCTTGTACACAAGTGGAAATACGCAGTCGAGACCCCTGGAACCATAGTACGAATACTTCTCGTCGATTTCAGCAAAGCGTTTGACCAAGTCGACCATCACATTTTAATGACGAAATGTGCATCACTTGGACTACCAACTTTTATCACCAAATGGCTGACATCCTTCCTGTGTCAACGCAAACAGAGGGTAAAGATCGGGAGTGTGAAATTGGAGTACACCACTGTCAATGCAGGTGTCCCACAAGGCACAATATTTGGACCAATCGGCTTCCTACACCATATTAATGATCTGCAAACAGTATGCGAGCATATAAAATATGTCGACGCACATGTCGATTGCACAATATGGGAAGCTTCTTCATCCTCCGGAATGGACAGCTTACTCAAGTAGCAGCAGACGAAGTCAGGCAATGGACAGCGAGTAACAAAATGGCGCTGAACTACGACAAGACGAAAGAACTGCAGATATGTTTCAAGAAATCAACTACGGACATCGCACTGCTAACCATCGACGGTAGACCAATCCAACAAGTTAACAGCACTCGTCTACTACGTGTGACTCTATCTGAAGATCTGAAGTGGCAATCACACATAGACGAAATCACTACAAAAGCATCGCAACGTCTATATTTCATCATCCTTCTCAAAAGAGCCAGCATTGACCCTCACCATCTCACCAACATATACACTTCAATCGT
The DNA here is from genome assembly GCA_963662155.1 of Lamellibrachia columna. NCBI lineage: Eukaryota > Metazoa > Annelida > Polychaeta > Sabellida > Siboglinidae > Lamellibrachia > Lamellibrachia columna. Next base: position 17,888,801 of record OY759273.1, on the reverse strand, counting down.
CCGATCGGTTTTGGAGTACGCATGCCAAGTGTGGCACACGAGCCTTACAAAAAAGCAAACAAGACAGATAGAATACATCCAGAGACGGGCAATGCGGATCATCTTCCAAGATAAGTCGTACACCGAAGCCATCACCGCAGCCAATCTACCAATGCTGTCAGACCAGAGGGAGAAGTTATGTAGAACACTATTCATAAGCATGCAACAATCTACACATAAATTACACCATCTTTTGCCTCCCCTCCGGGAAACTCTGTATACAACTCGAAACACGAGGACTTACTGTGTGCCGCGTTGCAGAACTGCAAGATTTCAGAACTCATACCATATGCTTTAAGACACTGGCAGTAATTATGAACTCATTTATAAATTATTTCCTTTTTACATAACAGTAGTAGGCCATATAATTTATTTTACTACAGTATTGCCTGTTTAAAGTTTTAATTTATGATTTTGTCCTTCATATTTACCTTGTTTATTTACAAACATAACTTTAAACATGATGTACATGCACCTTTTAAATTTGTTATATTTTAAGTCATATTTTGTCTTAATTAATTGATTATCATTGGTTGTTTTACTGTGCCAATTGTATAATTCAACTGCTATAGTTGCCATTTTAATAAAATTATTATTATATAAAATGGGGGATGCTGTACTAGGTAGAACCACACAAGAAAATTACTTAGGAATAACATTTAGTGCTGACATGAAAGTTTCAGAGCAATATGGGATTGCTGCTTCGAAAGGAAACCAAATTCTAATTAGGAGAACTATCATGTATAATGAGAAACAGCTAATTGTACCCCTGTATAAAGCAATAGTTAGACCACATTTTGAATATTGTATTCAAGCATGGAGGCCGTATCGTAAAAAGGACATAGTTAGAAAGAATACAACGAAGAGCAACTAAAATGATTCCAGAATTGAGAGACCTTAGTTATGAAAGTCGCTTATTACAATGTGGTTTGACAACACTAGAGACCAGGAGACTAAGAGGAGATCAAATAGAAGTGTTTAAAATAGTGAATGGTTGTGAGGATGTTGACAGGAATATGTTCTTCAAACTTAAAGAAGGCAGTAGAACCAGAGAACACAAAGCAGCATTAGTTAAGGAGCAGTGTAGGTTGGACATGAGAAAGTACTCTTTCTCACAGAGGGTGATAAATGAATGGAACAAACTGCCAAATGATTGTGTTAATGCTAGTAGTGTGAATATGTTTAAAAATATAATTGACAGATATTTGATAAGGGCGGGCTACACATAGATGAGAAAATTGTTGGACTCTCGATAAGCCAATGGCTTCCGTGTCCACTTACCATCTGGAACTTGTTGTTTGGGATGGCAATCTTGTTAAATCTTGTTAAAAGTCAGTTCTTTTCATGATTTTCACAAAAGTACGCATTCTTTTAGTAAACCAACTGTGACCTGAGCTGACCCCGGTGACATCTCTGTTTACAGTGATTGACCAGTTAGACATTCTGAAGAAGGACAGTGCGGGTGCCAGGGAAGCCATCCGCTGGCTTGAGGCGGACTTCCGCAAGGGAAACTGGTAAGTCTTCATGGGATGGTCTAGTTCCTCGTCATGGGTGATATTTATACTATGAAACAGCTTGTGGCTGTGTATGTATATTACTTTATATCTCCATTAGTTTTGTATGTATGCGTGCTCGTAGGCCAATGGGGATGGTTTGTAAATTTTAAATTCCCCAGGGGTGGGTGTTTAAATTTAAAAAAGGCTGTAGCAGAAATTGCAACTGTGGAATTTTACTTGCAGCATTACGGGATATGGAAAGTTATTTTGATATAATTGTTGTAGTTACAGTTAACATTCTATGTGGTTCTGCAGATATAATCAAGATATTATGATTTATGTCATGTCAGTCCTCTTTCAAGTTTCATGATTAATTATGATTAAACCTTATGTTATATGACTGATGTGAAAGGCCAACCACTTAAGTGACATGAGATTTGTATCTGCAGGTATGTGCGAGCTCAGAAGAACCACGAGAAGACTGCGGCGTTGCCCTTGAAAAATCTCAAAAAAAAGGACAAAGATGCTTGGTAGGTCTCAGCTGTTGTAAACCTAAATGTGTTGTTTTTTGTTTTTGTGAAAGTGCTAATTATGCATGAGGTATATATGTATGTCATGTTACTGCATGTGCCATGCAGAGAAAGTGACTAATTCTTCAAATGTTGGTACTTCTGTAAGTTTGCCATTGTGATGGATCATGTTTAGTGATATTGTTAACAATCTAGGCAAACTTTTAGTACAAAATGTTAGTATAAATATATATGTAATTGTAGGCATTTATTCAATCAGATACATACAAATGGTTAGAAAAGTTTTACTTGCAACAAGTGGATGGGGAGAGATTTCAAACCTACGAAATCCTTTAAAAAAAATTTTTCCATGCAGATATGTCCATAATTCTGACAGGGTTTGCTAGGGTATCTGATTTTATGGAATGCTATAGGATGAAATAATGTGTATTCATTTATCCTAACAGTTCTGTGTAGACATTAGAGGATGTGTGTTCTAATGTGGCTTCTGTCAGAATAGCCATACACTGGTGCTGCCCTCTGGCTGTCACCAAAGGATAAAGGTCAATTAAGGAGCTGATTGTGACTGTACGCGTACCAGTGCACCGGCGTTACGCGATTACAGAACATTACTGCCTTAATTGTGGTAGTGTTTGAGAATTAAGGGAATCCGATGAAGCAGTGCAGCCAATGGTGTGTGTGGTTGTAGGCAGCCAGTGGTGTGTGTGGTTGTAGGCAGCCAGTGGTGTGTGTGTGGTTGTAGGCAGCCAGTGGTGTGTGTGTGGTTGTAGGCAGCCAGTGGTGTGTGTGGTTGTAGGCAGCCAGTGGTGTGTGTGGTTGTAGGCAGTCAGTGGTGTGTGTGGTTGTAGGCAGTCAGTGGTGTGTGTGGTTGTAGGCAGTCAGTGGTGTGTGTGGTTGTAGGCAGCCAGTGGTGTGTGTGGTTGTAGGCAGTCAGTGGTGTGTGTGGTTGTAGGCAGCCAGTGGTGTGTGTGGTTGTAGGCAGCCAGTGGTGTGTGTGGTTGTAGGCAGTCAGTGGTGTGTGTGGTTGTAGGCAGTCAGTGGTGTGTGTGGTTGTAGGCAGTCAGTGGTGTGTGTGGTTGTAGGCAGTCAGTGGTGTGTGTGGTTGTAGGCAGCCAGTGGTGTGTGTGGTTGTAGGCAGTCAGTGGTGTGTTTGGTTATAGGCAGTCAGTGGTGTGTGTGTGGTTGTAGGCAGTCAGTGGTATTGGTGGTTGTAGGCAGTCAGTGGTGTGTGTGGTTGTAGGCAGTCAGTGGTGTGTGTGGTTGTAGGCAGTCAGTGGTGTGTGTGGTTGTAGACAGTCAGTGGTATTGGTGGTTGTAGGCAGTCAGTGGTGTGTGTGGTTGTAGACAGTCAGTGGTATTGGTGGTTGTAGGCAGCCAGTGGTGTGTGTAGTTGTAGGCAGTCAGTGGTATTGGTGGTTGTAGGCGCTTCCTTCAGATTGTCGACTGTTGTAAGTACCTGGCCCAGCAGAGTGGGGACAGTCAGTGGTGTGTGTGTGGTTGTAGGCAGTCAGTGGTATTGGTGGTTGTAGGCAGTCAGTGGTGTGTGTGGTTGTAGGCAGTCAGTGGTGTGTGTGGTTGTAGACAGTCAGTGGTATTGGTGGTTGTAGGCAGTCAGTGGTGTGTGTGGTTGTAGACAGTCAGTGGTATTGGTGGTTGTAGGCAGCCAGTGGTGTGTGTGGTTGTAGGCAGTCAGTGGTATTGGTGGTTGTAGGCGCTTCCTTCAGATTGTCGACTGTTGTAAGTACCTGGCCCAGCAGAGTGGGGACAGTCAGTGGTGTGTGTGTGGTTGTAGGCAGTCAGTGGTATTGGTGGTTGTAGGCAGTCAGTGGTGTGTGTGGTTGTAGGCAGTCAGTGGTGTGTGTGGTTGTAGACAGTCAGTGGTATTGGTGGTTGTAGGCAGTCAGTGGTGTGTGTGTGGTTGTAGACAGTCAGTGGTATTGGTGGTTGTAGGCAGCCAGTGGTGTGTGTGGTTGTAGGCAGTCAGTGGTATTGGTGGTTGTAGGCGCTTCCTTCAGATTGTCGACTGTTGTAAGTACCTGGCCCAGCAGAGTGGGGACAGTGAGTCACGGGGTCTGGCCTGCATCCTCACCCCCCACAAGGTCACCAGTGTCGACATCTCCATCCGGGTGAAGCAGGCCATCAGCTGTGCCCAGCAGGACGGTACGTAGGGCTCAGGCTGTCCATGGCTCTTGGGCTGCCCACGGGATAGTCACTGGGGTCAGTCAGGTGTAGGACATTTCCCCTGGATATTCCCCCCCCGGACACTCCCCTTGGACACTTTCTCCACAGAGACTTCCCTCTTGCATAATTTTCCCAGCACACTCCCCCCCAGACAGTTTCCCCCGGACACTCCCTTTGGACACTTCCCCCAGATACTTTCCCCGGACACTTCCCCCTGGACACCCCCCTAATAAGACAAACAGGTGAATGTTTCCCCCTTATTTGTTTTTGGTTTTATAAGTAATTATTTATCAGTTGATGAACTTTCATTGCAGTGTGTTTGCAAGTACTTTATGAAAAGTTTGTGAAGTCTGGTTGGTTGACTATGTTTAAGCCACACCAAGATAATTATTTTATAAAGACTTTATTTGGTTCAATGTTATTTATATTTATTAATCAGTAAAGAAATATTAAGAAATAAAGACAAAATATTTCATTGATAGTGAACATATAAAGAGGGGAAAAACATCTGCCTATTCATTTTAGTGGGGGACTGTACTGTAAAACACTATATTTTGGTGGAAAATAGGTATGAAAACATTTCACAGGAAGAATGTTTGGCAGATTTAATGTGGGATCATTGAATTTTTCAACTTTTACATTTGCCAATTTTATATTTGCTGGAAGATTAATTCACATAAAAGGTCAATTTGAGATCATCGCAAACATTTCTTCTACACAACAATTTGGCGTTTTACAGTATGTTAAAAGTAGATCACTAATGCCTGTATGCCCACTATCCCTGCACACTTGCAGTTATTAGACATTGACCATAAAACTCTTACTTGTAGGAATTGCAGTCCAAACTGCTCTAGAGTTCCACACAAAATGGAAAGAAGTGTGGAAGACCAATAGGGGATGAAGCTCCCGATCAGGGAAGAGCAGTAGGGGATGAGGCTCCCAATCAGAGAAGAACAGTAGAGATGAGACTCCCAATCAGGGAAGACCAATAGGTAAGGCTGCCAATCAAGGAAGAACAGAACAGCCCATCATCAGAGTGGATTGAGAAGGCTCTTCATTGGCCAGGGAATTACTGCTTCCACAGCCCTGAACTATACCAGGACCTCAAGTCACGGACCACATCAATGGTCCTGTCTGTTCCCCACCAAGTCCTGTGCTCATCAACTGTTGCTATATTTTCTGTCGTCTTCTCTTGAACCAAACAGAATTGTTCTTTGTCAACCGGAAAGCTGCGTTTAAGAAAATTGCACACTGAAAATTTGTATTCGCTGTACCAGTTTTCAATGTGCGGTTTTCTGAAATGCAGCAGTTTGTTTCCGCTGTACCAATGAAATGATTGTCAATTCGTGATTGTCAGATAACTTATTGTTCAGAAGTTGCGAAAGTGACTCGGCTCGTCTTTACAAATGGGTGGGTTGGTTTTTAGAAGCAGTTTATTTATTGAGTGAGCCCCTTAAAGTGAACACCTTGTATTAAATGAACCAGCTATTTATACTATTAAAGTAGCATTCCTGCAAGCTGTCATCACGCAGCAATCTTGATTATTTCAGTTATCATAATTTCTTGATAATTGGGTATATTTGTTAGTGATGTAGTGGAATTAGAGACTAAGGGCATAAGTGTGAGGAATTGTACAAGATTCAATAGCCACATAGCCCAGTTGCATACACATTTGTCTTTAACGTTCTTTCTCAAAACTGGTATGAATATTTACATGCTGTCTATTGTTATATTTTTTGTTCGCTGTCTACCTCATTTGTGGTGTCATTTAGGAGAGCAGTACTTGGCAGACTTATTCATTACAACCCTCTTTATCATTTGGCGTCCAGTTTTGTACATTAATACCAGAGTGAAAAGCCTTATATATTCATTGTAGGAAATAATAATATAATGTGTAATCATTCAATGCCAGTTGTAGGTCGTTGTTGTCATGTGTGCCTACTACGGTTCTTATGTGCCACTAAGTTCTTACATAACGCGCTATCCAATGCTTGGAACCACTCAGAACACTACACTTCCCTGGCAGACTTATTCATTACAACACCAACTCAACTTCACTGGCTGCATTTACTGCACAAAGACTATTCGGTCACTTAATTCCACAACTGTCTATAGCCAGGTACTAATTTATAGAGCTGAGTGAACTGTGGCAACGTGGGGTGAACAAAATTGCTTCGAGACGACAGCAAGAATATTCGAACCCCCAATCGTCTTGATTGGGAGTCTGACGTTCTGACCACTGCACTCCAGTGCTCCACATGTCACATTTAAGAGGATTTGAACCCCTGATCGTCTTGATTGAGTCTGACGTTCTGACCACTGCACTCCAGTGCTCCACATGTCACATTTAAGAGGATTTGAACCCCTGATCGTCTTGATTGAGTCTGACGTTCTGACCACTGCACTCCAGTGCTCCACATGTCACATTTAAGAGGATTTGAACCCCTGATCGTCTTGATTGGGAGTCTGACGTTCTGACCACTGCACTCCAGTGCTCCACATGTCACATTTAAGAGGATTTGAACCCCCGATCGTCTTGATTGAGTCTGACGTTCTGACCACTGCACTCCAGTGCTCCACATGTCACATTTAAGCTGTATGTTATGTAAAACACCATACTGGTTTTATTGCATATTTGGGAATCGCCAAATCATATTTAATTCAAATATGTCATTAAATGTAACTTTTACATCAATGATCTTACAGTGTTTGGTTTATGCAGTCATTGATTCTCGGTGCTACATCATGTCTTTTTAATGTAGATTTCGACTTGGTTGACCCTTTGTATTCATCATGAACTCCAAGAATTTGTGTTTTTATTTAATATTAGCTTGGTTAATAGACATTGTCAACATAAATGCTTGTGATCCTTTAAAGGTTTCAGTACTTTGGTTAACTGGGTTGAAATGTGAACACAATGTGATGAAATGTTTTAGCTTAGATGTAAGACCAAAACGTGGCATTGTACTGGCGATTTTTAATTAAGTTTTCTTACTTCTTCACGCAAAAAGAACCTAACAATTTTGTTTCTCACATTGGATATAGAAGGGTAAGTACTCGGTTCTAACAGCGAATTTTAGAAGTACGAGTAAAGAAGGAATTGTAGGAAAATTTCTCATATTTGTATGTTTTCAGTTAGCCATCAATGATAATATTTTATCAACATTTTGTATAAATTCCAAAATATATTGTTTTATGGACATTAAATGATTGGATATTACCAACTAAATGATCGAGTATTACTGACCAAATGATGCAGTGTATCCCAGGCTTTCATAACCATAAATGTTTTTCACGTCCAAATGTTTCTGTTTGTGACGTTGCTGAAATGGGATAAAATGTGCATAACCATAGTTGGTTTTCACCAGGATTACAGTGGTAATATATTGGGTTTGTAAAAATGTGGACATGTATGTGTAACTGACAGTGGCGTATTTAGGATTTCGCAAAGGAGGGGTCTCTGGTATTTTGTTTATCTGTGATGAACACACAAGAAGGAAGGATAAAGCTGTGTTCTTTCAGTGCGATACCGGTGTGAACATTTTATTTAAATCACTACTAGGATGCAAGTTTCTATAAGACATTAATCTTGTCTCATTTGTATTTTATGTTTTGTACAGTTTCAATAAAAACTACAGTATAATACTTGTTGTCATCTCTGTGTTTTTGAAATCATCCTATCCACAGTGAGCTTGTTTCAAAACACAGTGGTATTTTACCATGTCATACGATGTTATAGTTTCATTAGGGCTAGGCGATTTTTAAATACCAGCGTGTGAGGGGGAGACATCAGAGGAAGGGCGGACAGGGTTGATAGTTGGAAGTCCCTGTATTGAAAGGAAAGTTGTTCTGAAGGTGGTGTGAGAGAGAAATCTGGATCGAGGAGGATAGTTAGAGTTTGAAATTAGAAAACAACAAGGTTTCAGAAGAGGCAGCGGTACGGCGGATGGGATGTTCACTCAGAGACACCTGGTGGAAAAGAAATTGGAGGGACAGGAGAATATGGCTCTGAAATACAAAGACCTGAAGAAGGCGTGTGCCATGGTCACGTTGAGGTGGATGGATGTCCCAGAGGCGGATGTGCGGATGATCGAAGACACATATGAAGAGACACAAGGTGGAGTAGTGTGCGGACCGGGGATATTGGAGGAATTCAGGGTGGACGTCGGCATGAGACGGGAGTACCCTAAGCCCACTGTTGTTCATCGCAGTAGCGGAGGTGATCAGCAGGAACACACTTAAGAGGGACACTTTCGGCAAGTTGCAGATGACCTGGCAGTAGTAGAGGACACAGAGACAGATCTTCAAAAACAGTCGGTGGGGTGGAAGGAAACCTTTGGCAGACATGGACTGAGATAAGTATAGAAGATGGAGGTGCTTTGGGTCGGGCAGCAGAGGAAAGGTCTATATATAAGACTGGAAGGGTACAAACTGAAACAGAATGCTTTGTATACCTGGGTGAAGCAGTTTGTGGGGATGGCGGCACGGAGACGGAAATTCGCAGAAGACAAGCTGGGGCGAGGAAAGTAGTAGTGTGATGGGAGATAGACATAATGATTATACATCGACCTATGCGGCCTAGAGACCATGGCGGTGATACAAAGACAACAAGAGAAAGTGCAAGTTTGCAAAAATAAGAGAGTCATCAGAATTGTGGGAGTGAGAAGAGTAGACAAGCAGGGAATGGGAGAGCCGAGGAAGGAAGATGGTCTGAGAGAGAGGGTTTCACGAGGAAGCTGGCACGGAGCTGGTTAAAGTGGAGAGGACGCGTGGAAGAAAGGGGAATGGTTGACGAAAAAAGCGGATGCATTCAGAGTGGAGGGAGGAAGCAGAAGAGGAGAATCGATGGGAGGACTGCTTGTTGCCGGGGTGGGAGGGGAGTGGATAACGAGAGCGAGGGATGGGGTTCCATATACTCGTTTTCTAAGGTTTGGTTTGAGATTTGTGGTCACACGATGGTGCTGACTAGGCAGTGATTTAATCAATGTACAGGAAGTGAGACTAATCGAAGACTTGGCAACCTAGTAAAGTTAACACAATAAGTACAACTGTTTGCCTCTGCCCTGGCTCTGTGTGTTCTCCAATCAGTCATTATACAGTCGCGCCTCGTTATAACGCGGATTCGGATATAACGCGGTCGGTCGTGGACCCCGAATTTCTGCCGCCAGGGGAAAATGTCAAATGGTACTTAGAATTGCTTTGACAATTCTCAAGAAACATTAGGTGAACAATGTCAATGAACGAGCGTCAACGTGTTGTTTGTTTTGCGCTGCCGCCGACATCAATCGCTGTCGCTGGCTTCGCTTCGACGGTTTGTAAATTGCAATCGAGATTCACAAATATGCCTCGATCAGAATCAGATCAAAAGTTTTAAATGCATTTAATATGCAGTACCAACATAACACTTGGGTGAAATTACATGCTTCCATTACATCGTAAATTTAATCGTTTTCGCGACGCGAAACCAACATGCCAAATTCCTAACCCAAGGCTCTACCAGTGCGCGAAAATATGAATTCGTCATCCGCATATGAAACGATGAATAGATGTTAAGTGGTGCGTAATAAATTTATGCTTCGGTCGAGATCGGTTGAAAGACGAAGTGAAACAATTATTAATTCTACCTATTGTCTTTTTCTGTGTTTTATCAGCTTACATACTACGTTTGTCAAATCATATACGTTTTCGGCTGCTCATGTCCAGGTTATTATTTTCGATTCGTAGGCCTGTGGGTCCAGTACATCATCATCGTAGTAGATCTATTCCATAACGGTACACGTACATGTGTGTTATTCAGTTCAAGAGTCAAGAGGGTGTGACATTTAAAAATAATACACGTTGATGCTAGTATACTCGTTTAATAAGTTCCATAAACTGCATATTGCCGTATAAGACAATTTAATGCTGCAAGCACACTGGACTTCGACAGCGTTCCTGTGCTTGGTGCAGCGGGCGGCGGTTGCTGTTGTTTAGTAGCTCCCTGGTGGCAGATATGAGAACACCTAACGCGCCTCGCTTACAGCGCGGTCTGAAGTCGTGGACCCCGACTACCGCGTTATAACGAGGCTCGTCTGTACATAGTGGTTCTCTTTCAATCACGTATCTAGGATTTCGCATAGGGGAAGCCAAGAGCTTCACCCCGGTCACCCATTAGTTGACCATACGGGTAACCGACCATACTGTCATGTGTAGTGGCGCAACTGCATGGTTACACATGGTTACGCATGGTTACATACGGAAAAAAAAGCCAAAGGCTAAATATGTATTCTTTCTAATATTCCCATCACCGACCCTTGTCTCTCCTTGCTCTCATTATACACTGCGTCTCACGGTCCATCTGTATGTCTACCGCCTCACCCCTCTCCCGTCTCACCCCTGAGCCCTCCCACTCACCCCGCTTTACTATTACCCCTCACTCCTCTCCTCTTTTAGCACAATCTGCGATTCGTGAGAAATAAGTGTCAATAAATGTCTGAAGCAGCATTGTGAAATATATATGCCACGCCCTCCGTGCGCGAAACAAACTTGTCTGCCAACGTCTGGTGATCCTTGCCGAGTTGGTCACGCCACTGCCGCCTAGACTCCGCCCACCGCGACGGCAGTGATGACGGCACACCCCGCTACAGCGGTTGACCGGTGGCGAGACGAGGGAGCGAGGCGTGCCGGGTGTCGATAAGCCGCCTCACGCTTCAGCGACTTCGGCGGTGGCGGACGCCTCCACGGCGGCGCGTTATCGAAACGCAATCGAGGCTGAATGAATTGCCTGCGACGACTGCAATTCTAACCGCTTACTATCGATTCCCGGTCGTCTTTTGTGTCGCGACTTCGATTAACCGCAAATTATTATCGGCCCCAGCGATGACCTGCGTCATATGTGCGTGCATGCCTGCGTGTGTACGTGCGAGCTAACTATGGGGGGTCGGTCAGGCTTGGCTGTCAAACACGCCACGGATAAATCGGTATCACTCTGCGACTATGCGTCTGCTCGCTTTAATCTGCTCACGCAGCACGACGGCTGATGTAATTATGATAAGTCCGCATGTCATGTTCGGCAGAAGCAGCTGTATTATTATGCGTGTTTTTCGCACATAGCTTGACACAGACTGGTGAATAGGAATCTCGGTGATCTTTCAACATTCCCGTGTAGCAGCGATCTGTTTCTTGGCCTACTCCTGACATTAAACACGAAGCTCGTCGCCATTCAGTTCACTGCGTACATTTCCTGCGAATCAATATCGTTCAAGAGTAGTTGATGTATGCGCGTGCACAGAGCGCACTGTTTGGCACTGTTACAATTACGATTGCTTTAGAATTAATATTTTCTGTTCTTTTTCTACCGTCTGGCTAATGTAATGGGTCTGCCCGGGTAATTATACTACGCTTTTATGTCTGCGTGTTCCGTCTCGTGCACGCCACATGTTTGTACACTGCAAGTCAAAGGCTCGTAGCTTCGAAGCCCTTTGCAGTTTGTGATGTGTCCCTGGACCATTTTCAGAGAGAGTTCAAACTTGATTGTTTTTTTTTTTGATAACCCTATGACCCAAGCAGGAGTGTGATACCCCCTTGGACGTTGTGGTCCACGGTGCTGCTACACGCGCGGTTGCTGTGCAGCCTCAGCCAAAGACCCCCATAAATGTTGTTTTCCCATTACAGGAAGACTAAAGCCCCGGCCACACATACAACCAAACCAAACCAAACCAAACCAAACCAAACCAAACCGTTGTCACTCGACGATCAGTTCGGCAACATACAGCTACATATGCAACATTAATTATTAGTTGCCGACTCGCAATCTCCGACTCCAGGATCCCCGACTGGAGCGGCTAGACATACAGTCGCCGACTCGCAATCTCCGACTCCAGGATCCCCGACTGGAGCGGCTAGACATACAGTCGCCGACTCGCAATCGCCGACTCCAGGATCCCCGACTGGAGCGGCTATAGACATACAACTGGGCCACCAGTTGGCGACTGTGTTGATGCTACATATACAACTAACCAGTCGGCGATTTGACTGAACCGCCCCTGAAAAAAACTGGTGTCTAGTGTGAACTGCATGCGCGCGCTCTCCCTAGTGCTGATAAGCAGAACCGGAAGTAAAATGGCGCCTCTTACAAAAGAAGTAAACGTAGCACTCGCCATTGCCGCAATTGTGTTGGTTCGACGTCGACGTCGAAGAGAATTCGGGAAAGGTCGTCTGTGGGTTCGACCACATATCAACGCGAAGGAAGAACATGGGGCATTTTATGTCCTTCTGCCAGCGCTAAGAGAACGCGAGGATGCGATGTACCGGAATTTTCTTAGGATGCCGGTAAATGTCTATGACTGGCTTCCGGACAAAATCACGAAGAAAGATGCGACTTATCGAGCGGTGATTGTCAAACTCACTGTCGCTCTTGTTCGCCATTCTGATGATTATGTAAAATACCGTATATTCTGTGTCGGCGTTGTCACGTGTCATGCTGTACTGTGATTGGCTGGCGGATCGCCGACGATCTAGTTGCGTCGTGGACAACGGCTACACACGCAAATTCGGGTCGAGTCGGCGACTCCTGCGCGGCTACATATGCAACTGTCGTCGATCCGGCGAATAGCCGATTCGATTTTCGATTCTTCCAAAACCAGTCGTGGATCGGCGAAAAAGCCGATCGACGACTAGTTGTGGGTTCGCTTTTGTGCCGACAGGAGCGGCCACACATGCAACATATTCGTCTTGGATCGGGCATCCGGAATCCACGACCGGCGTGATCGGCTGAATAGCCGACTCACGACGGTTTGGTTGTATGTGTAGCCCGAGTTTAATACATCCACCCATGCTGCAATGGCTGTGTCTTGTCATCCGGTTGTTTTGTTGTTTCGGCTTTCGAGTGTTAAATAAGCTCACTAAATAGGGCTGTCCTCTGGGTTTTGAAAAGGGGGTTCGGGCGTACACAATCAGTCGGGGATATATGGGTGATTTCCGAAAATGTTACAGTTAAAAGAAATGATCACAAAAGGGGGTTCGTTCTACTGACCCCCCCCCCCCGCACCTAGATCGGGCTTGTTGAAGACATGTTCTTATATATAACCCTGCACTCGGTTTCTTGGGCCGCTCAGAGCGTTTGCCACTTCAGCCATGGCATTCCATTCCATACCTGTACATTAGAACACCAACTTAACTTATCTGGGAATCATTCAATGACACTGTCATTACTGCGCGAAAGCTATCCGGTCATATTATCCTACCGCTGTCCAGACTTCGAACGAACGTGCTGAATGGACGAAACGTAGTCTTACCAACCTTGAGAACATATTAAACATCTTGTCTAAAATGTGGCACACACATCTCGGCCAACCATTTCACATGAAACATATGGAGATTGGTTTAATGTGTATTTATGTTGTAGCTATCATTCTGCCCACTAGTTTTTTGATCGGCAGATGGCGCCACAGCTATCACGCAGTCATCAACGAAACCACTGTACAAAACAGAGCTCCGAGGAGGTTGACAAGCTCCGCGCATGCCCGAAAGTCTGTTTACAGCGTTCGACGGCGAGGGTAGATCTTCGTCGGCGTCTGCTTTCATTCCGTAATCTCAAACTAATCGCTAAAATATAAAAAAATTGACACATTATTGGTATTCTTTGTTTTTGTCAATTTAAAAAGTAAATTAACGCGCATTTCCCTTCTCGCAAACAGCCCCCCTCCGGGCCAGTGACGCTGTTGTGGTGGTACCCTGTTGTGGTGGTACCCTGTTGTGGTGGTACCCTGTTGTGATGGTGCCATATTGTGGTGGTACCCTGTTGTGGTGGTACCCTGTTGTGGTGGTACCCTGTTGTGGTGGTACCCTGTTGTGGTGGTACCCTGTTGTGGCCACCCTTTGGTAGCAGCATTACAGCACATTTTTGCGAACACAAAGAAATTCAACCAATCACACAAAAAATTCAACAATCCGTTTTTACATGGCTTAATACATAACCACAAGAACTATGTATGTTATCCATAATTGCTTGTAAAGAATAAACATCGTTTAGGTGAATTAAGTTTGTATAATTTCTTATGTCAAGACTTTTATTACTCAAAATGTTCATTGCAGAGAAAGTAACTGCATTGCTAACACAGTGAAACCAGATAATAGTTATGTATTACCAATGCAGTCGCATTAGAAAAATGAACTTAATACACAAATTACAAAGTTATTAAAATAAATAAGTACAGATAAAAATAATTAATCGTGAGGGAATCTTTATTATAAGTAAAATAATTTGGTACAGGTGTAAACAGGTGAATAATAAAATTATAATATTTTTTTACAAATGCTGGACTCTAGTCGCTGTCACATTGGTGCAGCCAGTATAAATTAATTAAAAACTGCTTTCCGTTGTTTGTGGTTCCATAAATCCATGTGATGCACTTTCCATGGTTCTTGAAGTCCATGATGATGCGAGTGATTTCACCATATCTTTGAGACGGCCTGAAAAAAAACATGATGGTTACAAGAATTATAACAACTTAGTGTCCAAGTGGATGATAGCAATAATTGTATTTATCATAACATAGGATATGTTTAAATAGATTTTTCATTGATGCCTACAAACAAAAGAAGAAACTGAGACACCAGTACTTGCACGTCATTGTTGTTATTAACTTTAAAGCTTGTAAGTTCAAATATTTAAGTACTATATTGATGTCAATATTTTATTTATACAGCTGAGGCAATGTGGCTTGGACGAAATTGCCCAAGATTCAAAACAGCATCATAAGGATATCGTCACCGCGTCCCACTGACAGTGGCTGACAAGTAGTAGCTGATAAGCAAATAGTCCTATTTTGGTAGTTTAACTGGAATTTAATATTAAACATGTTTATATTTACAAATTGTATGTTTAAACATTTTGCTAGTTTTTACATAGAACAGTAATCAATATTATAATTAATTAGATGAATTTTTGCAATCATGATAATGATGTGTTTACTGCGTACATATCTAAGCAAAGCCAAAGGTTGAAAACGTGCAATGAATTCAATATAATATTGCTAACACATGGTAAAAAAAAACTTGAGTGTCATGAATGAAAATAATGCGATAATGTTATTACGTTTTTAAAGACGTATACATTTCAGTGCCAGCCACGAAAAAACAGGGAACATTACTTGCGACAAAAGTCCTAATATATATGTGTGTGTGTGTGCGTGTGCGTGTGCGTGTGCGTGTGCGTGTGCGTGTGCGTGTGCGTGTGCGTGTGCGTGTGCGTGTGCGTGTGCGTGTGCGTGCGCGTACGTGTGCGTGTGCACATATATATATATATATAATTATATATACATATATATATTAAAAGGCAACGCAAGGCAATAATGCCCCTGGGCGATAATGAGGAATGGGCACGTATGCGAAGAACAAATTAATACACTAATCAACCGGTTCTTTTTTGGTTCTTTTTAAACTTAGATACAACATTTCACAAATAATATGTTGATGTTTCAATATGGTTTATATATCTAACGATTAATGAGTATTTTACAATTTGATTTTGCTTACGAAAACACGGGCGCTTGTTTTTGTCAAGTTCAACATACGAAAACTAACTACACGGATCCTGAAAATTATGACAATTGCGACAGTTTGTTTCCCTAGTTATCAATAAATCAATGTATAACGACGTATCAATATAAAACATTATAAATTCATAGCATGCAGCAATTGCACAAGAATCCGTAAAAGTTACCAAGTAGGCAGAGCTTAACATGTAAACATCTACTGCGCATGACACGAGCCTGTCAAACTCCTCTGGCTCCGAACCGAACGAAAATATAATTGTCAACGCTCACGCACAAGCCGCGAGACTCAGACTTTCGCATTAAATGCCACTGTCTCGCGGCGAAAGCCAATTTAATGCTTAGGCGTTTCCCAGTGGGAATTTCAATAAAAAATACCCTATTGGAGGAAATTGCGGCCTGCGGCCCCTGGCTGAGAAATGTCTTTGCGCCTAAGAACCAACTTTCCAAGTGTTTACAGCTATGCGAAACGTACCGTGAATAAATATAGTGGCTGGTCCAAAACCAAAGGGCTTTGACCAGTGCCATATTAACCGTGGCACAAGCGGTACACTCGTATTAGGCCCCCATAAAAAGGGGGCCTCACAAAATCGGAGTTTGGGCACTGAATATTGCGATGATTTGACGCCACGAATTTGACATTCTAGAAAGCAAATTTGGATATAAATTATGCGGCCCTTCTGTTGAAATCGTTGTCGAGTTTTCTTTATTCATTTCGTGAACGATTCGATTCGACGAGTTAAAAAAAATGCCGGAGCTGAGCTATCAGGGACGAACAATTGTGTTGAAAATGTCCGCACCCGTAAGAGGGGTGTTACATTGAATCTAGATTACGGTCGAGCGGAAGAGGCCTTCGGCTGAGGGACATGCTGGAAGATTGTCGGTACCGCTTCAGGCTTTAACGTTCTCCGTCGCCGACGTTTTGAAGTATCATAATGACCCATTATTTGATGAAACTATAATTATCAACTTCAAACACGACTCAAAATGGGCCGAACAAAGTCTAGTATATTGCGTGGGCTTCCAACCAGCCGGCCTGCAATTGTGAATCCATTGCTTCACTACTGTCTGTTTTTCCAGAGGAAATAAAAAAGACAACTCTCTATACCTCAATGAATCTTTTTTTAGTCAGAGGAAGCCGACTTTAACAAGATTTAGATTTAACAAGATTTGCCATCCAAGCCAAAGGCCCAGATGACAAGTGGACATGGAAACCATTGGCTTATCGAGAGTCCATCAGTGTTCATCTACGTGTAACCCGCCCTCCTGAGATATGTGTCCAACTTGTTTTTAAACATATCCACGCTGCTAGCGGTTATACAATCCGTAGATAATTTGTTCCATTCATTTACTGTCCTCTGTGAGAATGAGAACTTCCTGATATCAAATCTACAGTGATCCTTTATTAACTATACCTCATGTCCTCTAGTTCTGCTATCTTTCTTGAGAGAGAAAAACATATTTCTATCAATATTTTCATACCCATTCAATATCTTAAAAACTTCAGTCTGATTTCCTCTTAACCTGCTTGTCTCTAGAGTTGTTAAACCACATTCTGTCAGGCGTTCTTCGTAACTAAGGCCTCTCAGTTCTGGAATAATTTTAGTTGCTCTCCTCTGTATGCGTTCAAGTGTATCTATATCCTTCTTACGATATTGTCTCCACGCTTGAATACAGTATTCTAAATGAGGTCTAACTATTGCTTTATGGAGAGGTATAATTAGTTTTTTTATCCTTGTAAGTTATGTTTCTCCTAATCAACCCAAGAATTTGATTACCCTTTGAAGCTGCAATATCACACTGCTCTGAAACTTTCGTATCAGCACTTATTGTAACTCCTAAGTCCTTTTCTTTTGTGAACAGTAGACCCAGAACTGTATCTCCCATTTTATAGTTTACATCTATTTTGGCCCCAGGCAAGCAAACCACCACGTCATCTCCCTTATTTAAGACTCTGTCGGTCTTCCTTCTCTCTCTCTCTCTCTCTCTCTCTCTCTCTCTCTCTCTCTCTCTCTCTCTCTCTCTCTCTCTCTCTCTCTCTCTCTCTCTCTCTCTCTCTCTCTCTCTCTCTCTCTCTCTCTCTCTCTCTCTCTCCCCCTCTCCCTCTCCCCCCTCTCTCTCTCTCTCTCTCTCTCTCTCTCTCTCTCTCTCTCTCGCTTCCCTCACTCCCATCGCCTTAACTCTCGTCTCCTTCTCCCCGTCTCCTTCGCTACTGTCTCCCCCACTATCTTCTCCTTCGATCCACTTGTCTTCCCTCCCATTTCTTTCCTTCCCGTCTCCTTTCGTCCTGTCTCCCTACGTCCCGTCTCCTTACGTCCTGTCTCCCTACGACCTGTCACCTTACCTCCTATCAGCCTGCTCCGAGGCTGAGGTGAGCTCTCCCTAGCATCTCTCTCGTCGTCTTCCCCCACTTTATCATCTACTGTCCCCCCACCGGAACCACTGGCACAACGAGCAGCCTCAGCTGTTCCAACTCCACTTCTAGTTCCTTCATCTTCGTACACTCAAAACTAAAACTATCCGCCTGAACCCCAGCCCAGGACTTCTCACACCCGGACTTGACTTTGGAGGATCTGCTCAATGGTCCCTAGTATTGGTTTTGCCGTCTTCTTCGAAATATTACATGGCAGTTACTACAGACTTGAATGTATACAGAACGTTCGCATGACTGGATCATCTTTTGACAAAGTGCCACATCAAAGATTACTACTTAAATTAAAAGCCCATGGCATCGGAGATGGCATAGTCAACTGGATAGAACAATGGCTGACTGACTTAGGCGTTGAAATAAGTGCTGATATGATAGTTTCAGAGCAATGTGGTATTACAGCTTCAGAGGGTAATCAAATTCTTGGGTTGATTTGGAAAAATATAACATACAAGGAAAAAAGACAATTATACCTCTGTATAAAGCAATAGTTAGGCCTCATTTAGAGTAGGCCTACTGTATACAAGCTTGGAGACCATATTGTAAGAAGGATATAGATGTGCTTGAAAGAATACAGAGGAGAGCAACTAAATGATTCCAGAACTGAGAGACATCAGTTATGAAGAATGACTGAAAGAATGTGGTTTAACAACCCTAGAGACAATGCGGTTAAGATGAGATCAAATTGAAGTTTTTAAGGTATTGAATGGGTATGAAAATATTGATAGAAATATTTTTTCTCACTGAAGAAAGATAATAGAACTAGAGACATGAGGTAACATCAGTAAAGTCAGTGTAGATTGGAAAATGAATGAATGGAACACATTATTTACAGATTGTGTAACTGCTAGCTGCGTGAATATGTTTAAAAACAAGGTTCCTGATTAAACGATCACAAATCTAGAAATTAGAATCTAGAACTAATTTGGTGGAAAGTATTTGGATGTCACTCTTTGTTTGTTCAGCAGAACTTGTACGGTCTGTACTGTACGGTCGCTATCGTACGGTCTGTATCGTACGGTCTCTATTGTACGCTGTATTTTCTTGTATTGGTTTAGGCACACCACTGCATGCTGTAACTCTTGCTTATCATTGTAGGGTGTGTTTTCTTGTTTGTTGTCATACGCTGTATTGTCTTGTATGTGTATTTGTATGTGTATTTGTATGTGTATTTGTGTGTGTGTATTTGTGTGTGTGTATTTGTATGTGTGTATTTGTATGTGTATTTGTATGTGTATTTGTATGTGTATTTGTTTGTGTATTTGTTTGTGTATTTGTATGTGTATTTGTATGCCGTCGTCGACGAAAATCTGTGAATGTTTGTGCTCAAACATAGTTGAATAAAAAGGTACGTCCTTCACGCACTCGATAGCCCCCCCCCCCAAAAAAAAGGTACGTCCTTCACGCACTCGATAGCCCCCCCCCCCAAAAAAAAAGGTTGTACCAGCCCCACTCCCCCACACATTGTTACAGGTACACGTGGAAGGCAACAGGCAAAAGCAAGAAAACAGAACATGATCTCCTGTTTGTGTAAATGCTACCAGCATGAATATTGTATCATTTTTTTTATCAGAATACTATTTCCTGTTTCTTTATTTATTAGTTAAACCTTTCAAGTATATGAATGAATGCATCGCCCTTTGTTGGAGCCGACCAGTATTATGTAATTTGTTTGTTCAATCATGCCCGTGTCCGTATATACTGCGTGGGTTTGTTTATTTAAGAGAATGATGCATATTAAGTACCGGAGTATTACCCGATTTAATGGGTGTTTTTTTAGCGGACTAGACCAGGAGACGGTGATTGGTGAACATGTGTTACCTCAGAAAAAGGAGTATAAAAAGAGACTGGATACACGTGTGATGATCTCGGCGAGTAGATCACGGTGAAGTAGATCACGGTGAAGTAGAGCTGACACAGAAGGGTCGTGTATCCCAACGTGGGTGCCCGGATGTCAAGTGAAGGGCACGTGTGAGTCAGACACGTGGAAAGTGAGACTTTGCGTGTGTCGGTAGAATTGCATACTCTCCACTGAAGTTTAGAAGGAGAAGGGGAAGTAGTGATCGAGCATACACCGAGAGGCGCAACATAGATAGAAACGGGTAGATGGACGCCCGTCCATTGCGTCTGGACTCGTGAGGCAGCGAAGCGCACGAAGATGGCGTCGGCGCGCGGGTCGAAGCGGACGGTACGCTCTTCGACGGCGGACGGTAAGCTCTTCTTAAATTAGTTTATTTTTGTTTTTAGCAGTGCGTGGGTTCTCGTTAATGTAAATTAACAGTTCTCGTGATGTTTATGGTTACTCTTTATGAGATCCAAGCACACGTATCCTTGTAAATCCAATGTAATTCACTTCCAGTTTACAGATGACACTTTTTGTACTTCACGTATATAATTCCACTGCCGTGGTTGCCACTGGAGCGGCAAACGAAAGTCATTATTACGAAGAAGGTCATAGTTGGAACAGCAATGCGAAGCAGCTACACATGAGCCGGCGAACTGTGATGAAGCACCAGCTGTCCGACACCATTCATGAGAGGACAGGCAGAGCTCGAGAGAAGATGACTGCTCGCGAAGGTCAGATTATCAACCAATGTTTGGTTGATTGGAGGAAGACATCGAAGACGTTGACAAAAGAGCTGCAGATAAATTTGAATCTGCAAGGATTAGACATCTTCAATTGGAAAAAAAGTGTTTTGTTTATGTACATCATGTGTTTATTAGGTGATTTAATATATACCACACTTTGAGATATTTGTGATGTGCGCTGTCTTGTACGAGGGTTCGACTCCCTCCCAATGTCATCAAATGATGTTTGAAGATATTACAAAAGGAACAACTCATATGAATTTACAATGAAATGAAAAAAGCTAATGAATACAGACCGGAAAAAGCACCTTCCGTCCGCACATGTAATTATCACCGAGCTTGGTTAATCGCCGGGTGCTTGCGCAGGCTGATCCCAGGGTGCTTGCGCAGGTTGATCGCCGGGTGCTTGTGCAGGTTGATCGCCGGGTGCTTGCGCAGGCTGATCGCCGGGTGCTTGCGCAGGTTGATCCCAGGGTGCTTGCGCAGGTTGATCGCCGGGTGCTTGCGCAGGCTGATCGCCGGGTGCTTGCGCAGGCTGATCGCCGGGTGCTTGTGCAGGCTGATCGCCGGGTGCTGGCGCAGGCTGATCGCCGGGTGCTTGTGCAGGCTGGTCGCCGAGTGCTGGCGCAGGCTGATCGCCGGGTGCTGGCGCAGGCTGATCGCCGGATGCTTGCGCAGGCTGATCGCCGGGTGCTTGTGCAGGCTGATCGCCGGGTGCTTGCGCAGGTTGATCGCCGGGTGCTTGTGCAGGTTGATTGCCGGGTGCTTGTGCAGATTGATCGCCGGGTGCTTGCGCAGGATGATTGCCGGGTGCTGGCGCAGGTTGATCGCCGGGTGCTTGCGCAGGTTGATCGCCGGGTGCTTGTGCAGGTTGATCGCCGGGTGCTTGCGCAGGCTGATTGCCGGGTGCTTGTGCAGGCTGATCGCAGGGTGCTTGCGTAGGTTGACCGCCAAAACGCGATGTCGCCGCATAGTCGTCGTCTGTGAAAACATGGCGGTCACAAGGCCAAATACCGGGGCAGCGAAAGCCATTGATGGCTGTTGACACGGTTGCAGAGGCTACGTATGCCTCGCCGAAGATCCTTGCAATGACATCCACCCTCACAGTTGTCTTCTCCGTTCGCAACCATTTGTCACACGCAAGGTCGTAGTTGGCCATGAGCGACTTGTAGAATGTGCGATCAAGTGGCTGGAGACGATGAGTGGTGTGCGGAGGGAGTTTCTTGTGTGTGAATAGTGAATAGTTTTCTATTGTCGGATTCGTTGTATTGTATAGATCATGAAGCGCCGGAATCTATATTGGGCCGCCTGGGATATATATTGAACCACCGGTCCAATATATATCCCCTCCGGTGGTCCAATATCGGTAACACGACACTCCGGGTACCCGGATGTCGTTCTCCTGTGTCTGTTGGAGTGAAACTTTCTGAGCTTTACTATGATTAGGAAGGACCCCCAGGCACCCGACAAGCAAATCCAGTTGATGCAACATCGATAGTTACAGAGCTTCACACACTTGAAATTGCGATACAATTTCAACAAGAGGGTGGAAAAACAGTTTGCGCGCACTGTCCGCCATTTTGACTTCGCCAATCGATAACTTGTTCTGTCGCTAATACGCAACTCGGCGCCACTAGCCTGTGCATCGTCGTAAAGCTGAGAAATCGCGGTGGTCCAATATACATACTGGTCCAATATCGGTCATCCTCCCCTACCTCTGCGGCTTCACGGTCACTATTTGTAAGTGAACCATCCTGCTTGAGAAGTTGTCCCAGGCCAACTCTGATGTTTGTCCTGTTCCTGATGTATTTCCAAATGCCCGTGTTGTTCTTCTTGCACTCCTTGGCCAGTTTCCGTTCATGCTGCCTACGGGCTCTTCTGGTGGCGTGATGGGCAGTGTTTCTGCAGTTGACATAGGCCTGACAATCCTGTCCATCCTTAGTGTTCAGGTATTTGATCCAAGAGCAGTGTTTCAACCTCACCTTTCTCAGAGCTGTTTTTGTCATCCATACTGGTTTGAAAATGAGAGTTGCTAGTGATGGTACGGTGTGGTACACAGTCTTCTATCGCTTCCTGGAGGATGGATTCTAACTTGTCCATTGCTTCTTTTGTGCTCAGTTCAGCTAGTTCTGTTTCCCAGTCTAGGTTGAGAAGCAATTTAATTTATCATGGTCTGATTTGTCATAGCTGTAAACTGTCCGCGTCCTTCGTTGTTGTCTCACAAACACATTTAAGTCCATGCTGAGGCTAATGTGATCACTGTTTCCTGGGTGAGGTTGCTAGTTGTGTTTTCTTCTGACATGGAGATGAGATCATCCAATGTTGGTTGTTGTCCTTGTCTGTAGCGTGTTGGCTTCTCAGCATGTTGATGGTAGTACGTGTCCCTGATTGCTCCAATGAACTGGTGTTCATCAGAAGCCTCTCGGTAGGCGGGTGAGATAGAAGGTTCAGGGTCCCACACTATTTTGTTGAGATTGAAGTCTCCCACAATAAAGGCATGCGTGATTCCAGTTACTTCTGAGCTGTGTCTGAAGGTTGCATATAATTGTTTATCTCTTTGTCTTGCCGTTTCTGATGTACCACTTCTGTAACTGCATTGTTGATGTATCTATTGTTGATGTATATATTGTTTTGAATGTGATCCACACCGTATCTGCATGCATTGTAATTTTACCTGATGTTGCGCCTGTGTGAACATATACCGGAAATGTCGGGCAGTTTTTGCATGCTATTTCAAGAATGATAAACGGTAAATTATTCGTGTATTCTATCTCACAAATATAACTGACAGTATCCAACATAGCTAACAAGCATATTGCTCCTATAGAACATGTAACAGTTTTTTTTAAGAAAACGTAAATTTGTAGCATCCACTTAGTAAGAAATGGTTAAAGAGATGACTAACAATACAATACAGAAGACTTCTATAGCGCCAAAATCCTCAGAAAACCGAGTTCAGCACCGCACCAATACCAAAGTGTTAGGTAAATCTTAATTCAAATTCAATTCCGAATCGTCAACAGTGATGGTGGTGCACTGAGGAGCTAAGGAGGATAGGCCAGGTCAAATAGGTAGGTTTTTAGTTGACGCCAAACTGCTGATATATCTTCACATGACTTAACATGACAGGTAATGAGTTCCACAAAGTAGGTGCAGCAATTGAGAAAGCTCTATACCCCATCCGAGACCCAATAGTAGGGGGAGTAGAAATAAAAGGAATGAACCTAACCTAACCCCAAGTTCAATATAATTTTAATTTGTAGCTGACGGCCAATTCAGGCATGCGCTATATCTAGACTTCGGCCTTGGAAATGATAAATAATTATTTTCATAATCCACATGACCTCAAAACAAAATTGCTGAATAATATTTACCAGCTTGATACTGAAAAAAACACTATTAAATGTACAAGAATTCATTGTATGTACATTTTGCCAAAATGCAACATATATATATATATATATATATATATATATATATATATATATATATATATATATATATATATATATATATATATACACACACATATATATATATATATATATATATATATATATATATATATATATATATATATATATATATATATATATATATATATATATATATATATATATATATATATATATATATATATATATATATATATATATATATATATATATATATATATATATACATATATATACATATATATATATATATATAGGCAGAGACCATGTGCGTCGATTTGGATCATGTGGCAGCGAGTGCCGAGCAGCCCTGGTGTAGAAAATACTCTGCTGGAAAAAAAAACATTTAAAATTATTGAACAATTTGTTCTTGAGAACACAACCACTGTACAAGGTTCATGTAAGGACAATCGCAACAAGTAACAGTTTTCTACTGGCTTCACGTTTGGCCACTCTTCTTAATATCTGATGTGGACATTTTCAAGCAATCAGGATTGTTAGATATGCCTGACGAAGTTGATCTGATATTGCCTGATAGGGGACTCACCATGATTAGGGCTATAAAAAAGGGCTATAAAATATACTGTATGTGGGATGGGCCAATTCTTGGTAAAAGGGCAAAGTAAACGTGCAGTGTTGGGGCATATTGTGCATGAAACTACAATTTCACTTACATGTTGTAGCTTTGTAACTCAAATAATTCGGCTACAAATAATCACTAAAATATAATTTTGCATATATAACGTTTGTTTGCCATTATGTGCTATAATATGCAAATGAAATGTTATTTTTGACGTTGAGTATGCAGGGTTCGAAAATAACGGTGGTCCGGTGGCCCGAGTCTACCAATAATGCCGTCGGACCACCAGGCTCTCATGCGCGGTGGTCCGGTGGGCCACAGGACATTTTGAGCCATATTTTAGACCATGTTCACTGAGCCAGTGCCAAAAGCGCCCGATGGTCTTTATATTGGCTTATAAAACACAGGACATACTCTATATGACGAGACACCGACCAACGCACTTGCGCCACTGACTGCCACCATCAGTCAATAACCCTAAAAAGAAGTGATGCAGAATAACTTTGAAATCAGTGCGCATGAATGTGAAAGGTCCTAATAATATGTGGAATAATTTCAATGAACAGTTAAATAAATTTAATTAGATGTTCAATTTACAAAAAAAGCTATCCATTCTGCCCAAATACCTACATATAAAACTGTATTGTAATTTGTAGTAATTGCCTACTCCAGAGCTGAAACTAGGTCACGATCATTACGTTCCCTTATACACCGAGGCTACATTGCAACGTTCAAAAGAAAAAGTGGAAAAATTAGTCTTCCGAAATACGAAACGGCAAGTTTTGTTGTCTGCTATAATAACATACTAAAACAAAATGTTCACTGTTCTTAAATAGTTAAGGAATGTTGTGATGACGGTGAAAGCGGATATGATAATGTTTAAAGCTACACCATTTGTGGAAATTTAATAATAGGCAACTTACACAACCTTTACCTTTGGTTTTGGCATTTAAACACAGAGTAGCATAATATCGCCCGGCCGATTGTGTGTCGATAGTTTTATGTGCACAGCTTCTCTATGAAAGAACATTATCTTCATATTTGTAATCTACTCAAGATATACTTAAGGTTAACAGTGTGTCAGTTGTCACTGAAGACAATTACCAGTAAGTAAAAAGGTAGTCTTCATATTGATTGCTGAACGCCCGCGTTTTTATTTTGCTTTTTAGTTTTGTTATCGTGACTTGAGGATTTGATGAAACAGTAATTGCCGAGTTAAATTAATTGTTTAATTTTGTTTAGAGCAGTTGTTCTTAAGTTAAATTAGTAATTAGTTGCACACTAAAACAACGTCAATGTTGACGTTTCACAGAGACTCAGAGTCAAAGATAACATCAAATTAAAAAATAGAATAGCTTCCTGGCTATGTAAATAAAACATTAAACGAGATATGATCATTCGATGTTTTGATATTTACAAGAGAACAACTTTTCTAACTATTTGTTTGCATCCAATACTTGCTACTGTTTTGCTACTATTTGTTTGCATCCAATACTTGCTACTGTTTTGAAATAACAAATACACATGCATACAAAATTAACATGTAGTTAAGTTCTGTACCTGCGACAATCCGTGGTATTTAAAAAACTCCGATTTCTTCCACACTGTTTCGATGTTTTTTTATTTTTATTTTTGTATTGCACATTTAATAAATACCTTGAAGATTGACCTGCATAAATTTGAATAACAGTGTCATTTCCATGTTATGGTTGATTAGATTGTTCGTTTGTCTAGCTATTCGGAATGCACAGCCAGAAGTAATTACCATCGGCACCGTTGCCGTTGTCACATAAAGGCATTAAAGCCAATAACTATAATATGATGTTAAATAGTTTGGTTTCGTTTCATATTTCATAAATATACAAAGACTGCACTTTCTCATACAACGAGGCTTTCCAGCATGACGTTTGTCTACTAGCAACTGTAGTCGACGTTGATCATACGTGATTATAAAATTTTCATTGACTACTAAAATACCACGGATTATTGCTATTGGTGTTGAACTATGATGATATATTTACGCTGAGTGCCGGAAAGTCTTGTTTTATGACAAGACGCGTCACACTGATTCACAGTTTTCTGTTAATATAATAATACACTAGACGTGTGTGTGTGTGTGTGTGTGTGTGTGTGTGTGCGTGCGTGCGTGCGTGCGTGCGTGCGTGCGTGCGTGCGTGCGTGCGTGCGTGCGTGCGTGCGTGCGTGCGTGCGTGCGTGCGTGCGTGCGTGCGTGCGTGCGTGCGTGCGTGCGTGCGTGCGTGCGTGCCACTCTGCTTGTGGGGGCGCGTGCGTGAGTGAATTTCGAAAACTAGCATATTTAAAGCATGTACAAAACAAAGATAATAAAATAATAATAATACATTAAAAAGTACTTAGTAATTATTAGCAATATATGTTAAAAGGAAATTACACTTTACTTTGGGAAATGTATTGCGCTTTCTTACAAAGTTGCAAAAGTGACTTTATGTTCACGGATCTACTGCGCATAACATACTGCGTATGAACCTAATATTAAAAATTAAAACATTTATTCCCATTATTCATAATAGTCATTGTCATAGTCATATTTTATTCATTCCAAGAAATGAATATACGTTCAACCATATCAGAGCAAATTAGAAAAATATAAACAAAAGAATTACAACAAAATTGTAGAGAAATATACACCATTTTAAGAAATAAGCATTCCAGCGAACAAGATATATCACACAGGTATGAATAGTGCAAGCAAACAGTTTAAGAAACATAAAAATTATTAAAAAAAGACAGAGAGTTAAGGATGAGTTAAAAAAAAGTTAAGGATGGGTTAAAACAAAAAATTGTAATGACGAATGTTCTTCGTACTTTAGTCAGGTAAATCTGAATTGATGTTTAGCTTGATAGTTAGTGTTTAACAAATTCCAGGATGTACAACATCATCACAGAAACATCCATCTATGCCTTCGTACTTGGTGCTGCCAGTCAATATGTCTCATTATACAACGGCTAGCCGTGCTGATATCCATTCGACGTTCACAGACGTGTGTTTAACATAGGATTTCAGAACGAGGCTGCTGTGCATTATCTGGATGGATATATCACGGTAATAAGACTACCTGATTGGTCTAGAGCAAGGGTCGGCAACCTGCGGCCCGCGGGCCAAGTGCGGCCCGCAGAGCTATTTCATGCGGCCCGCGGACTGATAGCGAGATTATGCATGGCGGGGCCCGCGCTCGCAATATTGATATATAAAATAAAAAATATTACGCCTTATCTAGACTAAATTCTAGACGAGACGTCTAGGCGAGACATATCACATAATGCAACTCGGTAATACCATTTCCACGCGATGAACATATCAAACATTTCTCACTTCCTTAAAACTTTAATTAATTAAGTTATGCCCACATGCAGACATGGATTTTCTATCTTTTTGTGTTTGAGTGATAATGTGTTGTTTTTAATAACACTCGTCAACACTCGTTAAATCACCGGCAGTTCCAGCACCTTCCGTCCCAGGTGAATGTGCAATATTAACAATTCCTGCACTAAACCGAAGTGCCCTGACTAGGTTGGGTTGCCATGCTGTGCCACGTGTACGAGCTGAGACATGAGATTAGCGTATTCATGGAGAAGAAGGGTGGAGAAGTACCGGCATTCACTGACCCCTTATGGATCTACGATTTTGCATTTTAGTCTGCGTCACGGAGCACCTCACTCTGCTGAACGCCCAACTCCAGAGAAGAGAACAACTAATCAATGAACTTTGAAGTTTGTCTCCGCTTTCGAGACCAGGTTTCGATTGTGGGAAACACAACCGCGGGATGCAATTACTTCCCGACACTCATAGAAAACAAACTAGCTACTCCGGACATGTAGGCCTTCGTAGCATTCATTGAGCTGCTGAGACGGGAGTTTGCTGACCGATTGACAATCTCAGGGCTCGCAACAGGGAGTGAAAAATGAAGATGAACTTCGTGTAATGAACGCATCTAACAGACGGACACTTGGATGACGAGCTGCAGCCAGATGTGGGACACTTGGTGGCGCAGCAACTCTAGCATCAACATCTCTAGCATCAGGCGTCAGTGTCACACGGGTCAACATGACATCAGCGGCATGCCTAGAACACGTAACATGAATAATGTGTGTTTTTGAACAGCATAGTGACCATCAAACTGTTGTCCAAAATCAGACCTATTTACAACAGCAACGTATGTATGTTGCATGCATATATATGTGTGTGTGTGTGTGTGTGTGTGTGTGTGTGTGTGTGTGTGTGTGTGTGTGTGTGTGTGTGTGTGTGTGTGTGTGTGTGTGTGTGTGTGTGTGTGTGTGTGTGTGTGTGTGTGTGTGTGTGTACATATATATATAAATATATATTTATATATATATATATATATATATATATATATATAAATATATATATATTTATATATATATATATATATGTGTGTGTGTATATGTGTCTATATGTATATGTGTGTATGTATGTATGTATATACATATATATATATATATAAATATATATATATATATATTGTACGTGTTGTGTGTGTACGTACGTGTTGTGTGTATGTATGTATGTATATACATATATGTAAATATATATATATATATATTTATATATATATATATATACGTGTGTGTATGTGTATATGTGTATATATGTATATATATATATATATATATATATATATATATATATATTGTACGTGTTACAAGAAAGATAATATCCTTATGTGCGCGCGTGCGTGCGTGCTTCCATGTGCGTGTGTGTATGTGTGGCCCGCTGACCTATTCCAAGTAACTAATTTGGCCCTCCGTTCAAAAAGGTTGCCGAACCCTGGTCTAGAGCATTTTACCGTGATATATCAACCCAAATAACACACGACAGCCTCGTTCTGAGAATCCATCTGATGTTTGAATCATTTCGAACGCAACCGGTTACGTGCGTTGGCACAGTCACGCGATTGTTCGAATGCTTAGCGTGTCTTCTGCGATTGTTGTGATTTACGTAATCTGCGTCAAACGTCCGCACCAGTTCCCTCAAGCGGTAGCATCTCCTCCAGCTCACTCTGTCAGCTGCTACGTGCCTGGCGTCGGTCCAGCAGTTCCACCCCAGTACGCGTCTTTCATTTTCAACAGTTGATCGTCACGTTGTCTTTGGTCGACCAACCTGTCTTTTACCTTCGGGCGTCCAGGTCAACGCCGTCTCACATTTGCTGTTCTTGTCCATTCGTATGATATGTCCTACCCATTTTCATCTTCTTAACTTGACCTCGGTGCTGATTGTCTTAATTTTTTGGCAAGAATATCTTGATTTCATACAACGTATGGCCATCTAGTTTGTAGGATTCGTCTTAGGCACTTGAAAAAAGTATTTAACTTTCTGTTGTCGCCTTCGTTTATTTTCCATGGTTCACTTCCATACAACACCACTGGTTTAACAAAATGTGTTAAAAAGCCTCAACTTAGATCTCAATGTGTATATATTTGAACTCCACATTTGCTTTAGCTTCATGAAAGGTACTCTAGCTTTGCGAATTCTGTTAACAATTTCCAGGCCTCGACATTAACACTGGCCCGCTGGCCGGTCGCGTTTTTTGGGGTTGGCGGGCCAGTTCGGGCCACAAGTTTTCATATTTTACAATCAGTCGCAGATCATCGTTTCAATCGCTTATCCTTGCCATCCACCCCGGCGCTACAATTAAACACAATCTTCATCTCATCTGATGTTGTGTTGTCGCTTCGTATAGACTATAGTTGCCATGTTGTTTTGATATGTACAAGCCTCACAAAACGTCCGCATGACGTCGCTACTAGCGACGACGTGTATACTTTTTGTGAATTGTGGACGCCTATATTTTACTAGGGTTTCGTCGTGTTACCAGTAAAATATCGGTATATCGCAGAATCTTCTTCTGCGCGATACGTAACGGTTATCGCGATTCGCCTTCGACGTACCGATTTCATATCAACCGACTGGTTCACGGACTGTCCTCTAGGTGTCACGACAGCGCCTAACATACATTCCAGGACCCGCTAGGGTGCAGATAGCTAAGTTTACCGCAACTTTTTACTTCAGTCCAAAAGTTCATATTCGAAAGAAATAAACTCAATTGTAACAGTCGTAGTTAAATACATTGTCAGGTCCGGTTCGTCCGTCGTATTTTCGAGTATAACTGTAACTTGATACGCGACCTGCTGCGCCTGCAGCTTCGACAGATAGCATATGATTTTCAAACGATTAGTGCAGCAACATTGCCTGCAATATAGAATACTGACTGAAAGCATGAATGTAAATCACCAACGGCAAAATAAATAACGACCAAACTCGCATCCTTCGACTTGTAATGCGATGTATTGCAAAAAATTGTGTTTTTTTAACTCAATAAAACAATTTCGGGCCAGTAATTTTGGAGGGGGGACAAGTCACTTTTAACATATACTGGCCCGACGGGCCACTGGGTACAAAAGCTTAATGTCAAAGCCTGATGTCATCACCGCCTCCTCCTTGCTTACTGACGTTAGCACCCACATAGTTAAACTTGTCCACTTCCTTTAGTTCTTAATCATCAATTAGTATTCTGTTTTTGTACTTGCTGTGCACTGGCGGTGTACTGGCGGTGCACTGGCGGTGCACTGGCGGTGCACTGGCGGTGCACTGGCGGTGCACTGGCCAATCTTTCCGTTAATAAATTTCCACATTTGTCTTCTGCCTTTTCAAAGTCCACAAACGTGATGTATACAGTTGCCTGCCATTCTACTACCTGTTCTATAATATTTCGCAAAATAAATATATGCTCTACTATGTCTCTCCCACTTCTGAAATCTGCTTGTTCGTCTCTCAACTTGCTGTTAGTTCCATCTCTTATTCTGTCTATGAGTACTCTTCCGAATAGTTTACTAGGAACAGATGTCAAAGTAATTCCTCTCCAATTCCCGCACTTTGTAAGGTCACCTTTCTTCGGTATTCTAACGATCAGTCTCTGTTTCCGTGTTTTTGGCACTTTCTCTTGTTCTCAAAATGTTCTGAATAAGCTTACAAGGCATTTCTCTGTTGTATTTATGTCTGCTTTTAATAATTCTACTGTAATTTCGTCCTTGCCCCCTGCTTTCCCGTTTTTGATTTTCCTTAGCGCTGTTCTAATTTCTGCTTTTGTTATTGGGTCAGTGCTGGTTTTTATTTATGATCGGATCTATCTCCACATCTGTTACATGATCATCAGGGATATGTCTATTAAGGATTTACTCAAAGTGTTCTTTCATCGCCCCCTTCTGGCCAATCCTTCCGTTTATAAATTTCCACATTTGTCTTTCACTGCATTTACTGAGGGTTTTTAAAATATCATGCACTTCTTTCATTCTTCCATTACGTGCTGCTTCCTCTGTTTCCATGGCGAGGTGGTCGACCCACTTCCTCTTGTCTTGCCTCATGTTCTTCGTCACTTCTGTGTCTTTACACCTATATTTATCCATGTAATTCTGCTTAATCCTGTCTGACTTTGTCTGCTCGATGTTGTTCCTCAGTTGTTTTTTCCTCTTCTATTAACTCCCACGACTCCTTGCTGATCCATGGTTTTTGTCCTTTCTTTTTGTACCCCAATAGCTGTTTCTTTGTATGCAGCCTCAAAGTCCTGCCATTGTTTCTCAACTTCTTCTTCATCTGTTTCATCGTAGTCTTGTGATATATCATATTTGTTGTGCAACTTCAGTGAGAATTGTGCTTTAATGGCTGGTTGCTGGTTGCTTGATTTTTGAGCGCACTAATTTGTGGTCGCTCGCAATGTCTGCTCCTTCCATGGCCCCGGTGTCCATGTCTGGTGTTACCTGCTCACTAACACATGGCCTATTTGATTCTTTGTCTTTCCTCCTGGAGATGTCCATGTCTGCTTATGTATCAGTTTATGTGGAAAATGGTACCTGTTACCACAAGGTTATTGGGTCCGCAGAATTCACCGAGTCTTTCTCCGTTGTCATTTCTTTCACCTACTCCACGGCTCCCTCCCTATTTCTTTCACCTACTCCACGGCTCCCTCCC
Source organism: Lamellibrachia columna (assembly GCA_963662155.1). Taxonomy (NCBI): domain Eukaryota; kingdom Metazoa; phylum Annelida; class Polychaeta; order Sabellida; family Siboglinidae; genus Lamellibrachia; species Lamellibrachia columna. Next base: position 17,855,946 of record OY759273.1, on the reverse strand, counting down.
TATGCTATTTGAAAAAGTATGCTCACGTGTTAATTAACCGATATATAACGGGAATAACATATTGCTTGTTGATGTCACTCGAGTGTCACCACTCACCACTCGCCATATAACATCACTCGTGCATGCGGCACTCGTGATGTTATCTGGCTGGTAACACTCTCGTGACATCAACAAACAGTGCATTATTCCCTAAATATTGCGACGTAATACTGATAGTTACAGTAACGTGTAGCGACGCCTTGCTCTTGTATGTGACGTAATACTGATAGTTACAGTAACGTGTAGCGACGCCTTGCTCTTGTATGTGACGTAACTTTGGACAATCGAATAAAAGACGCATGACGTTGTCAACAATCGTACGTAATTGTTCGCGTAGCGTTGCGGACAGTTGTACGTAATAACTAAAAAGGATAAGTGGATTGTTCATAGAATAAGTAATAGCTGGGTGAATTTCGAAAAACTAAAACTGAGACGACCAAATCGTTGGGTCGTCGGTGAATCCCTGATAGTTTGGCGCCCGAGATGCAAAGCGTCTAGAAGGAGTAGCATAGCATACAAACATACGGTGGATTTTAATAAGATGTATAAAGCATTTATGTAGATATTAAATATCAAACATGTTCCCCTCAGACTGAGCACGTGAATTCAAGCAGAAGGAGACGGCTCGTGATGCAGCCACTGAGACTGAAGAAATGTCCGCCAGTGACCATCCTCTTGGTGTTCGTGTTTCTCGTCCTTGGTCGCGTTCTCTACCTGTTCAGCACCGACGGCAAAGCTCCCGCCAAGCCACCCGTAACCTGGTCGCATGAAGCATGGTTTAGAGAGGCGTTCAAAGTCGCTCGAAAGGACCGGGTACATTCGAAAAATGTGATTGGCAAAGCCAGGTCGGAGATATCAAAACCAAAGGCAGTTCAAGTGGTCGTTGTCGAAGAACATCACGAAGGTGAGGAGATCAACAGTGATAGAACACACGTAGGACATTGACGTCACTAACTACATCGGTGTGCTTGTTCTTGTTGTTATCGTCTTAGGAGCTACGCTTTGGAATCGACGCATGTCAACCCACCAATACACCTGTGTGTGGTCATCGTTTTTGTATTCTTTCCAGCTTACCCGTGTCCGGCATCTGATATTGCTTGCATGTCTGTAAGTAGCATTCTAACTGAGGAATGTAGTATATTGTTGTATTCAGCGGTATAATGAGTCCATCCTGTTATATTTTCCTAATGAACGCAACTAGTTTCTTGTATGCAATATACACTGGTCTTCAGACCACTGCTGCTTCGTGTCCTCTGTGGTTTTTCTGTGATTCTTATATTTATAGAATGTTTACTATCACTATTGGTTTGGTCTCCAAGTCTGGTGATGTCAACCCTATCTTAAGCCACCATTCGTAGCTACGCAGTCTCTCAGTGTTGGAGCCTTTGTGGCTAATCTATGTCCTCCCGAGGATGGCTCCCTTGATTGCATGTAATATTCTCAACTGTGATAGTATGGTATAGGTGTAGTGTAACAAGATTTAACAAAATTGCCATCTAAGGCAAAAGACCCAGATGGCAAGTGGACAAGGAAGCCATTGGCTTATCGACAGTCCAAAATTGTTTCATCTATGTGTAACCCACCCTTCTGAGATATTTGTCAATTTAGCTTTTAAACATATTCACACTGCTAGCATTTAAACAATATGTAGATAATATGTTCCATTCATTTATTATCCTCTGTAAGAATGGATACTTTCAGATATCCAATCTACGCTGCTCCTTCACTAATATTACTTCGTGTCCTCTGGTTCTACTATCTTTTCTAAGTGAGAAAAAAATGTGTCTCTAGAGTTGCCAAACCACATTTTAGGCATTCTTCATAACTAAGGTCTCTCAATGCTGGAAACTGTTTAGTTGCTTTCCTCTGTATTCGTTCTAGCGTACATACACACACACATACACACACGCACGCACGCACGCAAACAAACACACACAAACACACACACACACACACACACACACACACACACACACACACACACACATACACACACGCACGCACGCACGCACACAAACACACACACAAACACACACACACACATATACATACATACATACATAGATATATTTACATCGTAAGAAGGATATATATATATGTACATATATATCCTTCTTAGAATATATACATATATATATATACATTATATATATATATATATATATATATATATATATATATATATATATATATATATATATATATATATATCCTTCTAAGAAGGATATATATCCTTCTAAGAAGGATATATATATATATATATCCTTCTGAGAAGGATATATATATATATATATATATATATATATATATATATATATATATATATATATGTATATCTTTTTTACGATGTGTGTATGTGTGTGTGTGTGTGTGTGTGTGTGTGTGTGTGTGTGTGTGTGTGTGTGTGTGTGTGTGTGTGTGTGTGTGTGTGTGTGTGTGTGTGTGTGTGTGTGTGTGTGCGTACGCTAGAATATATATATATATATATATATATATATATATATATATATATATATATATATATATATATATATATATATATATATATATCCTTCTTATGATGTGGTCTCCAAGCTTGTATACAGTATTAAAAATGAGGCCTCACTATTGGTTTATAGAGAGCAAGTTAAGTACGATTGTTCAACACTAACGTTTTGTTGTCGTTACAGTTATTCCCTACTGGTTCGATGCAGCAGAAAAAGGTTTAATACCAAAGACAGGAAACACGTTGGTGAGTTGGTTACCTTTATGACAAGACATCGTCAGCCGCACTAAGGCCCTAATGGTTACATTAAATGTTTCGTTTTTAGACAATGTGTGTGTTGTGTGTGTGTGTGTGTGTGTGTGTGTGTGTGTGTGTGTGTGTGTGTGTGTGTGCGTGCGTGCGTGCGTGCGTGCTTGCGTGCGTGCGTGCACACACACACAACACACGCACGCACCCACACACACAAACACACGCATACTTACAAACGATCTTGATCGGAGGCCTGTGCATATGATTTCTGAGAACTCACGTATGACATATCCCTCTGGTTTAAGACCTACTAGACTCACAAACAGGCCCACCCGTACGCACACTTGCACACGGAATCATGTCGTCGTGTTGTAGATTCATATAGATGCCCATACCGATGCTACATTTCCGCAATACGATCCAGATATGCCGTTTTTCCATTGGCCAGAGACGCAGGATCAGTTGAATCATATGGTGCAAGGAAACGACCGCTTCATCCAGGTAGGCGACATTATTTGTTACACGTTGGAGTCGAATTGGCGTCAACATCCAGATATACATTCCTAAATAGGACGTGTTGCCTGCAAGTTGTGTCTTCACCCAGATACCCAAAACAAACTATGACATGTTGGTGTCAAATCCAAGCAGGTAGCAATCAACTATGGCGAATATCAAGCAAACTGCAAAGGACATTCCTCCACCCCCTCCCTCACTCCCCTCTCTCCCTCCCTCACTCCCCTCTCTCCCTCCCTCTCACCCTCATGTTCTGCTGCAGTCTGCCGTGATGGCCGGTCTCATATCACGCCTCTTGTTAGTTCTTCCGTCGTGGGACAAAACCAACAACGTCACATATGCGGCCAGTGACGTCGCCGTCGGCATTATGTTCGACTCGAAGCGGCCGATCTTCTGCGTCTGTCTGGTCATGCCTGGCACGAACGTGCGTAGCTGTAAAGGTCAAACCGGAGCCGACTCTGGGGAGCTGCACATCATTGACGAGACCAAGTGTAATGTGCGACAATCTTCTTTCTTACACTATCAAATATCACTGTATCAGTAAACTGTAATCCCGATAGGTCAACGGGACCAAGAATGGTTTGTCCAGTAAAATGGACATCCAATAGGTACAGAGATTGGACACACACACGCACGCACGCACACACTCACGCACACCCGCCCGCACGCCAGCACGCTCGCTCGCACGCTCACACACATACGCACGCACGCACACACTCACATACACACGTGTGAGCGTCTAGCGTTTAACCATCTTCCTGATCTCTAGGTGCGCCTTCACTTCGACGGCGAACAAGCCATTGATAACGTGGCTCTTGAACTCTTGAAGACGAACCGACACTGGATCGGCGCGTCGGGAAGCATCATCCTCGACATCGATGAGGATTACTTCGGCGTCGAGTTGGCCGGTCAGCGCTTAGTCGATGCTGGATTCGATTGGAACATGCTCACGCTGATGTCCAGCCCCTTGACAAGACTGTTCTGCCCGAAGCACATCAAACACGAAGGCTTAGGCAACCGTCTGATGTTCGAAGTTATCACAACAATTCTCCGTCGCTGTTATGCATACGTCAAATTATATCAGCACTCGTGTCGCATTCCAGCTGGCAAAGTATCGTCACTTGTTCGCAAAGTGGCGTTGGTGTATTGGCAGCGCGACCGGCTACTGTTTTGTCCGTATAACGTTACCCGACTGCTTGACCTGACGGACGAGTTGACATCCGTTTTGTATCGGTTCCGACTCCGAGACCTGCTAGTGTTGAGGGAGTTCGGGTTCTGCCTGTCAGCGGCGCCGGCGTCAACCGAATTCACACGCAAAGGCTACGGAGGACTTGTAGTCTGTCTCGGTGCCAACACGCCGAATTCGAACGTCGTCTTCCTCCACAAACCGGACGCTGTCGAGATATGGGCGCGGACGGCCCAGCTACGGGATATCCTATACATACTCGACTTTTACCATACTCCAAGCATAGTCACCCTGTGTCGGTCCGTGCGCGACGGGTACACTCCGAGAAGCCTCTTCAGTTCCATCGAGTCCAACATACTCGACATATTTAAGGAACTGCCTGGGGTATATGAAGTAGTGTATGATAAAAACCTGTACGGCGGCCAAGGAGGCTGGCCAGATCGTCACAAGATACAAGATGCGGCTGACATCGTAAAGTAGATGGCCCATAGTTTGCCGTTAGCGGTGAATTACTAGAATGTTTGCAGAGTTTGAAAAGTTAGCTATGTTTGAGCATTTACATCTCATGTGTTCATATTGATGTTGCATTCTGACACAATTTAAAATAGGTTAAGGGGAGATTTGCACCTATAAGAGTATTTGAAAATTAACCATTTGTAAGTATAACCAAGAATATCGCGCAAGTTGTTAACTAAATATACCTCGTTGAACTGACTAGGTTTCCACAACTCCAACTTTAAATGCCTGATTGTAGAGGATTTTAGTCACATAGGGGAAGTAGGGTCATAATGGTGTACTGAGGTAATATATATATATATATATATATATATATATATATATATATATATATATATATATATATATATATATATATATATATATATATATATATATATATATAAATATATATATATATATATATATATATATATATATATATATTTATTTTTATTTTTTTCTCATAAACAATGCTGCCGCCTTTAAATAATATTAACTACGTAAACTTTCCATGGGAGCATATTCACCGTGACATATTCACCGTGACATATTCACCGTGACATATTCACCGTGACATATTCACCGTGACATATTCACACGTGGCGTTTCTGCCAGAGGAATCTCCGAGCACAGCTTGTTTTGTTTTTCTGGTTTATGATCGACTGTGGTCATTTGTATTGCAGAGAGTTCCTAGAGTAAATCGTAACCTTTAAGAATACAGTGCTTATGAAAGGAAAGTATTGCATCACAGCTTGATATGGAATCAACAATTTCTTATTAGTTTTGTGCGATAATAAGAAGAACCAGGCGAATATGTAACATGTTCCAACGGGGCAGAATGGGATACCGTGTTTTTTCCTGACTGTATATTGAACACTTCATGTCGAAATATTAATGAAAGGGGTAAAACGAGATACCTGTCCCATTTCCCCCAAACCTGGGGCAAATCGGGACAATGTTTGTCTTAACAAATCTGCTGAATATCTAAAAAAGTAAAAACAATTAGAAACATTTTGTATCACCATTTTATAACCCTATCATCACCTTATATCTTAATATACACATGTTGCCTTTCAGTGCGTATTCCTATAGTATTAAATTGGCCAAATATCCTTAAGTATCCCGTTATGCCCCTACTTCCCCTACTTGCCAATACATTTGGACATGGTGTTTACGTCTAAAAATCAACTTATTTTGCAAGATAGTCCATTCGTTCATTGTTTACTAACCGCCTCGCGTTCCGATTTGACAGTTCTCGTGATCGAGTGTTTGCGTTGTGTCGAAGCCTTCGGCTGAGGTACATGCTGGAAGATTGTCGGTACCGCTTCAAACTGTTTAACATTGTCCGTCGCCGACGTTTTGAAGGATCTTGACCAATTAGTTGATGAAAATATATCAACTTAAAAACACGACTCTTCAAAGTGGGCCGAACAAAGTCTAGCATATCGCGTGGGCTTCCAACCAGCCCGCCCGCAATTGTGACTTCATTGCTTCACTACTGTCTGTTTTTCCAGAGGAAATCGAAAAAAGACAACTCTCTATACCTCGCTGAATCATGTTTACATCCGAATGCTGCACAGTACAACATTGTAAGAGTTTTGCTGCGTGTAAATCCAATATAAAAGCAAATAAAAATGTAACTGCACAACTCAACCACATTAAAAATACACGTGATATGCACAGCCTACGTCACACGGGGCTAAGGGGCTGCTCGCCGTTGATTGGTCGAAATTGCAAACACTGATGAATACATCAGCCTCCGCGAAAAGTGGCATTAGACCAGAATTTTGCACTTTTAGAACAGATACCCAGTAAACCACTTGCGTGATATCCTTGATAATAGTTGCAAATAGTACGTTTTTAGGCACTCTTGTAGGCGCAAAGGTCCAAACAGTGCCATTGGTATCACTCCAACTGCTTTCAGTAGTGATGTAAGGGTGTAAGACAACTATAAGTATTTCACTTCTGTGCTACTCCTTTCAAACATTTCACGTGCAGATCGTCTGTTTATATTGTATTACTGACTGATTTACTTATTACTCAATTTGTTTGAATTTATTTGAATAAATGTTCATGAATTTATTTGAAATATTTATCTTATTAGATTTGTAATGTCATCACCATGCGACGTCATAGTGCAACTTTTAAAGATATGCATGGTATGGTAGCACCTTTTATGTTGGCTACATGTTGGTCATAATATCAATTGAACCTTTTTGTACAATTCACGCACACACGCGCTTTATCTCTTTACGCTGCCTGAAGACCTGCGGCTGATCGAGTGCATGAGCACCTTTAATTTTAAAACACCTTAACTACGCACTATTTTATGCTTGCGTTTAATGTCTAGATGTATATGACATATACACGCATTTTACTCCTATTATCAAATATTTATTATTTAATTTAATCTGTTAATTAGTCAAGTTATTTATTAATTAATACGTTACTGTTTATTTATTTATCCAATGTCAAACTTATAGTATTTTTTATTTACATTTAATAAGATTTAACAAGACTGCCATCCCAAACAACAAGTTCCAGATGGCAAGTGGACAAGGAAGCCAATGGCTTATCGAGAGTCCAACAATTTTCTCATCTATGTGTAGCCCGCCCCTATCAGATATATGTCAATTCTATTTGTAAATATATTCACACTACTAGCATTAACACAATCATTTGGCAGTTTGTTCCATTCATTTATCACCCTCTGTGAGAAAGAGTACTTTCTCATTTCCAACCTACACTGCTCCTTAACTAATACTGCTTTGTGTCCTCTGGTTCTACTGCCTTCTTTAAGTTTGAAGAACATATTCCTATCAATATCCTCATAACCGTTCACTATTTTTAACACTTCTATTTTGTCTCCTCTTAGTCTCCTGGTCTCTAGTGTTGTCAAACCACATTGTAATACGCGGCTTTCATAACTAAGGTCTCTCAATTCATGAATCATTTTAGTTGCTCTTCGTTGTATTCTTTCTAGCTTGTCTATGTCCTTTTTACGATATGGCCTCCATGCTTGAATACAATATTCCAAATGTGGTCTAACTATTGCTTTGTACAGGGGTACAATTAGCTGTTTCTCCATATACGTGATAGTTCTCCTAATTAGCCCTAGAATTTGATTTCCTTTCAAAGCAGCAATCCGACATTGCTCTGAAACTTTCATGTCAGCACTAAATGTTACTCCTAAGTCCTTTTGTTTTGTGGTTCTACCTAGTACAGCACCCCCCATTTTATATTCTTCGTCCATGTTTCCATGTCCTATGTGTATGCATTTCATAGACATAAATAGAACACCCGTTAGTAGTTTATAGGGGGGTGATTAATGATGTAACTCTATGATGCATTTACACTTCCCAAAATTTAATAACATTTGCCATTTTCCTGACCATTTAACTAACTTATCTAGATCATCCTGTAAACTTTGTTTATCTGTATCATTTGTAACCTTTCTGAATATGTTTGTGTCATCTGCAAATTTGAGTACTTTGCTAGATATGTCATCTTCCAAATCATGTATATATTATATTAAATACAGTATACGGCCTAATACTGATCCCTGTGGTACCCTACTCAAAACCGATTTCCAGTTTGAAATCTCACCATCTACTATTACTCTCTGTCTTCTGTGTATAAGCCACTCTTCTATCCAGTTGATTACATCATTACCTATACCATGGGCTTTTAGTTTAAGTAATAATCTTTGATGTGGCACTTTATCGAAAGCTTTCTGAAAATCTAAGTAGACAACATCCACTGGTGTCCCGTCATCTACCCACTTTGTAATTTCTTTTAAAAAAACATAAGAGATTGGTTAGACATGATTTTAGGAACCCATGTTGAGATGTATTTATTAATTTATGTTTTACAAGGAATTCCACCATGTGGTCTCTAATTAATGTTTCGATTAATTTACATACAACTGATGTTAAACTCACTGGTCTGTAATTTTTTGGCTTGTTCCTCGATCCCTTCTTAAACAGCGGCGTAATGTTTGCTTCTTTCCATTCTGATTGAACCGTGCCTTCTTCTAGTGACAAGTTAACAAAAATTGCAAGTGGTGTACTAATTTGCTCAACAATTTCCTTAAGCAGTTTTGGTGGTATCCCATCAACTCCCGGTGATTTATTATCTTTCATCTTCTTAATTTTCTTTGCTATAATTTCAGGAGTTACAAATAACTGCCCTAAATGTTCTGATTTACTGCCCTCAAATGTGTATGGACATGTAGCTATCGACTTTTTAATTGACTTTATGTTGTTTGTTTGTTAGCTTATGTATACCTATTACAAAAACGCCAACGGTTAATGCTGCATTGAGCCGATGCTATAATTGATATTATCTCATCTAGCCGCCATTGTGGCTACGTGCGTGTTTTGTTTTTACCAAAGTTAGTTTTCACGTAGGTATTTTTGAAACTACATAAAAGAAATAGAACAACAAAAATCAGTATGAACGACTTCCTAATGCTAAATAACTGGTTGCGCTATTACCAATGCATTTTGCGGCATGTTTTGTATTCCTGGCAAAGAAGTATAGTGTCCAGATTACATGACACGTGAAGACAGTAAGGCACAGTAGTAGATAATTTGACATACGACTCGGCGACCAGCAATAAAGGCTTCGAATGACAATTACTCGAGCACATCACCTGAGAACGCGCCGTTGCCGTGACGACCGAACAGTCGGAGCCAAACAATCGGCGCGCAGACTTGGGGTAGCCAATCGTGCAGAGGAAAGGGTCTGTTTCGAATGAGCAGTTCATGTCAGATTGGCGTAGTTAGTTACCGATGTGAAGCCAGTAAAGGTTGTGACATGTGACAAATTGTTGACATGGACACACCAACACCCAGCCGTGGTGGTTGCTCTGAATTTCATCTGAACCGTAAAGAACTGTGCACCGGACCGTAATCTCGTTTCCAGATCCTTCACTAGAGGCGCTCCGCACACAAAGCATGAGAACGTAGATGTGTAACGATAGATCGAATTGTCGATGTATAGCGACCCAGATTCTGGGTGCATACATAATTAGTTAATTACGATGTCATCCGGGCATTTGGCTAATTCATAAAATAAGAGTGATCTTTTATAATTTTATACGATGTAATTCGAATTAACTTTAATTTTTATTATATTGATACAACTATCAGACTGAACATTTTAATCAGGCAAAATATATTTTTAGTGTAGAATCTCGATAATGATTCTGATTGGCTGCTGGCGCTTCACGGGAACGCCTACAAAAAAATTAGTGGTGACAGTTTGTAACAACGAAACCACGCCTGTGAGGCCAGACTCTCTTCTCGGCGAATTCGCGAAGGCTAGCGAGAGTCGGATAAGTGAGACTAACGGGATTATTCCTCAGTTAGACTTCCTGGTGTTTTACACACGAATTTAGGGCACAGTAATTTGAGATAATATGTAATTTTCCAAAAATCATATCATCTGACACAACTGCACTTGAGCAGGCACATTGGCAAGTGTGCAGGTATAACCTGTTGACAGTGTAACTGTGGATTTTTGATGATTTCAATAGGCGGAAGGATTGTTTTGGGCAATTTTTTCGCCACAAGGCACGTGTGCGTAGTAATCCATGCAGAAATTGGAAAACATTGACGAGTATGGCACATTCAGGCATTTTAAGAGTTAGAAATACGTGACTTTGACAAAACTCGATCAGCCTGTCAATGAGATGATGACAACGGCAGGTAAGAAGTTTCAGATTTTTTATGGTCCTATTTTCTCTACAAACGTGCAAAACGTTTGTATGGTCACCAATGGGAAACGTAACAGTAGGCTGAACCCTAAAGGCGAGCGAGACTCGGATAAGCGAGATTAGGCTCTCTTGTGAACGACAAACGGTGGCGCCACCGGCTGGATAGTCGAGGTTAGCTACGTCTTTTACGAAGCGACTGCGGCGCCAACATCCAATATGGACAACTGCAGATGGCAGACGAGACAGGCAGCAGTATTCTGGCCACGGCCGAAGCCACGCAACGTCAGCGAGGCGATTAATAATTCAACGCCGACAATCATTACATTTTGCCGGAGTTACTTGATTTATAAGCTGGCCGAACTTTGTTAAGCAGCAGATGTCCCATCAGATTAACATTCCCACGGTGAAGGAAACCGTACGTGACGCGACTCGAGCCGACCGGGGCAAACTGCAATTGATGTCCTCCACCAGTGCTCTTTATGACATGACGATCTCGCGTGGGGCCAGACCACCATTAATCTTCCCTCTAGTGTCAGTTGTAACGCCGCGAAGTAATGAGGAACCAACCCACAATTAAAATTCATTGGCGATTAGGTCTACGACCTTACACAGGACGCATATAAATATGGATTACACATTATATGTGACAACACACGTGTAAATGATAATACAGTTAATCAAGTAATGTTTCTGGCGCCCTAACGCTTTCACGTTCCACTTACGTAACAACACAGTGGTCGTTGGACGGGGGAGGGGCAATCATTTCAATTTGTCTAATCAGGCAAGGAGGAAATCGAGAAAATCAGGTTTGGGAAGTGTTTATAATAATAACATAATATGTTTTATGATGAACTTGTATGTTATTATATGTTATTTATATATGATAAACTTGTTTTGAATTATTTAGCATATTATGCAAAACATCTGGTAAGTTGTTACTTAATAATATTAATTTAATGTGATCCCAAAGTGGAACAAGTAGTCAAATGAAACGTTAAGATGGTCGCCATTAGAGAATCGATAGTTTTTTTTATCACAGTACGTTTAATGTATTGTCACGTACATTTATCAAATGTACAGGGCGGAGTGAACTGTACACAGAAAGGCACACATTCGTGATAAGTATAGCATAATAGTGCTAGCTGTTACAAGGACCCAACAAAGGTGTGGCCCGTGAAAATGCACCAAATAAACATACATTGATAGTGACAGCCACAGCGGATGTTCAGTGGGCCAGATATGTAGGTAGGCATAATCTGGAAAATACCTGCGGTGCAGTGGTTTTAATTAAGCACATCGTGTGTCGTGTTTTTCTTGTCACAATGAGCGCACGTAGTTGGCCTTGACGCATTCTCGGTGTGTGTCATCAGAATCGCTGTCTCGCTGAAGCAAATGCCAGTTCATGTAAACATCAACTGTTTGAAGCATCAACTGCTTTACAATTTAGCGGACACAAATCAGTGCCCGTCTGAACCAGTTTGCAGCGGTTCATAAACTGCCTGTGCATGCACATGGTCTACTAGAGTGTTACTGATAGTCATGTACTACGTATAACTTTGTCATAAACCCAACCTTTCTTGGTGAACGTAAGCCACATGGAATGATGCCACGTAGGACTAAAATTAGTCAGAATGCACCAGAAAACATCTGAAAATTATAAATTGTCTGGGTATGTTCAGGAGGCCAGCACAGACCCGCTAGACCGCTGTGCAGTCCGTGCGGCCAGCAACCTGCGGCTGACACAACTCACTATGCAGTGGCTCATCAGTAGTATATGGGATGTTTACGACTCTCATCATCATTAGAGTTACTCTAGTAACGTCTGCTCTAACCACATCAAGTTGGATATAATCAAAGTTCCGTATAACTAACGAACGTTCTTTGGTATAATGTCAACATTAGGCCTAACAGACAAAACAAAGCTAATATTAATGTGGTAAATGTTGTAGTATAATTACCGTCGCCTATATTCAAGCGTGCTATTTTCTAAACCGCCGGGTTTATGTGTTCTTGATTGGATTCCCGGTAGTGTGCAAATGTGCCGAAGAATCACGCGTCAATTCCGAACGTTGACGTTGTGTCCGCTGTTCCATATTTCCCCGCTTGTCCCGAAGAGCAAAATAATTATTGTTTTTTTAATCTGTGCGCAGCTGTCTCAAGCCGAGCGCGCAGTGGCCGCGAAACCGCGTAATTGCCAACAGGCGTCTCTATGGCAACTGTTGTCGGGAAACTTTGCCGGGTTATTGGTGTTTAATCGTGTTTCGTCCTATTGATTTCTGCGCCCGAGTAGCGCCGTTGAGGATTAACGCACACTGCGCGCGGAATCTGTGCGAGTACAAACGGCGGCAATAACGGATGATTGAACGGCTGCTCAAGTCGACAACAGGCATGACGCTTGAGACAGACATTAGTGCTGACGACGGCGTTACACCGGCAACTGCCACGGGGGAGGGTATTATCACCATTAATGGCACTGTCTCGGCAAACCTACAGAGGGCGACACTATCGTGACTTGCACTTTCCCGTTGGTTTTCGGAAAATATTGACCCAATTCGTTTATATGTCTTTTTATAGGTCTGCACAAAAAAATTAATCCACACAAGCAGTTTTATGATTGACGCCACTGATTGAAAAATAAGAAAAGAATAACATGAAAATGGTGGTAATTACATAAAAAAAATTATTTTATGAAAGTTGTGTAACTGACAACCCGGCTAGCCATGCAGTGTTCTCATGTAATATATAATATTATAGTCTACTGGTGGTCACACATCCAGTGAAGTTGGTTTTCTGGAATGAGACGGCAACCTATGTAGGGGTCGGAATTTCGTCACAGAAAATTGTCATAAATGTACATGTCTTTATAGTAAAGAAAAAATATTCGATGCAATTCATTATACTATAATTGTATATTTATTTATTAGATTTTTTCACATTATTTGAAGCAACATTTCTTACTAGGTCAACGGCGAAATACCGAAATAAACGAATAACCGAAATAATCCTATCAAACGATTTCACTTGTTGAACACGAAACTGGGACAACATTCAATTTCATGTTGGTCAGGTTGGATAATCATTTAAAAAAATAATAATCAGTAGATGTCTAAGTGGGGGCAACGGAGGCCACGTTTAGTTTTTCATTCGTTTCATTAGTTTTTCATGCCAAGCCGCCACGGAGTAGTGTCCATCTTAAATGCATCATTGATAATAATAATTATACCATCACCGGCGGCTATTGTGGCGGGTCTCGGCAGATGGTTCGCAGTAAGTACGGTTTATTTACAAAAGGTGTAACCAAACAAGCAACGGCAACTCCGCTAACGTTGTATCGATTTGGTCTATCTGGACCTATCAATTCTGCCACGAAGGCGTGCGTCTTGCGTCCGTGTCTAGGCGTCGTTTACCGCGGCAGCCAAGCATACATAGTACATACTCACTTTCGCATCGTCTTGCGTGACACAAAGGTTTATCTGCCTACAAAAGACAGGAAACATGGCATGTGGAGTTTCACAACTTCCAGTAATCATTCCAAGTATTATTGTAAAATATTACTCTAACAATTTTATTTTCGAACAGTTTAGGCACGAATTGTAGTAAGTAACCCATCCGTGCATGGCTGCATTTTCATCTCAATTAATACAATATGAAGGCAGACACACTACATGTTTGTACTTTCCATTCACGTATTAACAAAAACGTCTCTCCACATCAACATTTGGTGGACAACCCGAATAGTATTTGTATTTTAAACCAAAGGGAACAATAAACTGTAAAATACGTAAACGTAATCGAAATAATGCATTTGTGGAACAGTCCTTGTTCGACTTGTTGCAACTGGTCCACGAATATCGCATGCCCGGATGTTGGCGAGAGATATCCCAGCATAGCATTTCATTGATTGATAAGACAATTATTGAAATTAAATTGTTATGTTTGATCGTGTTGTTCCGCCGTGGATGAAAAGTACACCACCACATGTTCAAGAGGATGATATTGGTTTTTAAGCCTTGAACAAAGTTGTCACTTATATATTACTTGTATATTTCCATGAGATTGTGATGTTATGAACCTTGGGTCGCAGATAAAACGCAACTGTCAGCCCTAGTTCCGGCTAATGCATGGATACGCCGGGGAATTATACAATATTAAAATTATTATATAACTCGCCTGCTATTCCAGTCTTAAGCAACTGGTTATTCGTATGTATATACAATCAGAAGCTCGTTTGATTCCGAGAACAAAGCGCCCGCCCTGAAGACGAGCAACGTATTCCACATTGATGTTGAATACCTCCTTGCGGTACTGAATAATCGATCTAAGTGTCATCATGACGTATCGATCGGCCATTGTCCGGTGTGTGTCGACCGGTCGGTCGTCTTCCCGGCCGGCGGCGATTCATCTGTCGCGATTACGGCTGATTAGTGGCGGTGGCGCGAGCATAAAGCTAGCCTCGATTATCCAGGCTCTGTGCTGTGGCGCCACCGTTTGTCGCACACATCATCGCCTGGATGCAAAGTGTATTTTTCACTGTGACGGAAATTATGTATGCACCCAAATTCGGTGTGCATATATAATTAGCTAATTATTATGCATTTGGCTAATTCATAAAAAAATAAACTTTTATTAGTTGATACGATGCAATTCGTATTAACTTTAAACTTTGATTATATTGACACAACTGTCAGGCAGAAAAGGTTAACTCAGGCAAAACAAATGTTTAGTATAGAATCTCCATAATTACGCTGCACAAAACACAACACAAAATGGACCACGCCTCGTCTGACGCCAGAATCTCTTCTCGGCGAATTCACGAAGGCGAGCGAGAGTCGGATAACCGAGACTAGCAGAAAGCTGGCAGTCGCCGCCGTCTCCAGCCGCTGCCACACGACCAAGGCTCGACTCGATAGCCACTCACCATTGTCAGTGCTGTCACGGTCAACAAAGGCGATCGCTGTTGGCGAATATTGACAGAACGCTGTCAGACTGGGTTCGGCCTCGAGTCTCGACATCCGATGACGTCGTTTCGGATTACGCGCGCCAAGGTTGGGAGACTGCGGTGAGACCGCTCGTTATTTTCTCCGACGTTGACGTCCCTAATGGACGTGCCTTCTTGCGAGATAATTGTGGCGCTCCACTGAAACATTTATCATCGGTTATCACAGACCGAGTCGCGACATGTTTTTATTCTGTGTTTACTACATTGCATTCAAGGCTATACTGAATAATATTAAAACTACCGGGGTAATACTAGTTAAAGTTAGTGCATCAGTGATAGTGACAGAGTAGTTGTTATTATTGCGCCAAACAATTAGAGCTGACTGTTTTTTATTTACTTGCCTGTTGTTGTTGTTTTTGTTTTTGTTGTTGTTGTTATTGTTGTTGGTGGTGGTGGTGATGATGATGATGATGATGATTGTTATTGTTATTGTTATTGTTATTGTTATTGTTATTGTTATTGTTATTGTTATTGTTATTGGTATTATTATTATTATTATTATTATTATTATTATTATTATTATTATTATTATTATTATTATTATTATTATTATTATTATCATTATTATTATAATTATTATTATTAGTGTTGTTGTCATTGTAATTTGTTATGGTTATTGCTATTGTTATTATTATTATTACTACTACTATTATGTAGAATTATATCCGCCGTCATGCACCAAAGCGTTCAGAAATAACGAGTTATGTCTAACGTAATACCTCGGTTGGAATGTTTCCCTCGGGTGAAGGCTTCTTCGTGTGTTTTGTTACCTGCCTTCCTTCTGTTTGCAGTTGTCACGAGAGAACAGCGAAGTGCTGATTTATGACTGTCACCACGTGTCGCCAACAACCGAGCAAAACGTCAGCTCTTGCAGAAGTCGCTACGGGAAACCGAGGAATCACACAAAATCCGGCTCTTCAGATTAGCGATCTCGTCGGAGATAACAGGAACTTGCGGCAACGGATTGTGCAGATTGTTGACATTATTTCTCCGTGTCTACGTTACAAGATAATTGGTAATATCATTGTAGTCGATTGATCCGCAAGAAAGCTATAGACCAGGAAGTCAGGTGCGTAGTAACCCTGCAGTGATTGCCGGTTGTCTCGCTGTCAACATCGATATCAGTGACTTGCTTCAAGCAGTGAACACATATAATTATGGGCAATATTTGAACAGGACAGAGACACCGATGCGCGGTGGTCAAGTCAGTCCAAGTAACGTGCTAATTAATATTTAGTTATATCGTCACATATCGCTGATCGCCAGCCACATACTCCGTCCCCTGCTACAGGCCTTAGCTGCTCAAACACGACGGACGACACGTTACCCTGCTAGCGCTACGTGGATCAACCAGTGCTTGGGTGGATTCCTGCGACTGAAGCAGACCTCGAAGCATATGAAGATGGCATTTGTTTTCTTGACAAATCAGCCAAAGGTAAACTCGGCTTTAAACAATATTCATAAAGGCTGGCACGCATGTAGACAATGTCCAGAATATACTTTCGTTTTAATGAGCTGTGAACTTTTGGTGAGATATTGAACAACATAATCTATAGCTATATGCCTTGTATACGTTTCTCCCTACGGATGAAGCGTAAACAGTTCTGGTTAATGAACGAACACCTATATCCACAATTAAATTGGATTGAAGAAAGTTATTTGAAACATCTCTTACATCAAATTAAGTCTAATTGCAACGTTATGTGCTTATCAACTGCTTCCTTTTCAGTTGATCGGGAATATAAAATGGCAGTATATAGTTTGTAATAAAACTGTGATCCCAATGTATAGGGAGTGTATAATATATGATGGAACCGCACAACATGCCATGCAGCCGTCATCCACGAATTGATGACAGTCAACAGTTAAATGCCATGCACGACGCTTCAGTGCGCTTGTGTCATTCCGCCTGGAAACGCCTTTGCGTGTTCAACCGCGCGGTCGACTCGACCGAACGCTGACGAATGACGTCATATCCAAAAAGGCAGAACACAAGTAAAGACCAAAAGCGATGACCAGCGGTTGGTCGTTACGTTTATATCGCCCGCATCGCGTGATTTTCAAGCGGAAACATGTTTTGCTCGGAATGAAAATAGAGATAACTAAACGGACCACAGCATTCAGACACCGATTATGTGTACAATGTTTGTCGAATATTTACTTTTAGCAAGACACTTTTTGAATTCCGAGAGAAAGCATTTTTGATTGTGGCGAGTAAAAAATTTTTTCGTTTTTATTTCTGACAACCAACATGCAGTAAGCCTTTGTTTTCGCTATAATTAGTCAGCACGAAGCCAACTATAATAGCATAATTGTTAGCAACGCGACAACAAAAACTACTGTTCCGTCTCGTGCTGCTGTAAACACTGCGATTGGATACTCGTAATTATCTTGTGGGAGTGAACTCCGCTGATTAAAGAATACACTAACCTTGACCACAGACAGTGCGTCAGCTGGAGACTAGGCGAGTGTTTGATGTTGATATCTAATTGTGTACCATGAAAAAAATATGAAAGCGATGTTTATGGCTGTAATTGGTTTATACGGTAAATTAATTGAACCTGCAGAAGCCGGCAGAAGCGAACGCTCCAAACATTTATCACACCAGCTTCAATTTATTGCTGTCACCGCGCCGGGCAGATGGGATGCTGACTTTTTAAATCACCGCTATAAATTAACTTTATACGTTGTGGTTGGGGCTTTTGGAAAACCAACGACATCGGTCGGTCGGTCGGTCGGTCGGTCGGTCGGTCGGTCGGTCGGTCGGTCGGTCGGTCGGTCGGTCGGTCGGTCGGTCGGTCGGTCGGTCGGTCGGTCGGTCGGTCGGTCGGTCGGTCGGTCGGTCGGTCGGTCGGTCGGTCGGTCGGTCGGTCGGTCGGTCGGTCGGTCGGTCGGTCGGTCGGTCGGTCGGTCGGTCGGTCGGTCGGTCGGTCGGTCGGTCGGTCGGTCGGTCGGTCGGTCGACATAGCTTTAAGCCCAGCACATTTTCAGTTGCCAACACTACTTTTTCAGTTGGCAACTCAAGTGTAATCTTTATGTGTATATTCTCCACCAACAGTTCGCAACACTTTTTGTGGACATCCGCATGGCATCTGAAATTTATATTTCCATTCTATTTGTCGGTAGACAAATGTAGCAGACTAAAAGTCGGTATGCGTGTGGCGGGCTTTATGGATCTACACCTTTATTCCGATACACCGCGTGACACACGAACACGTGACGCCACGTCGCCCTTTGTGCTGTCGAACGTCATCAATTAATCGCGACAGAGCGGTTGCTACTAAAAGGCGGCTTGGTATTGTCATTCGGCGGACGGGAGGCGGCAGCGAGCACAAAGCACCGTTGGCCGTATTGATCGCTGCCTGGACGGACGTCGCCTGGCTGTGTGTCTTGGAGCGGATATGAGATCGCTAATTAAGTAAATACAGGTTTGACGGGCGTTGATTTGTTCTTACGCTGTCGGAAGGCCGGAAACGAGATGGCTGGATTTATTGGTATGCACCGCCCAAGCCGACCTGTCCACTCGGGTTCCGTACTTCCGCGCTCACTATAGGAGACTACGCGTCCGGGATACAACATCACAACAGGCCACTAACAAGGATGAGACGGACGTCTCTTAATAAACTGGTCGTATCTTCACTCGCATTTTCTGTGTGCGCTGTAAGACCAGGAATTGTACATCTGATCGCATATTTATGTCAAATTTATGCAACGATGTCACATTTCTGGATTTCATTGTGTATTTCTGCTGCATAACTATTGCTCTGTTTTAGCTAATGCAAATTAAGCGGAAAGGCCACGCATCATCTCCGCCACGGGCACACTCGGGTGACACCCCGCACTTCTTCACCCCACGTGGGTACAGCCGGGACCTCGACCCGTCCGCCATTGGGAATGTTGGACTAACTGTTTTCTAATCTCAAGTAGTTATACTCCAAACAGCCCAATCTTGAGCTAACACATGAGTTTGGACCAACGGCTTTTAGTGTCTCTCCCGAAAGAAACGGGCAAAGTGGGGCGAACGAAATTGCCCAAGCTTCGAAACGGCGGAGGTGGAATCGAACCACCGTCCTCTCGATCGACAGGCGGGTGCTCGAACCATTAGACCACCGCTCTCTAATTGCGCACAGAGTACGGTTGATTGGTAACAGATTTTCGTGAACGAAATGACTGCACCAGTTAGCCGGGTCTGGACGAACGTGTAGTAAGTAATAAAAGCGAAATCGTTACTCGGTGTGTGTTGTACTTTGTCCCCGACAGACCTGTTCATGCAAACACTATTTCAACTTCTTGAAAAAAATATTTTTCCGTATGTTTCCGTTGCGGCGTTATACATAATATAATATATATAACATGTGAATCGTACTGCATATACCATTGCATCGTATTAATTGGCGGCATTGATCCACAATTCCCAAACAAGGCATTCTCGATGTGTTTGCCGGCGTATGAAAGCTTAGACAAGCTTGGAAACATGTCTACGGGGTTGCAAACTTGCCTAAAGTTTCAATTGCATGACGGTCAATTTGTCATCAGTGCGTTTGTTTTGTAAAAAAAAACATTAACAACATTTCAAATAATACCATCTTATATAAGTATGATTATATGCACAGTTTTCATTTGCAAAGCTGCTTAATTAAACTCGGCGCATCACTATATGCCTAATCACTATATGCCTAATCACTATATGCCTAATCGAGTTATAACTATTCGTTTGTACGTTTATTTAAAGGGAAACAAAATTCATGTTTTTGGGCCTATGCACCTATAAAAGTGACTAAAACATAATCATTTGCAACTACAATTGAGAATATCACGCCAATGGTTTACTAGGAAAACCTTTTCATTTCATGCATTTCAAGCAAACAATTAATTTTATTCTAAATAAAACCTTAACAGGTTACATTCCTCTCCAGTCTCGTTGCTTGGCAAAGATATCACATATAGTTCTCCATTTAAAGTCACGTTGAACTATTTTCTAAGTTTTTATATTAGAGATAAAAAACCTTAATATGTTGCCCGTATCCACAATATCGTTACATTGCCAAACTAGCAAATAGTTCTCCATTTTGAAGTCACTATGTAAACTGTCACTAATCAAGATTCTTGAACAATATCCTGTAAGATATAGCTAACTGTAATATCCTGTAAGATATAGCTAATTGTAAGATATAGCTAATTGTAATATGGCACAACACCTCGTGTATAGCCTTTCCTTACTAGAATTGTTTTAAAGTTACAACTATTGTGATTACAGCTATAGTTGCTAACTGTTGAGTGACTTTGAATGCTATAACAATTCATTGCCCCTTGATGTCACGCTTGATACGTGCTTATTATAAAAAAATTATATAATATCGACTACGTGATATTCAACTCCCCGCCGAAGTTGCGAGGTACATGGAAAGAGCGTGATGAGGGGTATATTTTGCACGGCCATTGAAAATGGACCCCTCCCATATAAACAATGGTCGTTTTATAACCATTCAGTAAATTACGGTTAATGCTAATAATAAGAATAATATTAATTAATTAATACTCATTTATTTCAAAAGCCGAAGCTGGGAGGTACGTGGAAAGAGAAGGGTACATTTGCCATTGAGAATGGGCCCCTCCCCGATATATACAACGTAAGAACAGCATGGGGCTATGGAATGGGGATACATTTGTTATAACCAGTGAGTCAATTACAATAAATAATAAAAAATGTAAAACCTAGGGTAGGAAGTACATGGAAGGAGGGGGGTACATGGAAGGAGGGGGTACATGGAAGGAGGGGGTACACTTTCAAAGCCTATTGAGAATGGACCCCACCCATATTTTCGAAATTGCACTTCCACACCCGAGTTCCAATTCCACGACTGAATATCTAACTGCTCCTGACCGTTTGATATGAAGTTGATTTACTCACCCAACTTGGCATGGAGCACAAAAGTGCATGTTCAATAATTAGCAACCATGCATATGTGAACAACAGTTTCAATAATTAGCAACCATGCATATGTGAACAACAGTTTCAATAATTAACAACCATGCATATGTGAACAACAGTTTCAATAATGTTATTTACTGCTCCAATCATCTCAACATGTTTAAACAAAACGCGAATTTTAACTCGGACTCAATTGAAGCCTGTAGTTACTAGAATTAGTTTAAAGTTCAGGCTTTAATGGTTAAGCTATGCTAATGACTCGCATATCAAAATATCATAATCAAATTTATATTTATATAATGGGGGTACGTTTACCACGCCCGAGGTCCATTTACCACGACTTAATATGGACACCCGGTCCAAATTCCACAGTGGTAAATGGACCCCGGGTCCATTTGTACGGGGGTCCATTTACAATAGGACAACGGCATCCCTTAATACGTCACAATAGTCTAGGTTACCCCGATTTTCAAAGAACTGCGCATGCGCTTCTCGGTCGCGCTGGTTAACATGTCAGCGCTCAGTCAACTGGAGAAATGACCGGAATCTCCAACTTTTATAATATATTGTAAGTAAACCAGTGCGTGATATTCTTGATTTTAGTTGCACATGGTTAGTTTTTATTTTATTTTTTATTTGCACAGCCCCAAAGCCATCACTTTTGTTTCGCTTTAAAGTTCTTTATTCAAGGGTCGCGGCCAGCCTTGAGTGGAGACATAGCACGCAGCTGTCTCCCGTAAACCAGGAAGGTTGATCCTGCTGAAATAGTTAAGAATTACCGAGATAACAAAAGCCAGTTATAAAATATATAATTATTATAGTCTGGCTTAGGCTATGTATAATTCATGCAACGTGTCAGTAAAATGGCACAATAGATTATTACAAAACAACAAGCTCATCTAAATGATGGACTAAAACATTTTGTAAAGGTGTAATACAGTGTAGCGATGAACGACTGACCTAGTTTATTTAGTAAAGTTTATACAATATAAATAATATATAACGGCGCCGCACTGATGGCTGGAAAACGAGTGGAAATATCCAGTTCATTGTGTAAGACAATGTATGTAACACGGACACCTTTATAATGTTCTCACAGTGACTGGACTCTTCACGTCTAGTTCCTGTCTGATACAAAGGACGATGAAATGCACTTCCTGTTTAAGTTCCCCCGTGCATGTAGCGTTATATTTGTGGTTAGTTCACCAGAACTTGCGTCACCTGTCTCGTTGCATCAGATGACCCCTCTGTCGTAATTAACATTTGTGATAACCTGTTTTAGCTCACGTTTCAGTTAGAGTCAGTCCACGGCAAGAGCGGTCGATTTCAAACCATATGCTCTAAAACCGGATTTTGGATATTATAGGGTCTACCTCTTTCGAGCCAGACATTAACCGTATAAAAGATCACTATGAGTAAAAAGGTAAGTTTTGGGTGTTTTTTCTGTATGCCATTAACATAAAATGTGTGTCATGATAATGCTTTACTGATCTCAAAATAAACTGGGTGGACACTGGACAAGCAGTTGTTTCGAAGTAAACGTCAAGGCCGATCATGGGTGTGACTATCATCCTTTCGCCGATCACGTGACAAACCTATGAAATTTCATCAAGGGCGAAATTCGCGAGTTTTCAGCGTTTCCATGCAGATTTACTTCAATAAATGCTGGATCAAGCATTAAATAATGTAATAATCTGTCTGGTGACTTCACAACAAGTACATACAAAAGTTGCACAAACGAGCATGTAGCAGTGGATGTTTGGTAGGTTTGAATTTTCGCAAAATAAATTTTTCAATGAAACGAGGAAAACATCGAATTCAGGAGGAACCTTTAAAGACACGTTTTTCTCATGCTTAACAAGCCTTTGAATATGGGGGGGGGCGAAATTGATTACTGTGAGCATATGGGCGGAGGGCAACATATATTCACCAAAATATTGGGGGCCTTATCCCCGCCGTGCGGACACTCCGGTTCCGATAACTATGTGACATATATGTTGTCTAAACAAAACATATTAAACTTTGTGGGACCCGGTGGCGCAGCGGTCAGAACGCCGCGACCTCAGTCTATACAGCAGGGGTTAGAACGCCGCGCCCTCAGTCTATACAGCAGGGGATAGAACGCCGCGCCCTCAGTCTATACAGCAGGGGATAGAACGCCGCGCCCTCAGTCTACACAGCAGGGGATAGAACGCCGCGCCCTCAGTCTACACAGCAGGGGATAGAACGCCGCGCCCTCAGTCTACACAGCAGGGGATAGAACGCCGCGCCCTCAGTCTACACAGCAGGGGATAGAACGCCGCGCCCTCAGTCTACACAGCAGGGGATAGAACGCCGCGCCCTCAGTCTACACAGCAGGGGATAGAACGCCGCGCCCTCAGTCTACACAGCAGGGGATAGAACGCCGCGCCCTCAGTCTACACAGCAGGGGATAGAACGCCGCGCCCTCAGTCTATACAGCAGGGGATAGAACGCCGCGCCCTCAGTCTACACAGCAGGGGATAGAACGCCGCGCCCTCAGTCTATACAGCAGCGGTTAGAACGCCGCGCCCTCAGTCTACACAGCAGGGGATAGAACGCCGCGCCCTCAGTCTACACAGCAGGGGATAGAACGCCGCGCCCTCAGTCTACACAGCAGGGGATAGAACGCCGCGCCCTCAGTCTACACAGCAGGGGATAGAACGCCGCGCCCTCAGTCTACACAGCAGGGGATAGAACGCCGCGCCCTCAGTCTACACAGCAGGGGATAGAACGCCGCGCCCTCATTCTACACAGCAGGGGATAGAACGCCGCGCCCTCAGTCTACACAGCAGGGGATAGAACGCCGCGCCCTCAGTCTACACAGCAGGGGATAGAACGCCGCGCCCTCAGTCTACACAGCAGGGGATAGAACGCCGCGCCCTCAGTCTACACAGCAGGGGATAGAACGCCGCGCCCTCAGTCTACACAGCAGGGGATAGAACGCCGCGCCCTCAGTCTATACAGCAGGGGATAGAACGCCGCGCCCTCAGTCTACACAGCAGGGGATAGAACGCCGCGCCCTCAGTCTACACAGCAGGGGATAGAACGCCGCGCCCTCAGTCTACACAGCAGGGGATAGAACGCCGCGCCCTCAGTCTACACAGCAGGGGATAGAACGCCGCGCCCTCAGTCTACACAGCAGGGGATAGAACGCCGCGCCCTCAGTCTACACAGCAGGGGATAGAACGCCGCGTCCTCAGTCTACACAGCAGGGGATAGAACGCCGCGTCCTCAGTCTACACAGCAGGGGATAGAACGCCGCGTCCTCAGTCTACACAGCAGGGGATAGAACGCCGCGCCCTCAGTCTATACAGCAGGGGATAGAACGCCGCGCCCTCAGTCTATACAGCAGGGGTTAGAACGCCGCGCCCTCAGTCTATACAGCAGGGGATAGAACGCCGCGCCCTCAGTCTATACAGCAGGGGATAGAACGCCGCGCCCTCAGTCTATACAGCAGGGGATAGAACGCCGCGCCCTCAGTCTATACAGCAGGGGATAGAACGCCGCGCCCTCAGTCTATACAGCAGGGGATAGAACGCCGCGCCCTCAGTCTACACAGCAGGGGATAGAACGCCGCACCCTCAGTCTATACAGCAGGGGATAGAACGCCGCGCCCTCAGTCTACACAGCAGCGGTTAGAACGCCGCGCCCTCAGTCTACACAGCAGGGGATAGAACGCCGCGCCCTCAGTCTACACAGCAGGGGATAGAACGCCGCGCCCTCAGTCTACACAGCAGGGGTTAGAACGCCGCGCCCTCAGTCTACACAGCAGGGGATAGAACGCCGCGCCCTCAGTCTACACAGCAGGGGATAGAACGCCGCGCCCTCAGTCTACACAGCAGGGGTTAGAACGCCGCGCCCTCAGTCTACACAGCAGGGGTTAGAACGCCGCGCCCTCAGTCTACACAGCAGGGGATAGAACGCCGCGCCCTCGGTCTACACAGCAGGGGTTAGAACGCCGCGCCCTCAGTCTACACAGCAGGGGATAGAACGCCGCGCCCTCGGTCTACACAGCAGGGGTTAGAACGCCGCGCCCTCAGTCTACACAGCAGGGGATAGAACGCCGCGCCCTCGGTCTATACAGCAGGGGATAGAACGCCGCGCCCTCAGTCTACACAGCAGGGGATAGAACGCCGCGCCCTCGGTCTATACATCAGGGGATAGAACGCCGCGCCCTCAGTCTACACAGCAGGGGTTAGAACGCCGCGCCCTCGGTCTATACAGCAGGGGATAGAACGCCGCGCCCTCAGTCTACACAGCAGGGGATAGAACGCCGCGCCCTCGGTCTATACAGCAGGGGATAGAACGCCGCGCCCTCAGTCTACACAGCAGGGGATAGAACGCCGCGCCCTCGGTCTATACAGCAGGGGATAGAACGCCGCGCCCTCAGTCTACACAGCAGGGGATAGAACGCCGCGCCCTCAGTCTATACAGCAGGGGTTAGAACGCCGCGCCCTCAGTCTATACAGCAGGGGATAGAACGCCGCGCCCTCAGTCTATACAGCAGGGGATAGAACGCCGCGCCCTCAGTCTATACAGCAGGGGATAGAACGCCGCGCCCTCAGTCTATACAGCAGGGGATAGAACGCCGCGCCCTCAGTCTATACAGCAGGGGTTAGAACGCCGCGCCCTCAGTCTATACAGCAGGGGATAGAACGCCGCGCCCTCAGTCTATACAGCAGGGGATAGAACGCCGCGCCCTCAGTCTATACAGCAGGGGATAGAACGCCGCGCCCTCAGTCTATACAGCAGGGGATAGAACGCCGCGCCCTCAGTCTATACAGCAGGGGATAGAACGCCGCGCCCTCAGTCTATACAGCAGGGGATAGAACGCCGCGCCCTCAGTCTATACAGCAGGGGATAGAACGCCGCGCCCTCAGTCTATACAGCAGGGGATAGAACGCCGCGCCCTCAGTCTATACAGCAGGGGTTAGAACGCCGCGCCCTCAGTCTATACAGCAGGGGATAGAACGCCGCGCCCTCAGTCTATACAGCAGGGGATAGAACGCCGCGCCCTCAGTCTATACAGCAGGGGATAGAACGCCGCGCCCTCAGTCTATACAGCAGGGGATAGAACGCCGCGCCCTCAGTCTATACAGCAGGGGTTAGAACGCCGCGCCCTCAGTCTATACAGCAGGGGATAGAACGCCGCGCCCTCAGTCTATACAGCAGGGGATAGAACGCCGCGCCCTCAGTCTATACAGCAGGGGATAGAACGCCGCGCCCTCAGTCTATACAGCAGGGGATAGAACGCCGCGCCCTCAGTCTATACAGCAGGGGATAGAACGCCGCGCCCTCAGTCTATACAGCAGGGGTTAGAACGCCGCGCCCTCAGTCTATACAGCAGGGGATAGAACGCCGCGCCCTCAGTCTATACAGCAGGGGTTAGAACGCCGCGCCCTCAGTCTATACAGCAGGGGATAGAACGCCGCGCCCTCAGTCTATACAGCAGGGGATAGAACGCCGCGCCCTCAGTCTATACAGCAGGGGATAGAACGCCGCGCCCTCAGTCTATACAGCAGGGGATAGAACGCCGCGCCCTCAGTCTATACAGCAGGGGATAGAACGCCGCGCCCTCAGTCTATACAGCAGGGGTTAGAACGCCGCGTCCTCAGTCTATACAGCAGGGGATAGAACGCCGCGCCCTCAGTCTATACAGCAGGGGATAGAACGCCGCGCCCTCAGTCTATACAGCAGGGGATAGAACGCCGCGCCCTCAGTCTATACAGCAGGGGATAGAACGCCGCGCCCTCAGTCTATACAGCAGGGGTTAGAACGCCGCGCCCTCAGTCTATACAGCAGGGGATAGAACGCCGCGCCCTCAGTCTATACAGCAGGGGATAGAACGCCGCGCCCTCAGTCTATACAGCAGGGGATAGAACGCCGCGCCCTCAGTCTATACAGCAGGGGATAGAACGCCGCGCCCTCAGTCTATACAGCAGGGGATAGAACGCCGCGCCCTCAGTCTATACAGCAGGGGATAGAACGCCGCGCCCTCAGTCTATACAGCAGGGGATAGAACGCCGCGCCCTCAGTCTATACAGCAGGGGATAGAACGCCGCGCCCTCAGTCTATACAGCAGGGGATAGAACGCCGCGCCCTCAGTCTATACAGCAGGGGATAGAACGCCGCGCCCTCAGTCTATACAGCAGGGGATAGAACGCCGCGCCCTCAGTCTATACAGCAGGGGATAGAACGCCGCGCCCTCAGCACAGGGGTTCGAATCCTTTTGCTGTTCGCAGTTTTGGCAATTTCGTTCAGTCTACGTTGTCTTAGTTCGCTCAGCTGTAAAAAATTAGTACCCATGTCTATGATATACCTATTATATAGATGATATACCTATTATGTAGATGATATACCTATTATATAGATGATATACCTATTATATAGATGCTTCCC
Organism: Lamellibrachia columna; assembly: GCA_963662155.1. NCBI lineage: Eukaryota > Metazoa > Annelida > Polychaeta > Sabellida > Siboglinidae > Lamellibrachia > Lamellibrachia columna. The sequence goes on along the minus strand of OY759273.1, from coordinate 17,827,906 downwards.
GCGGAGAAGTCGAGTTGGCCTTGCAATGAACTCGTCTATCGGGTGAAATGTAAAACGCTTTGAGCGGTACTAAAGACTGGATACCGCGTTATATAAGAACTTACTTTTTACTTCAGCTTTTGATAAGAAAAACTTATATACTCAAACCCAGGGTTTGGTGAAGAAAAACAAAGAATAGTATGAAGCTTTTATTTAAAATTACAAAAGAAGAGTATATGACTTCAAGTTTAAGGATAACAAAACAAACACGGTTCTCCTTCAGCTTTTTATAAAAAAAAGAAGGAGTGTTCAGAATTCGTCCTTAGCTTTGATGAAAAATAAATATCATTTTCTCCAGTTTCAATTGAAAAATAAAACATTCAATTATATTCTCCTTCATATTAAAAGGGAAAGATATAGTAATTTTCTTTAGTTTCATCACAATGGGTATATTGTAAAGTAGCCTCTTAAAACAGTGCTACACTGTGTCAGAAACGAATGCCCCACATTCGACAAGCTATAACGTACATAAATTATGTGTGTATAATCACATAGGTCTATTATTTTGACAGATATACTGTGTTTTAAAATAGCCTATTTGCCAGTGATATATTGGATCACTAAATCACTAAACTTTAAAATACTGTGACGCGTGTTATTATTAAGACAAACATTGGAACTAGAGCTTTCTCAGTTGCTGCACCTACTTTGTGGAATTCGTTACCTGTCATGTTAAGTCATGTGAGGATATATCAACATTTCGGCGTCATCTAAAAACCTACCTATTTGACCCGGCCTATCCACCATAACACCTTAGCGCACCACCATCACTGTTGACGATTCGGAATTGAATTTGGATTAAGATTTACCTAACACTTTGGTATTTGTGCGCTGCTGAGCTCGGTTTTCTGAGAATGTTGGCACTATATAAGTATTCTCTATTGTATTGTATTGTGTCATGGGGGGTCAAGTTAACCTTAATAAAGATGGCGCGAAGCGTATTGCAGTGCTAATTCACACACATGCTAATTGCTTTTCCCAGCGCAAGACGTTTTGATTAATGAGGACAATATTTTATTTTATGCTGGATTAATAATATTACGTATTTGACTAAAGGTTAAATGGACCATGCGATCATTAACTAACGAAATGACGACCATTTGATAGTGAAAAAGACCATTTGAGCTTTGAGAGTGTACACACACAATTATACGTGAAATTCACGTCAGTGCCACTTGTTTGAGAAATGTAAACATGCACATCTGATGATTGGAGCAAACGAACTGGGCTTCTATATGTTCATAATCCGTGTGATCTACAACGTATAGATATATGTGTGTGTGTGTGTGTGTGTGTGTGTGTGTGTGTGTGTGTGTGTGTGTGTGTGTGTGTGTGTGTGTGTGTGTGTGTGTGTGTGTGTGTGTGTGTGTGTGTGTGTGTGTGTGTGTGTGTGTGTGTGTGTGTGTGTGTGTGTGTGTGACTTTTTTTAAATTAAAACAAATCTCCTAAAGTGCCGTCCCCCCGCAAAAGTGCTGCGGGGGCAATTGCTCCCATTGCATTACCCCCCTCGCAGTTACGTAAGTGGTTGAAGACCTTTGTATTGAAATTCGACCGGGTTCACCAGTCTATGGAACTTGAGTCTCATAAAACGGTGATCAGTCAGCCATGTTGAATTATATATTTGACATCAACTGTGTGTGCATTAATCCAACTTATTCCCTGAACTCTAAAACCGATTATAGAGAAACTCCGGATAACATCCTCAGGCCCAAACATGCCATTCGCCGGAATTCCTGTTCAATGTCGTTACTTCTTGTTAGAGGAATTATTAAAATGGAAGTACTTCCTTGCTGAAGCGAAATAAAACACATAACTGTGTTGGTTTCATCACAGTTTGGAACGATATATACCCTAACCGATGCATTATAGCACCAGCGTGATAATGCTCGTTTCGTTTCGGTTGCGCGATCTTAGTTCTCGTTTTTCAGTCAACTGTTGCTCACCGCGTTTTGATTGCTGCACGGACCAGTCCGTCAGATTTGACGGGCACCTGTCAAAAGCACGTGCTTTATCCATTATTGGCACTAGCATCGCCGAATCAGAGCGCTACATACTTCTTGCCGGGGTCATATCCAGTCTAAATCCGTCCTTGGTTAATGCCCTTTCCACAGTGAACGGACACTTTACACACAATTATTCGAAAATGAATACATTTTGATTTTGGCTCCTGCCAGCGTACATTCGTGACCACGGTAAAGTCGCTTTGAAACCTCGGCATGGCCATGGGTAAACAGTAGAATCTACGATTGTTCATGATTACAACTAGTTGAGTTGGACATTACTGATAACTAAAATAAATCATACGACAATATATACTAGTACGCAGGCTCGTACCATCCTTCTTCGGGTGGCTTACAAAAACGGTATTATGATCTGCAGCGCTGACTCGCCACATCGCAGGATGCAGTGATTTTCAGTCACCGACAAGATCACCGACGTGGGTGTGGTTAGAAGTCACGTAGCATTTATTGATCAGCGGGTGGCCCGCCTCCGTACCTGATTGACAGCGCCTGTCAAACAACAGCCGCTCAGCGATTGGCTCGACTGACGGTATCAGCGGCATACGTAATGCATTCGGGAAGTTGGCGGGTGACTCGCTAATGCTTCCCGACTGATTGCGTTCCATATATGGCATGTGTATATTTAATTCGGCTGGCGCTATTGTTGCGTGGTGCGCTGGATTATTATGCCCGCGATTGCTTCGGGGTGGACGCTTCGCACACTGCGGAAGGTTATTAGCAGCGGTTATCTTGCCCGAAGACGGATACTGTTCTTGGTGGATTTTCCCTAGATCAAGGAGAACGTACCCGGACCTCGGGAAGGAGATAACTGGACGTGGTTTTACCGGATTTGTGACTATGTACGGGCGGTAGCCGGCGCCGCTTTGCTCGCTTGCGTGACTGCCCCGCACACGCGCCGAATCGCCGCCGCCTTCGCCTTGGCTTGCTCGTCCACGGATCTATTCCGGGCTCGTTTCGGCACTATATTTAGCCAGATAGGCGCCGCATTTCGGATCGCACGCGCCGACGGGACGCTGTGGCAGCTAACGGCGGAAGATGTATCCGAATCGGCATCCAGTAAGTTGATAATTTTGGAGAATCGCCAACGATCGAGCGAGTTTCCATTGTTCGCCCAATATCAAGGCGCGCGGTGTGACAAGAACCGCCGCCGCCATCGCTTTATTGCAGCCTTTCGCGTCCGCGTATCGCGGCCGTTTGTGTCATGTTTCGTCCGCTTTCTGTCGAGCAGGGTCCGCACCAGCCCGGCCAGCCGTTCAAATACACGGTGGCCGAGTCATGCGACCGGATCAAGGAGGAATTCAGCTTCCTACAAGCGCAGTACCACAGGTAGGAAAACAAGCGCAGCGAATCTAGGCCAGCGCTTAGCCGCGGCATAATCGTGTACGCCAGTCGGGGCTCGTCGCTAATTTCTGCCGCCTGCGTCCGTCGTCTATTTCATTTTACGAGACGTGCATATAAATGATTTACAGTCGAATGAGGTGTAATTATTTTTGTGCGCAGATCCCTCGGTGACTATGTTCTGTGGTTATGGACTGACCGAAGTCCGAGCCAGGGCCCAGGCCAGGGCCGTGGATCACGAGACTTTTGTACAGCGAACCGTGGGTTCCCCCATCGGACAACCAACCTCAGGTTGATTTGGCGCGTTATAAATATGGGAGTCCATAAAATACATGTTACAAAATATGCACATTTTTAATTGTCATGCAATTGGCCTTCTGTTGTTTGCGAACGGCGTGTGCGTGGGGCTGATCGGCAGTGCCAGGGCAGTGGTCTGCGTTGTCTCTTTGTTATGACGTTGTGTTTACACTGTGTTCACAATTTTGTTAATTTGTAACTGTGGCGGACGGGCGGCAGGAATATACACATTGTGGCAGTGTCATATTGCTAGTATGTATTATTGTTTATGTTAAAAGGATTGCCATCTTTGTTACAAAGATCAAGACCATAACCAAGGAAGGTAAAAAATAGTTTGTAGGTATTGATTTGTAGCTCTCTTGTGGCTAGTTGTGCATTCTAAACATTTCTAGTAAAACAATGAATTTTTATTCCTACCGAAATGAAACAAATATTCCGGTCTGCAGGTCTATTGAATACAGCAATGCAGACACACTATTCAGTATGTCCCATTGTATTGTCTATTATTGACTATTGTTGATTATAGTACCAGACAGGTCCAGTTATCTGGCTACTTTGGTTATCTATGCCACAAACCAGGCACTAGTTAGAACAAATGGGATCGAGTAATTAAATAACAATATACATACAGATCTACTCATTGTGATATTAGTGTTACTAAAAATAGTCATTATAGCATTATAAAATAAACAAAGGCATGCATGGTAGTTTGTCAGTAATGCAGAAATCCATAGCCTTAGCTTATGTCTGAAACACCTGTATCATAGTTTGGCACTTTGCAGCCTTCATCTAAATTTGAATAATATTTCATGTAAATCTTGCCTGACATTATGCTTATGAACAAAATTGTATATGGAATTCTCTTATGCCAAAATATGAAAACTTCAAACATTGAGGTGAAAATGTTCATGATTGATTTTGAAGTAAAGGATTACAATCATGTAAATCATATTAATGAGGTCAGTAATGGTGTGTGGGTTAAAATGTATAATTATATAAAATACTACTTTCTTCAATGAAGTATCCAAAAAGTTTATGCATGTGGTACATCTTATCCAAAAACATTTCTGTAACTGTCGTACCCAATTTTACCCTTCAAGGGGTGCATAATGAGCTTAGGCAATGATTTAAAGCAGAACCTGGCGGCAAAATCGATAAGGGCTACTTTAGTTGCCGCTAGCTTTTTCACTCTGTATGAAACTGTTGTTCAAATGTTCACGCATGCTTGCTGTCATTTGACTGTGTTGGTGATAGGACCAGAGTCGAGTAATGCAGATTTTAATCAAACCTCAAAGTCTCCAGTGTAAGCCTTCAGTCAAGTCAGATGGTGAAAATAACAGTTATTTTCTGTGTGAAACAATCCGGGCCACTATTCAGAATTCTGGAGTGCTCTTCTGTAATAATGGGTTCCAGTGGTAAAGTAGAAAGGAGCTTTCAGATGTCAGTTGTTTTTTATCATAAGGTTAGGGTTTTGCATACTTGATCTCCCACAAGGGGAATGCAAAGAAGGTTTTATGGTGTGTGGTTGATAATTTACTAAGTTTTCTGCAGATGGGGTAACATGGTGATTAACCCCAGCACTGTGGAAAGGTATAGCTGAACAAAAGATGTGAATAAATTATGGAATTATGACTGGTGTTGATGGGTGTAGATTGAGGCGATAGCTAGGGTAATTGTGGTTCACAAGGACCACATGCATTACATTGATATGGGGTTTCTGACAATTTGACTATTTTTGGTGATGACAACAGATTAATGTGATGTGACTGGGTCCAGTCCCATTGGGGTGATGACAAAGGAGGGGTTGTTATCAGTGAGATGATTAAATGCCCTGTGTTTTGTTGCAGCCTGAAAATGGAATGTGAAAAGCTGGCTCAGGAGAAGACAGAAATGCAGAGGCACTATGTTATGGTGAGTTCGTTGATGCATGACCAGTGGATGCAGTCAGCCATGACCTGGTGGCTCTCTGCTGAATTGTTTATTGCACATTCAGCCTCCTCCTGACCACACCCCCCATGGGGTAACCTTTGTGCTGCCCTCCTGTGGGGTGTTTCAAGGGCCTGCAATAAATTGCTCACCCTAGCTGTGGCACTCCCTTGACACCAGACAGATCAAATAGATTGTATATGGGGGTTGGTGGTGGTGAGGGTGTATTGGGGGTTACTCCAGCAACATTCATAGTGGGCTACCTCGCTGTGGTTGTCACCTGTTTCCCTTTCAGGGCGTTCAGCCAGCTTCCTAAATTGTGATCACATTGTGGTTTATATCAACCTGTGCAGTTATATTATTGTCACAAAGATATGTTAAATATATTAAGTGAACTGTATGGAAACCTTCAAAGCTACGATAAACCAACAGAGTAGTTTAGAAGAGACATTTATGGATCGTCATTTTGGCAACTTTTTATTCTCTGTGAAGCTGATTTTGGGCTCTAACAAACATTAATTTTACACTGATGATGATACCATTAAAATTATGATGTTTTTCGTCAAACATGGTGGTAGAGGTACCAAATACAAAAAAGAAAGCCTGAATGTTTGTATTAGGTAAAGGTAAGGTAGTTTGTATTGCCAGGGCTTATTTCGCCTCTGCTCTTCTGCAAACAAGATAAATTATATTCTGAGAAATAATTGGCAACATGATGTAAGAGCTATGTGACATGCCTCCTAGTAAGAGGCACTTCTTTGACGTATCTGGTTTGAAAGACTGTTCAATCTAAGTAAGTGTAAATATGCATGTCCTTGAGTGTAACCTTTAGGTATGTACTAAATCTGCTAACATCTCTAGTTAGAAGTTATAATTAAAACAAACCCTTTGAGCTAAGTGTGGCTATATGGAGTCTACATGTTACGTATTGCTGATAACCATCTTCATATTTACGAGTGGTTTATGTCTACATACAACAATTCCTGATTGATAATTTAGAGAAACAAGCGTATTCTAAATCACAGTTATATAGTCTTGTGTTCTATTTGTCAGCAGACCTGGGGTCAATTCACGGTTTGCGCAGATCCCCGAATGTTCTTGAATTTGAAATTGTCATTTAAGTACCCTTGAATGTTCTTGAATTTATACCAATGTTCTTGAAAGCATATTATTTATATTACGACCAAAATATTTCGGCCATAATCGCCAGATGTTGCTAATAAATGCACCATGTGCAAAATGGAACCAAAAAGATTAATTCTTTCTAAAAAGATCTCTATATATGCACCATATGTTGCTAGTAGACCCATCACCTGCAAACGGGAACCAATAAAATTCATTTTTTTATACATGTCAGCGTCCATCTTGATAATTTTAAATAGTTCAGTGTTTCGTATCGTAATTCGTAAATTGTATATAGTTTTCTTCAGAAATTGCTAGATTATTGCTTGGCAATATATGATAGATATAAAGATTGGCTTACGTAAGTTAGCTTGATGCAAAGTATGTATGAAATCGGTTAACACCGCCAATAGTGGAAAGTATCCACTTGATAGCCACCCGAAAGCCGACAGTCGCAAGAAAAACTTGGTCTCGGTCAAATTTGCCTTTCTAGGAACTGTCCACAAACGTTCAATGAGAAGCTTACGGCCATGTGTCATGAAACATTATTGCTGAGCGCATCGTGAATGATCATGTGAGATCAGTCGGTGGTGTGATGGGTGTAGACATCAACAAAAACTTCTGCCATCACATCACGCCCAGCATCACATTCTGGGTACTCTGTGTTTCGACAGGCTAGGCTGTGTGCAAGTGACATGAAAAAGGGGAAGTGCGTTGTCAACGAGATAGACAAGCTGAAGACAAAGAGGCAGCATATGGAGAATGGCATGTCTGAGCTCAACAAGTGGACTGATGATTTTTTTTTTAATGCAAAAAAGAAACGCGATTTGCTAAGAGCAGTGCTATGCGATGTTCTTGAATTTGACTTTACCCACTCTGTATAAACCCAGATTACATTATATCAATTCCAATTACACACCAATTACAAATACCAATTGCACCTCAAAAATACCAATTACAGTTGAAATGACAAAATACTAGTTCCAATTATCAATTCCATATCAAAATAACAATGTACATAATATATATTGTTATTTCGATATGGAACGTACTTGATAAAAAAAAAATATCTACAATAGTTTAGAGCAGGTTTGTTTAATTTCTGCATAATGGTACATAATGACAAACAAATAAGATAAACAACATTATATTTTATTTGTAGTGAATAATTTGAGTTAAAAAATGACGATGTAATTGAAAAAGAAATTGAAAATGACAATTACATTTTCACAAATTACAATTAGTTTTTAAAACACCAATTCCGGAATTGGTTTTCAATTACAATGCAATTGACCCCAAATCTAAATGTCAGTGATGTGACATCTGTGTTAGAAAGTGTAACAGTTACTCCATATTACAGTTTGAATTTCTAAAAAAAATCATAGTGAGATAATAAAATTGCCTAACTGGAAACTGGGACGTTGTATGTTGATGTGGACCCACATATTGTTTTAAATATAATGTAGTATAAATACTGATGAACTGGCTTTCCGATGAATCCAGCAGTGAAATCATTTTCTGCCAGGACTCTCCACCACAGATAGGAAATGAGGATGGTGGAAACTGATTTGATGGCATACTTGTATAATTAGATAATGTACTTTTATGATTAGACAATGTAGTGGTAAACAATATGGGGTGATGGGTATAATAGAAACATCCATTTAATTTGTTTACCACAGTCACAAGCAATCATTACCATCTGCTCAATTGAGGTGCAGTTGTTTATAAATGTCAGATTTGCAGGGTATCTTTCCACAAATTGCCCCCCCCCCCCGCCACATGCCAAGTATTACTGGAATCCAGAAGTGAAACCTTGCTGGTATCTGGTGAGACGCTGTGAAATATCTACAGACCACCAATTCCTGTTGCTAGGAAACAAACAAAAAACAAATATAAACAGTGCTGATGTAGGAGTCTAGAACGGGTCGGTTAGTTCACTCTGACTGGGGTCATTGAGTGCAGCTGAACATACCCAGGTTGTGAACTGTGTTAATGTGATAAGATTGGAAGAGGCTTCTTGTTTTTGTGCTTGTTCGTTTATGATAAACTTGTTTCCCTGGGGTTGAGTGCAAGGATCGTTTGATAGATTGTCCCTTGTTTTTGCCTGCAGGAAAGACGTAACATTAATTTGTCAGTGTGATTACAACTAGCATGAACCTAGATATCTACCCAGAAATATTCTCTCTATAGACCTGCTCTTTTGATATCGTTTGGGGCAGACTGCAGGTATAGTTGTTCTGTTGTGTGAGTAATTAATGTGACTGATATAATGGGCACCTACCCTATCACTGGGTATGTAATGCAGGGTGTAAGTTTTTTCGCAGTGTATATCCTCTTCAGCACCATGTGGAAGACATGCACTGGAGCACGAACTGTCAGTGCGTGTGTACACAGACTGTTGCAGTGTCAAGTTGTCCTGTTTTTTAAGGAAATGACGTTGCTGATGATGAACAAACATTGATATTGTTTATTGACACTGTTTGGTGTCTGTTCAGCTTAGGAATGACATAAATGGCTTATATGCCCTAAGCTGTGAATTTAGAATTTTTCAAAATTTTTCTATATGTGTAACAACACTGATATCATTGTGTGGCCCAAGTATTTGAATAAAATTAATATTGGTAATATTACTTCTTTTTTTTTTATATTTGTGACCATGATAAGAGTAGATTGTGTGGGTGTGTAACATTTATGTTAGACTAAAAGTTAAACTAATTAATATTAGACAATTTTAGTAAATTATTATTATGGTAGGTGATATTAATCTATGTTCTTGTAAACTATCGTGGCAACTCTTAAGAGTTCAACATCTTTCTTTTCCAGTACTACGAGATGTCTTATGGACTGAATGTCGAAATGCACAAACAGGTAAGCCTTGAGAAATTGATCATTTACACAGTTTTATTGTTTGTGGCAAAAGAAAGCACTTCACATGCATGAATAGAAATTTCAATTGGATTGAAAATTACAAATAAACAAGACAGTTGAAAGGCAAGCATTGAAACAAACTCCCTTATTAAAAAGTTTAAAGGTCATTAGATTCGGATATAACGCGGCTAGTCATGGACCCCGATTTTCTGCCGCCAGGGGAAAATGCCAAATGGGCCTGCTTAAACCTACTTAGAATTGCTTCGACAATTCTCAAGAAACATTAGGTGAAAAATTTCAATGAACCAGTATCAACGTGTTGTTTGTTTTGCGCTGTCGCCGACATTAATCGCTGTCGCTGGCTTTGCTTTGACGGTTTGTAAATTGCAATCGAGATTCACAAATATGCCTCGCGTAAGAATCAGATCAACAGTTTTAAATGCATTTAGCATGCAATACCAACATAACACTTGGGTGAAATGACATGCTTCCATTACATCGTAAATTTAATCGTTTTCACGACGCGAAACCAACAAGCCAAATTCCTAACCCAAGGCTCTACCAGTGCGCGAAAATATGAATTCGTCATCCGCATATGAATCGATGTTAAGTAGTGCGTAATGAATTTATGCTTCGGTTGAGATCGGTTGAAAGACGAAGTGAAACGATTATTAATTCTACCTATTGTCGTTTTCTGTGTTTTATCAGCTTACATGCTACATTTGTCAAATCATATACGTTTTCAGCTGCTCAGATCCAGGTTATTATTTTCGATTCGTAGGCCTATTGGTCCCGTACATCATCATTGTAGTAGATCTATTCCATAACGGTATACGTACATGTGTTTTATTCAGTTCAAGAATCAACAGGGTATGACTTTGTAAAAATAATACACGTTGATGCTAGTATAAGTTTAATAAGTTCCATAAACTGCATGTTGGCGTATAAGACAGTGCTGCAAGCACACAGGGCTTCGACAGCATTCATGCCATGGACGCTGTTGTTTAGTAGCTCCCTGGTGGCAGATATGGGAACACCTAACGCGCCTTGCGTACAGCGCGGTCCGAAGTCGTGGACCCCGACCACCGCGTTATAACAAGGCTCGACTGTACTATTAGTGGAAGGATGGATATTTAGGACAGTATGAATGTGAGATATTTGTGTTTATTTACTACTCTTGAGTGCCGAATAAACGTATAGGCCAAATAACAGTATAGGGTGGCAAATCGATCAAATTTAATAATAATATAGTGCCGAATAACAGTATAGGGGGGCAAATTTTTCAAAACAAATAATAGTACAGTGCAAAAAATCACTAGTATATTTGTCTTTTTAGCGCCGAAGCCAAGGCGTGCCTAGAAAACTACGCGGATCGCCTGTATTTTGGATTTTTTGGCCGAATATGTATAAACTTTGTGCGTATTCGTGTCACTGCAGATATAGTAACCGCATTCTATATCTGTGAAAAACCGGGGAATTTTCCATTTTTAAATGGACATTAAAGTTTTATTGAACTGAATACGCAAGCCCATTTCAGGGGAAACCGCCGCCAGCCAGTTACGACCGGTTTGAGGCGCTGCGCACGGCGGCCATTTACGGTTGGTTTACGTGATGATAAAGGCGTTTAAACTAATAATATAGCATGTCATGCTCCTGAGAACTAAGGATTCTGATGGATTCATCTAATCATGGAATTCTAACGGTCTAATCTAGGATCCTCAGAAGCATGGGATCCCGTTAAATTCATTGCTGTCGTTCGAAAGGATGAAAGCCGTCAGAGGGAGCCACATGCAACTCTAGTTGGGAGCAAGTGATTTTAGCACGAGCGGTAAACCGCTCCGTGGATGATTGATTAGCGCTAGTGAGTGAGATGGATTGCTCTCCTAAAAATTATGCCCTGCATAATTTGCCACAATTATCGGAGAATATAGGCTGGCACAAATTTTTAATTTAATAATAGTATAGTGCCAAATAAGGTGCGTATAGGGTATCATTTTTCATCAAATAAATACGCGTATAGGGACGCTTATTCGGCACTCAAGAGTAAGTAAGCATGTGGGCTGATGGTGCATGGGTCTTTACAAAACATTCTGGTTGAACTAGTTAATTGTATGAAAAATGTCATTTCACATCAACACTTAATTTAACATGAGGAGTTGAGAGCAGGTAGTTTGAGTGTGTAGCATAGATCTTTGAAGAACTGGGCACTAAAGAATCTGGCTGTGGCCAAACTCATTAGAACGCTCTTGATATGAGGATGATATCATGGACTATAGGTGCACTGGAGGTGTTTACTAGAACCATTCAGTGGATGACTCAATGGATGGTTTGTAGAAGTGTTTTCAATGGAAGTTGTGTAGTCCTGTGTTTGTTCAAGTCTTGTTAATTCAGTGTGTACACATTGCTGGGTGCACCAGACAAACAAGGTTGTAAACACGTGCAAGCTGTCAGGGGCTTTGTCTTGAAACATTTTAGTCTGTACTTGTCGCAGTAATGTGTGTGCATGTAACTAAGGCATGTAACTAAGGCATGTACATAGTATTGTGTGCAGGGGTACCACAAGGCTTACCTAGTCTGATTATGCGAACTACTTTTGATGCTGTAGCCCCCCACTCTGTAGTATACTATTGATGCTGTAGCCCCCCACTCTGTAGTATGCTATTGATGCTGTAGCCTCCCCACTCTGTAGTATGCTGTTGATGCTGTAGCCCCCCCACTCTGTAGTATGCTATTGATGCTGTAGCCCCCACACTCTGTAGCATGCTATTGGTCAAGCACTAAGCATATTAACATATTTTGAATTCAGTTCACCACATCATGAGATTCTTTCTTGAAATAGTTACCATCTTGGTTTTTGTGCCTGAGGGTGTGAATTTGTAAGAAATTATTTTAGCCTTTGTAATTATCAGGGTTGTTTGATTTAAATCATTTGATTTAAATCATTGATTTAAATCATTGATTTAAATCATTGATTTAAATCATTTGATTTAAATCATTGATTTAAATCATTTGATTTAAATCATTGATTTAAATCATGATTTAATTTAAATCGCTCAAAAAAAATCATTGATTTATGATTTTTTTTTACTTCCGGTTTTTTTAATCGCTGATTTATATGAATTTAACACAAATAATTGTTTACAAACATCGAGATCAACAAAGTTTTGTGTGTTTTTTTAATACAAAAGCACAATGTGCGCACACTTGTGTAGCTGTATTGACACCAGATAGCCTGATAGTAAAATATTTTATGACATTGTGTATACCAGATTTCAAAAAAATCAAATTAAAAAAAATCCAATTTAAAAAAAATCCAATTTTTTTGATTTAAAAAAAAATCATTATTTTTTTAACCCTGGTAATAATACCTCATAACTTTGGCAATCATTTGTGACCCGTTCCACCAAAATCAGGAAGAAGTCGAAAAATTATATTTTGAGATAAAGCTACAACATGAAAGACAATTGTATGGGCTTTCAAACAGTGCCAAAGTCGACTACCAAGCTCTATTAGTTGCTGAGTTATCATTTGATAAAGAGAAGGTGCCCCCGGTCATTTGATGAAAAACGAATCTTAGAAAAACAGCTTTGAAGTTTACTAAAGTATATTCATACATTTCAATAACAACGACACATCATATGAAGTTGACATTTTGCACTCTTGTAGACAGTCACTTGTAGTACACATCAACATGGATATTTTTGTGGAATTCCATTTCGATAACTGAAAGTTCCCAAGATATGGCATTCTCAGCAACATTGCTGCCAAGCTGTCCACGCACTCGCTCGAAGCTGTCAGTGTCAACTGTCGCTCGATCATGCTCTACCTCGTCTCTTTTGCCCTCAGAAATGATGTTCATTTCACTGTCGCTATTTGATCCGTCTGACTTCCACAGCAGATAGCAACTAAATAATTTATTAATAAACGTAGATCTGATATAATAACAGTCAATCTTCACATCAAACTCAAACCAAAACAAAGATGGCTTTGCATAGCGGTAAAGGTCGTGTTCCAATGTTCAGAGCGCGTTTCTATCAGCCATTGCGATTTGTTTCATGTGATTACGTCCTCATTATTATTCAGTGAATAATGTGGTTTGTTTACATTTAAACCTTATTATATTAAACATTATTTTTTCGAAGTTATCAATCGTTTTATGAACTTGTAATACGATGACAGCAGTCTAGGATAGTTGGCTAATTAAAAACTTACAACAACTGAAAATCTGCCATCGCCAAATTCACCCCTTTGCATGCTTCGAAGTGGAGTAGCCAAGCTCCGCGTTTCCTACTGTTACCTGATTTTGGTGGAGCGGGTCACATTTGTACTCAAGGAAAGGTATATTGCAAGATATTAGCTTTATTTTACAATGTTGTCGTGACATTGTGTTCACTGTTAAAAGTTAATAATGGTTACTCAGATTTTAAGTAAGTCTATATAATTTGCCAAGTCATCTTGAATACAGGTCAGCATTGTAGACATTGTAGACATTGTATGTAGACAGAAGGATTAAGGTGAGATGAAAAATAAGAATAATACTTAGTTGACTCACTTGCCTGCGTGTACGGCCAAAAGTAGGAATTCATTTCATTGTAAACATAGATGTAGACAAGTGTTGGGTCACAAATGAAATGCGAGTGTTGCAGTGGCTCCTCCACCCTTGTTGGCTGCCATCAAATACATGTCCCCACAAATTACACACTACCTGTTTAACAGACCTCAGCAAATGTAATCCTAGCATCAACCAAGTCACATTTGCTGCTGCGATAAAAATAGCTAGGAGCCTGATAAAGCTGCTGCCTTGGCATGGTTGCATTACCATCTCTCTGACACTATCACGTGACCCTCGTGAGTACTATTACCTTGGGTATGCGAGTCACACCTGGAGCGTATCACCTGGCCTGTTTTACCTGAACCTGGCTTGTATTATTACCTCACTTATCTGTTTTTTGTACTGTGTCCTGTACCTCTCTATGGCTACATTTCCTGGCACATGTCTGCCACACCTGGGTGCTGTGCGTGCCGTGTAGTGGTAAATATATCACCAGGAAATCATTCCTTCTGGTCGATCCCAGTTCCTGGCATGTATTGTACTGGATACCTCAGGCTTTACATGATGCTGACTCACCTATTTGGGCACGTCTCCAAAACATATCAAATATATTGTCTAGCATTTCATTGTGAGGCACGGATTTTAAAATAAATGAGGATGTGCATGTCTTGAAAAAGTGCCCTAGCCCATTTATCATTGCCAGAAAATGCATGCATTCCATACAGATTCCATGGATGGGAATACATTTTTTTAACCAAAAACAACAAATGGCTTTGAAGTCTAATCATTGCATACACATGGTTTGTCTAACCAGCAGGATACGACATCGTCATAGCAACCAGCAGTCACAAACTTGCTCACGAATTAGTTTATTATTGGGCAATAACTGACACATCTGTCTTCATAATCTGCATCAGAGACGATCCATGAATGTATCAGAGACGATCCTGTAACAGTGGCTGTGGAAATCAACAGTCATCTTCAGATATATTTATTAAGATCCCTTCAATGGATGAGATGGACAGTAATATAATGTGCTCGTTGGCCAGACTGACTTCCCGCGGTTCTCTAGTGCTCAGTGTGTAATGAAATATAGTCTGCATTAACCTTTTGGAATATACAGGCCTTGACATTAATCTTTTGTACCCAGTGGCCCGTTGGACCAGTAGATGTTAAAAATTACTGCCCCCCAAAAAAAAAAATTTTACTGGCCCAAATTTTTTTTATTGATTTAAAAAAACCACAGTTCACAGAAAATCTGCATGTCGTAACTAGTAGTGGCGTCATGTGGACTTTCTTGTGAGGCTCGTACATAATATTAAAACAAGATGGCAACTATATGAAGCGACAACACAAAATCAGATTAGTTGAAGATTGTGTTTAATTGTAGTGCTGGGGTGGATGGAAAGAACAAGTGATTGAAATGATGACCTGTGGCTGTGACTAAATGGATAAAAACGATCTGAAACTGTGTTGGCCCATTGGGCCAGTAAAATATGGAAACTTGTTGCCTGAACTGGCCCGACAGCCCACAAAAAGGCGCCAGGCCAGTGTTAATGTCGAGGCCTGATACATCTGTTTAACTGATTCATATTATATTTACCATGGTTACAGCATTATTAAGCATAATTACCTCTCAAGAAACTTCAACTGCATCTCGCAGTCTTCTTCAGCAGACTGAAGAAGACTGAGATGCAGTTGAAATATACAGAATGAACACTAAGTTTCTTGAGAGGTAATTATGCTTAATATTAATAACCAAGAAACTGGATCATCTATCCATTCGAGGATGGTTACAGCATATTTACCTGCTACATATTTCCATCGGCTACCCTAGGTTTATATAGATTTTATTTTCACTATTGTTTGGTACATCAACTCACATAGTGACAACCAGCTATCCAGGGTGGAAGACCAGTGACAAAGTGTAGTTACTAAACATCCTGGCTCTCCAAAGTAGCCAAGGAGTATAAGTAGGTAGGGAGGGTGTCCAAATGCAGGGGTTGGAGTGGTTGGACGGTGTATATAATATTCAGTTTGTTTGAGGCAGATATGTTGTTTATTACTGTTGCAGATGAAAGTTGGATCGGGCTGTGATTTGTGTGCTTGATATTGGATTTGACCGCTGGTCCTCGTGATTGACAGTCCGTGATTGACAGTCCGTGATTGACAGTCCGTTATTGACAGTCCGTTATTGACAGTCAGGGCACTGTACCTGCTGAGCTACTGTGTGCCTATTTTGGGAAAATACAAAAGTAGATTTGGAATTAGAATTTGGCAAGTGTTATTTGGCGGGATGCTCCCAAGTGGTAATTTAAGCACTGATGATGAAATGGCCAATTGCATGTGATGGGACGCCTTGTCAGTGTCACTGAATCATATATCCACTTTTTGTGGTGCATTTATTTCCTGTGGTTTGATGTTGCACATAGAGGCTGCAGCTAGCCAGGTCTGACTAATGCACATTATGTGAACACTGAAAACGCCTGCTGTTAATGCAAAGATTATGTTCCCTAAATGATGGATGCTGGCTGTGACCTCCTGCATAGGGATGTGATCTCCTCCAGGGGGAATCAGCCCACAGGTCAAACTACCCACACCCCACAGAGCCAAGGAGCACCAGCCCAGGGTGGCACATGTGGTGGTCTGAGGGGGTGACTATTAAGTTACCCCAGCTGGCTGCTTGACTAACCCCAGAGGCCCTCTTGGCCAGTGATAGCAGCAGGGCGGATGTCTGAGGCATTCCTCACATGACAGGGACACATAAAAAGCCAGATCAGCTTTCTGTGGTTTCCCCTTGGCTTTGGCACATGGCCTAATGGTTCTGCCATGGCTTCCTTTGTGCCCTAGCCTCCAGCTCTCTTCCTGGACATGGATAACAAACAAGGCTGAGTGCATGGAAAGCCTGTAGCTTCCTGTTAATTTCCTCAGTGCAAATTCTGGGCCCAGAAACCCCGGTAGCTCCTGAGAGAAACGGTAGCTCCTGAGAGAAACGTGGGAGCAGGTGATTGAAGATGCAGAACCTGTGATTAGTTGGACTGGTGGGTGATTGACAGGGAGGTGTGTAGGTTGTGTGGCTGGCCCCACCCCCAACCACCCACACCCCACCCCTAGAGGCTGTCATTAGACTGTTGACAGACCTTGCAACCAACCACTTCAGGGTGGCAATCTGGCTCAGCTGTTGACTGGACTTGTTGGCATGGTGTAGTGGGGGTGGGGGGGGGGTGTGATATTCTCAGCAGGATGTACACATGGATTGGTCATATTCCGATGGGTTTCCTTAATGATAAAAAAATTGGGTTGGATATTTGTTTTAGCCTAACGTGTCAAGTATGATTTTTCATATTTTGTCTGAAATCGTTTCATCTTTTTCATACGTGACACAACTGTTCTTTTTCTGTCTAGGTAGAGTGCCAATAAAACAAGAGTAGTAGCTGGCAGTAGTAACTGGCCTACAGGCCGGCTGCCGCTTGAACAAACACAGCAGCCATGTTACACACATCTGCCTGTTACCATGGCAACATAATGCTGTTGCCACATTTGAATTACTTGAATTTATACATTGTTTTTATTCAGGAACCACTGCTGTGTGTCGTTTCTCTTTGCACTATTTACAGTATGCCACAATTTTCTATGGAGAGTTTCTAGTGTAATTTAATGTATCGTGTCACGTGATCACTGCCATTTTGATTGACCATTAAGAAGTGTGTGGGAGCCTGGTGCTGCGTTGAGACGTGGTAATTGACAGCAACGACATGTGCTGATTGGTCCTTCCAGACAAGCTGTTGTTTATTTCGAGCCATAATGGCATTCACCACTCCCTGTTGATGAAAAGCAGTTTTGATGTGTCATCTCAGTTGATTGCTGGTGGTGTGCCAGGCCGGGCTGTATCTGCAAAGAGTGATTCTGTCATGTCATTACTGTCCTGCATTGTTATTGTCATCAGCATTGGATGAACTAATTTCGCCAGCCCCAGAGAGATGCCCTAGGCGTGCTGATGCCCTAGGCGTGCTGATGAAGGCATATAAAATAAATGGCTCCCATTATGTCTCGATAATTATATGGTTTTCATCGATAATTATATGGTTTTCATTGGGCAGTGGGCTGTGGTTTGTCTAGGCATTCGATAATGTGGCTGCATGTTATGCATTTTGCCTGATCAATATTTGCGAAAGGAAACATTTCGCTGCTGGCAATGTGCCACCATTTACCAAATGACTGGTGGATTTTTTTGCTTTGGGCTGATTGATTTTTTTTCTCCGTCCGGCTGATACATTATACATGATTTTTCTAATTAGCTAAACAATGAGATGTGATTATGTGATGAGATGCTTGTGTTGTGGGAGATGGTTCGCTAACAAACAGTGTATCGATTTACAACTACAAAGTACAAGAGAAACAGGGCCTGAGTTCTACTGATTGTGAAGCTCTTTGACTTAATCACACACCTTTCACGAGTTCACAGATTCAGGAAATGATTCAGTGAAATTGATTAGGCATTTGGTTGTTATGGTAACTCAGTGATGCACACTGAAAACAGAAGTGATAGGATAAAATGTCATGAACCTCTGAAATCAATAGGACACAATGTCTTGACGCCACAAAAACAATAGGACATTCTACCATGAAAGATGCTCATTGATTTTGGTTGCACTTATCAGGTAGGCACTTCAACAAACAATTCAATATGATAGAACATTGACATGTAAAGGGACCAAAAACTTTTTATTTGATTAATATATCTTTATTAGATCCAACGATGTTGCCATTTTAATACGGTAAAAATTTGAATTTTTTTTATATCTCGTATACAGGCAAGACTTTTTGTGTTTTCTTTCAATAAATGTATGATTAAAATGGCATAACTTTTTTATTTGTACATATATTTTAATAATTGTTTCAGTATGTGTGCGTGTGTGCATATGCGTGCGCGTGCATGTGTGTTTAGACATGTGCTTCCCATGTCCCGTGAAGTCCCTGCACAGCTGACCATAGACCATTATTTCACATCCGCCGACGTTGCTGGCTGTCGAAGGCATCCACGAACAACATTCCCTACTGCCCTCGACAAAGATCTGCAGGAACAAGCATATTTGAAACCAGTAAGATCTTCACTGGCTGAGATAGCGTAACCGAAATCAATGGAAGGGAAGAACTGGTATTCCAAAGAACTTAAGCCAGAACATCTTGAAAGTGCCTAGTAATGGAAGTATTTCGAACACGCCACCTGGTGGACAGTGACCATACTAATAGAGCACTAGTGTTTGACAGTTTTGGCGCTTGCATCGCCCCTAGCGGCTAAGGAATAATTTTTTGGGGTAAAACAGCGTCCCTAATGCTTAGTAACCGAAGAACTTTGCGTTTTAAAAACGTCTATTGTTGAAGTGCCTACTTCAGGGCCAGAAATAGACAATGCATTAGCATGAATTGCCGATGCAGCCGAATAACAAGAAGCTGAACTAGCGAACGAACTGCGGAGTTCAGTAAAAGTTGTTCTCGGTGTCTGCAGTGATAAAAAAAAGGTAGAACATGTGACCGCCTGACGATCATTTTATCGGACAAATGACCTGATCAAGGCCACATCGATGGGACATTTTCAAGTTCAATCGGTCTTTGTTCGATGTCCGAGCCCATTGTGCATCACTGATAACTTTGTTCGATGTCCGAGCCCATTGTGCATCACTGATAACTAAGTAGCTGCAGCATTAATTTCATTTTGTGTGTGATGTCAGTGTAACTGCTGTCACTGGCTTTATTTTGATTGGCAGTGGAATTAATAGAAAATGAGGTTTTTTGTCTAGCTAGCACTGAACTAATGGGAGTTCAATGTTGTATTTTGCCAAATTTATAGAACATCAATATGCAATAAATTACATTTGGTGAATTTATGGATGCTGTTTCATTTAGTAAATTGGTTGCCCAGAAGTGGACCAGCTAATTTTGATATATTTTGCAAAATCTATAGAATATCAATGTGCAGTAAATTACGTTTGGTTAATTTATTACGCTGTTTCATTTAGTAAATTGGTTCGCCAGAAGTTGGCCAGCTAATTATGATTTAATGTTGCATTGTACTCTTGGTAGCATTTGCCCTTGGGCTAGAATTAAACATTAAACATAACATGTGTTTCATAACTTTTTTTAATTGTCCACTTCCAGGTGATTTGTTTTTTCTGCTATTTCTGGTTATGTTCAGAAGCCATGAAATTGGCATAGTGCACCTAATTAAATTATTAACATGAAAATGGGTTGTGCATATGGGTATGTCTTACTCAATGCTTGTATTGATTAGTGTCCTGTCTTTGATTAAACCTGCCACTCATAGCAAAACCTCCATCCAATCTTTTCATCCTCATGTCAGTTATTGTTCTGAAATTATAAATCTACTAGTAATATAAATGTCAGATTAGATCTGATAAAATATCGAAAGACGAGAGAATAAATATATGTGTCCGACAGCCGGGAGATAGTGGCTGTGCTGTGTTCATCCCTGATCGCCTGTCAGTCGACTGAGCTATGCGTGGCTGTGCTGATAATGCGCATCAACGTGATAGTTCGGGGATTTCAGCGTAACACTGATGCTGCCGTGTGCGTTCCCCTGGCGCAGTTATTCAGGATTTGATTGCCAGCTGGTAACTAAATAAATGACGAGGCTGTGGCATGATTGATTTGCTGGTGTGACCGCTGCCTTGGATATACGTCATTTAGATTGCAAAAACAGCATTGTTCGGTTAAACTACGTTGACGTTTTCTTTTTTGTGAAACTGCATCTGGTTTATGTGGTGTTAAGTTATGGTAGTAGTGTTTGTGGTTTGGGCTGCAGTGTGGATGTTTCTAATGGAAGTGTGGTCTGTAGGGTATATATAGCAACTGTGCAAATCAACAATATAAAATATTGAGTGGTCTAAGTATTTAATTCTATTGTGGTGATTCATAGGACAAATTAAACATGCTTCAAAACATTAGCCTTTTCTCTGTCACCTGGTGCCTTTGTGGCATACATGAATACCTATCATCATTGTCACAACTAGCAGAAAATATGAAAATTACATAATACAGTGTCATTATTATAAAAAAACATGCTGAATGGCTTTGTTCTGGGAAGTGGAGCTGATTAAATTTATTGTTTTTCTTATGTCTATGTGTCTCTAGTATTAGTGAAACACGTTTTCAGCAGAATTATATGCCACTAAATGATCATTTTATTGTTAGTATTATACGTGAAATCCAAATTGCTCACACAAATGTCTGTATAAGTGGTGTGTTGTGTTTTCAGACGGAGATTGCCAAGAGGCTGAATGCAATTTGTGCTCAGATTATTCCATTTCTCTCGCAGGAGGTAAGCTACATTTCTCTCGCAGGAGGTAAGCCAGTCTACATTGTGACTGCCTCAGTTTGACAGTGGCGCCGTTCTAAATGTGGCATAATGGGATATTTCCTCTTGCCCGCATAACAACGTAATTCGTGATTCTGGTTGGGTCGTGTGTGCATTAATGTCGTGCCAGGAATCACAATCAATGCATTTACTCTGGTGTGTTCTGTGGTTCCATTCTCCATCCATCACTTAGCGAATGATTTTTGATTCGTTGTGTGCAACGAAAATTGGTTTCCCGGTGGCACGTCCCGATGGATGCCACGTTAAAGTACCACCTGATCGGGCAGTTTCCATGGCGACTGCAACGTCTTTATAAGCGATTGTGTGCGATTCGTCATGACACTTGAGGGATTTTCACCCAACTGTTATCTGTGCCTACGGGACCGTGCCGAACTACCAGTCGGAGATGCATTGGGCACTAGGGAGCGCTGCGATTGCACGGCGTAGCATTCAAGCGTGTGAGTCATGCTGCGAGGAATAGTGGCCAGGGTGGTGCATGTGGTGTTAATGTGGCCAGGGTGGTGCGTGTGGTGTTAAAAGTGTGTTAGAGATGAGGATATGTGTGATTCCACAAGAATGTGGCACTATTGCAGTGTTATCTTGACAACAGATATTGGTGCAGTGTTGAGAGACTCAAATTAGTTTGGATTAAAAACTTGGCTCTCAACATTGGGGACTGTGTATCTCTCGTGACATGGATGATCAGTCCTGTCTCGTTAATTGGGGCATAAAAGAACCATTTAGGACGACATGCACCCTGGCATTGACCACCCACAATGCCAGCATATAAAGGTCGGCTTGGCGATAAAGTTCTGGAAAAGACATAATAACCACAACATACAGACTACTGAGTTAATAGAAAGTTGCAGAGTGCTGGAAACTACTAGAAGATGTGCTTAGAATCAACAACAGGTCTAATGAAGCACTTTCACAAATAATGCAAAGGTTTGGTACACATCTGAAGCAAGTTTGGTGTCTAGTTGTAAACTAGAACTTCCTCGGGCAATTTTTTTAAGCAGGGTGCTCTTCCTCCTTGTTCCCTGCTGTACAGGGGTGAGGGTCAGGTAAAGTATTCTTGAGCCACTCTTTCTGTTCTTTCTTTCCATAGTTTTCTATTGGCCTTCCCCCCTCTCCATCTTTCATCCTCCCCCGATCTTCTCATATCCCTCCTCATGCAGTCCTCCCATCTCAGCTGTGGCCTTCCCCTTTTCCTGCGACTTGTGTATTTGAAGCAGGGTAAGTAGTAATAATTAACTTGTGGACTAGCCATAGTTGCTAAGTGTTCTGGAAGCCATTGCTGCTTGGTTGTTGTTGTACTAGTGCACTCGTTGCTTGGTGTCATGGAATACGCCAGGAACATCTGCAGTGATATCATGTTACCTTATGCAATCTAATCTTTTGGCAACAAGATCTTGGATGTGATTACCCCAGATCTTTGACTTGTGGCTGTAATGTTAACCACATGTGTGCCATTTTAACATGTTTCATCAGCATACTAAATTACTTACATAACATGGATGCATTTTTAATTTGTTTTTAAGGTAATGGTTATTATTAAGAACACAGCACCTGTGTACTGACATATGACTGTAGTTAACATTGTCTTGCCTTGTTTTCAGCATCAACAACAGGTGGCAGCAGCAGTCGAAAGAGCCAAACAAGTGACCATGCAGGAACTAAACGCCATTATTGGGGTGAGTGGCACACCCTCCTTGAGGGTGAACTTATTTCCGTTGAATAGTTGTGTAATTTTTCACCTGATCCCTTAAAAAAATCATTACATCCAAATTTTTTTATATTGGTGCCCTCCTTTCATATTTGTGATAATCACGTGTAGTTTTTGCAGTCCCTGAGTTATGGTAATTTACTGTCTAACCAGAATTTGCTCTTATAATATACTCTGGACATGTGAGTGATAAGTGGGTTATGCTAATTACAGTGATTGATATTGAAAACAAATATATGTGTGAAGTTATGGGCTCACAAATAGCTGACATGGAATCTAAATTTTAAATTAAGTGTATTAGTGTATGTGTGGGGTGCTGGGTAAGCATGGTGCCTATACACAAAGACTGATCAACAGTGGACTATTTACAACACTAAACAAGTCAATGTACAAACAAAAGTTTTGTGAAATAGCAGTACCTTAGAGGAATAATCTAATCAACTGTCTAGATTGTAATCTTGCAAATGAATAACACAGAGAGATATGCTGACAGTGAAATAGGAGATTGTCTGATTGTGTTCTCATCACAGTTGTCTGGTGGAGTTTTCATTGCTCTATTTTTCCACTTGCTGCTATTAATCCTTCATAGTTAATTTGTGCAGAGTCATTAAACATATAAAGATGGGTTGACTGTGACTGGCATCTACAAAAATATATGTAATGAAAAACATTTTTTATAAATAAAGACGTGCCATTTATTTATTCTTGTTGTTCCACACTTCAGCGTTGGTTTTGTTCATTTGCATTGCGTTTATCTCGTTGGTTGGTTTTGTTTCTGTTGCTTGCAGAACGCAGACCTGAAGCAGATGTATGCCCAGACTGAGTGGTTTAATCAGATCAAAGTTAGTGCATGCTTCTCTCATCATTCTCTTTCTTTCTCTGCAATTATCTTACTTTATATTTGTGTGATGGTGTGTGTGTGTAGACGGCTATACGCATATACCCACACGCACTATTTTATAATTGTATTATTTCCTTTGCTTTGTGGTTGTATATGAGAATGTGCGATCGTGTGTGCGTGCGTGCATGCGTGTGTGTGTGTTCGTGTGTGGATATGTCATTCATTGTGTGTGTTTATATAATGTTTAATTTACTTTTTTTATTTTAATGTTGTAATAGTATTATGATTAAACCAATAGATTTATTTAAAAGGTTTTATTAATTGGAGATCGTATGTGAATAGTTTTAACAGCTTGTATGATTGTAAAAAACTGGAGCTGTTTTTGGTAGTATACATGAATATGTTGTTAGGGACAAACCATGCAGACTTCCTGCTTAAACAGACAGGTGAATGCATCAGGCTTAATATTAATAATGAAGTAAATGTCAAGTAGTGCAGTGGGGTGTGGGTGCAAGGGTAACTGGGTGCACACCCCGGCATGGGGGAGATTGTATGTTTGTTAATGTGAAGAGAAGACATTAGCTCATACCACTGCATAACTTGTGGTTGGATGATGTGGAACAGTATCACAAGAAGTGAGGTTTAATTATGGGAACTGGCCCCAGTAAAATGCCTCCATCAGTATTTGTATATGTAGTGCCCAGTGATTCCAGCCATTTGTTGTCAGGCCCGTTGTAGGGTGTCCAGTGGCATTTAAGTGATTCAGAAACGGAAAGACAGTGGTCACTGTCACCTGGTCAAGCTGGAAGTGAATGGCGTTACTCATGTTGTCTACACAGAGCCAGTCGCCTGCTTTAGTTTGGTTAACCGCTAGATGTGTAGGCCAACCTTTATAGTTGGTCCACCAGAAGAGATTGTCAGTGTCTGATCTAGTCATGTGGTTTGAGGGATCCCCTGTGAATAGGTAAGCACTATTCCTGCTGTCCTCATGACACCCACTCCCTGCCTACTCTAGCCCACCTGCCAGGCCCAGTGGCTCTCCCTGGGTGTCACCTGGGCATACATTGTACCCAAGGGACCATATCAGTTATGCATGACCAACCAAGCACGACAAACACAGGTATTGCCACACTAGGAGTGTGACCGATAGCCCATGCATGACTGCCTCACACATAACATCGGAGAGCATGCGTTGACTCCGCATACATGTATGGGGCGGTTTAATTTATTCACACTGAAATCTAACCCCACTTGTTCATAGAAGGAGATTCATTTCCCTGGCTGCATATGCGTTTGTTCGGCGGAGCATGGCGGGAGTAATTGCACACATCTGCCTAAGTTGTTGGTGCATTCATTTTGTGCAAGTAGCTCTGCATTGTTGAGTGGTTTTACCTGGTCAGGCTGGGTTTACCTGGTCTTAGTGGCTACTGTTGTGTGGCTTGTCCAAAATTGCTGTGTGGTTGACCACAGGTGTCATTGCCTTGACACCTCTCTGTCTACAGAAGAGTCATTGTCTTGTAGCAGCTGCCACAGATGTGGCACAGCATCTCATTATGACACAATTAATTTTTGTTGGACACGCCTTAACTTGGGGTACCTGAAATAGAAAACCTACCCATATTTCTCCAATAAATACCTCAAACGAATTTTACAATTTCAGAATAATTTACCTGTTTATTAAGTTTGGTTTATACAGTTGTGCCTCACTATGACATGCTCTGCTTATTCGGATATAAGGCAGTCATTCATGGAACCTGATTTTTTGCTGCCAGATGGAAAATGTACTGTTTCACTGTTCACCACACCGATATATCGTAACTAGCACTAACACTAGTTTTGTGGGATGTCCTCCTTGATGTCCTGCAGCCCAAACAAACACTTTATGATGAAACTAGACTATGTGTATATAGTTTAAATTTTATTACATCTCTAACTCATGTTGCACAGTGGGAGACAGTGGTCAGAATTGCCAGCTTATTGTCTCTCTACACAAAAGTGTCTCAGTTTCCAACAGACTGGTATTTGACGACATATGATCTACACTGTCTGTATTGTACACACAGCAGATGCAGGCCCAGCACAGTATGCCTCATGCTGCCCATGCTCCCCCTATTGGCATCCCGACCGCTGGGACTGTGCTACCAGTGGGCCATGGACTGCCCCCTAGCAGCAGCGCCGCGCTGATGGGCCTAGGTGGCAGCAGTGGAGCCAGTCTCGCTGCCAGCAGTTTACACATCACAGGCATGAAAGAAGAAAAGGGTGAGTGTACAGAGTCTACAGACAGGCTGCTGCTGACTTGGTGTTAAACCAGACATTTCAGCGATATAACATGTTGAATCTGCATACAAGGAATACGTTTTAGTTTGTGTTTTTTAATGTTGATAGTAACCATTATATAAGCAACAGAGTCGCCTTAAACCATTAAAAAGTGTTCTCCTGTTACAACAGTATACTTAATAAATGTTTTTTAATGTAATTTTCATGAATATGACATGTAATTTATTCATTTATTAGTGTTGTTTCTGACAGTTAACTAATAGTTGTGTATTGCCTTTCCTGCTGCTGTTTGCTGCTGACCTCATTGTTGTGACCAATCGACCTGACCTCATTGTTGTGACCAATCGACCTGATCTGATTGTTGATCAATCACATCTGAACATATGTCACCACCTGATTGGATAAGCAGACAGACATGTAAGTTACCATGCATTTATTCTGCTTGTGTATAATGTTTTTATGAAAGTATAACAGTAGATAACATATGAGATGTGCTGGTGATAAATGTAGGAAAAAAAGCCTTATAATAGGGTGTGTGTTATAGGTTGATAGTGGACATAGACAGTGTAACAATGGAGTAATAGTGTGATTGGGATAAGTTGCTATTTCTTGCATTTACAACAGACACATGGAAACTAAGATGAGATAAAAACATGATGATTTTGCACTTACAAAAAAAATTAAATGCCAACCTTTTGCTTCAGCCTGTATCAACAATAAACATACATGTTTGATATTATAAATAATCTGTGGCAACACGCATAAAGAGCTTACTAGAATTGCCAAGTCAATTGTGTACCACTCAACATCATTCAGTGGTGTGCACTTGGTTGCAGTTCACGGTTCGCTGATTGTTTCATTAATTCTGTGTTTTATGTCGCCGTTGATACAGTATGACAGTGTATGGATATTGCAGAGAGGGATGCAAGATGGCTGCTTTGTTGTCAGAAATCAGTGAATCTCCAAATGTACTGGGTGGGGGGTGGTGGAGGGGGGGTGTGGTGGTGGGGGGGCATGAAGAACTAATGGGACACACTAGCTGCATAAGCTTGACCATTAGTTGGTGAAGCCACAAGAGTGTCCAGATGTTTCTCTGTAAAAGAGAGAGAGGTGGTCCAGTAATTAATTCTGCCATGTCCCTGGCTGCTGATGTAATTAAACTCTTCTGAGCGTGCTCAATTACCGTTGTTGCACACCAAGCCCGAGGTGGCTAAGTTTTGTTCTATCGATTTATTCCGCATTTATTCGACTGTGTGTTGTCACTGCCTTGTAGAGTGCAGTGTCCATGCATAATTCACAGCTCGGTGTTCACACTTCACTGGCCGGCATGCGCACATGTGCGCTGGCATGCGTGCCCGAGTGCGTAATATGCCTCCACTCGAGTGTGGCTTACAGTGTGCCGGTGTATTGCGAAATTATTGCCACTTCGCATTGGTGCATCAAAAGGCGTCTGATTGTCATTGTAAATGAAGTTGGGGACAGTGCGGGCTGCCCGCAGCTATGCCACTGCATAAATAATGCCATGGTTGGCCACGCGGAACCACACACTTGCAAGATGCCATGAATGCTATGGTGACAACGGTATGCTTCATAACCACCCTCCCCAACGCAGAGGGGGTTCTCATGAATGTCTGGCATGTCGAGCTGTCACAGTTGTTACCCTGGAATCACAAGCCCCCTTGCTGGAATCAGTTTGAGTGACAGTTAACTCTGCATGATCTATGTCTGGCAAGAGTCGTCAGAACGTGGGAATCTCTGGATCTGGTTTTATGCGGGGCGGGTCTTTTTATTTGGAATAGGCTACAGCTGTTTGGGTTTAATTGGAAACCGCTAATATGATTAACCCTAGGAGTAGTGACCAATGATACGTTTCCACGGTGTACACAAATCGGAGTTATTCACAAGGGTGCTTTTAAAAAATCATAACATCGCTAATAATTATCGCACAAATGTGATTGAGGTATCATTTTGTTACTAAAAAGACTCTTTATAATAATAAAATTATAAAAACTACAGCACATAATCTTATCATGTGGATACTACTTTTTGAATTTCGTCAAAAAAATTTGTATTTTCACCTTGCTACTAGATAATTACTGAGTGGCTGTACGCCCCTATGTCCAATTAGAAAAATGTAGCCATACATATTAGCTACAAAATACAACAAAAATGAATTAAATATGTTGAGAACTTTTATTTTTATGATTTTTTCCAACATACCGATTCAGACAGGCCCATCGGTCCAGCGTTGTTTACTGTGGTAGTGCGAGCTGTCGAAGCCGGCGGAAATCGTGATGGCAAATTGCTGATATTTACCTCAGAAAAGCCTGCAACATCTAACTGTCTGTACCAGTATAATAGCATGATTAACTAATGCTGTCATTCAATTAGCCGAAATATTGACGTGGAAACTTGAAATAATCCGAAGAACGAAGTGAGAAAACAAAATGGCGGATTAATAAATAAAAAGCTCAGACAGCCCAGACAACACATGTTGTAACGATAATCTCTCATTCGCTGCAAATAGCCCGCTCGCTCATTAACATGTATTTGACTAGGCCAATCATAGAGCTTTCCAAAGGTTTAACGTATCACATATTTAGATACTATGAATGGAAACGTAAATTTATTATGCAGAGTGTAGTAAAAGCAGTCGAATATGGACGCCAATTATGTGATGCATTTTGTAAGGTAGATCATCATTAGCTATCATCGACTGTGCTCTTGACTACATATGAATCGGAACGAAGAGTGATTCAGCTGTCCAATGATACCATTTGTTCCTGTGTGAGGTACTGGTGACAGAAACGAAACATTTTCCTACAGAGTGATAAAAAAATCGGCCCGTAATCAGCCGGAACGCTTTTTGCACTGATCGTGCGGGCCGAATTTGGCCCAGTGGTCAGGGTTAATTCTTATTAAACTTGTCCTGTTATGTTTTCTATGCCACTCTGTTGGGGAGGGACACAGGGGGGTAAAGAATACCCAGAGGGTAGAGGGCACACAGGGAGGTGGGGGACCAACTTTGTAAAAATAAAACATTTAGGAATATATAGGGAATATATCTGATGGATATGTATAGTGTCATAAATGATGATCCCATCATTTAAAATTACAGAGATTTTATAATGTAATATTTCAGTCCTTTGTAATATGTACTTCATAGTAATTCATAGACATATTTCATTGTATAATGGATGAGTCATAATTTGATGATAACAGGGAACTGTATCATGGAACATGTATAGCTGGGGAGGTATACAAAGATTATAATCATGAATACCTCCTGTGTGCGGTCATGCATGACCAGCCACTCCAACCAACACTGGTCAAGAGCATATTGACACTACAGCTTATGCACATTCTGTGTGCAGACCACCAGCAGCATTGGACAGAATTAAGCTTTATGTCCACTGAAATGCCAATTTGGTCTTGAAGAGTTAATCCCTTCTATTGGGGCCCCTTGGGTGATTTGCACACCAACCAGCAGCTCGGCAAGCGCCCAGCTTTGTGCCTGCATAGAACAAATTACCATTGACCAACAGAGTGCTTTTTAATTGGCTGAATGGGCAGATTTAGGCTTGTTCCAGCTGGTGGCTGTGGGATCCCCTGTTATGTGCCAGTGAAGGCATTAAACAGCTTAATTTACTTGAAAGAGCCCTGCCAATAACCCAGCCAGAAGCTCATGGTTTGGTGGACACTAAAGAAGGTCATAGGTCAAGACATAATCCAAGGACATGTTCCATTCCTAATCTGCTCTCTGCATTAGTTCCAGAAAGACATTGAGTCTTATCTGTGGTGTGGTTCTTGCTACATGTTGGTAGTGGTCATTGTGGGTCCAGTTGCAAGCTCTTATCTCACTGGTCTGTGGTCATTATTGCAACAATGATTTTTAGTTGCTGATGTAGCAACTAACTTGCTATTTAACAAATATCTAATACATAATGGATGGAGATGGATATGTGATTTAAATTCTGTTGTATGTAGTATCATATGTTCTCGGTTAGATTTTGTTATGCAAAAAAATCCAATTCAAATAGAGAGAAGCAAAATGTTTAAGAACCATTTATTTATGTACTACACCAGGAGTAATGCAATGACTTTTGGGAAAATACAGCTAAGTGAACTAAGGCAATATGGAGTGAACAAAATTGACGACGCTTGAGAGTTTGAAGTTGTAACCACTGTGCTAAAGTGCCCCACAATTCACCTTTATTTTATTAAAATGTTAAATGCTACTTGGAATAAAGTATGAATATGCCTGCTATTGGTGTTTTATGCAATGAGGAAGCAGCTCCCTCTGTAAGCTCTGTCTGGTAAGGTGGAAGATGTGGGAAGCCACACCACTTAGTGTGTTCCACCTAAATACACCCTTCTTCTCCCTATTGGGTTGGGGGGTCACACTACTTAGTGTGTTCACCTAAATACACCCTTCTTCTCCCCCTGGGTCCCTTGGGGTGGAGGTCACACCACTTAGTGTGTTCCACCTAAATACACCCTTCTTCTCCCCCTGGGTCCCTTGGGGTGGAGGTCACACCACTTAGTGTGTTCCAACTAAATACACCCTTCTTCTCCCCCTGGGTCCCTTGGGGTGGAGGTCACACCACTTAGTGTGTTCCACCTAAATACACCCTTTTTCTCCCCCTGGGTCCCTTGGGGTGGAGGTCACACCACTTAGTGTGTTCCACCTAAATACACCCTTCTCCCCCTGGGTCCCTTGGGGTGGAGGTCACACCACTTAGTGTGTTCCACCTAAATACACCCTTCTTCTCCCCCTGGGTCCCTTGGGGTGGAGGTCACACCACTTAGTGTGTTCCACCTAAATACACCCTTCTTCTCCCTATTGGGTTAGGGGGGCACACCACTTAGTGTGTTCCACCTAAATACACCCTTCTTCTCCCCCTGGGTCCCTTGGGGTGGGAGGCACACCACTTAGTGTGTTCCACCTAAATACACCCTTCTTCTCCCCCTTGGGGTGGGGGCACACCACTTAGTGTGTTCCACCTAAATACACCCTTCTTCTCCCCTTGGGGTGGGGGCACACCACTTAGTGTGTTCCACCTAAATACACCGCCTAAGTACATCCTAGCTACCAAGTAAAATCTCTCAGCAACTACAGTTATAGCGAATTTCATACTGTCTGGTTATTTTCCACTCGGTGTATCACTGATTATTCATATGGAATACGAATATTAATAATACAGACTCATGTAGCATTTTGAAGTTGGTATGTCACCATGGACAAAAAAACATTTTACCTAACGAAAAAGGATCCCTTTGAAATGCGGCATGCATTTAAATGCACAGGCAATCACCGCAGCGTGTGGACGGAATAGCACATAGAAACCTCCCAAGTGGTGCCTGTGCCTACCCCTAGCAGAACTATGTCAACGAGCAATTTATTTTTGGTAGTCAGCCATTGCACAGTGAATGATCAGGAAATTGTGAGAAATGTGTGTGTGCGAAGAAAATGCATTCTTGATCTATCTGAGCGTTGATCGGGGCAGTTTGACGCTGGGTGGTAATGGCTGATGTAAAGCACATGTAATTGGAATACCTCTGTTCAAAACATCCTTTATGTCTTCTGGTTGGGTTGTGTACGTTATCGTGACAGGCAATGTAAATTATTTTATTTGTCAATACGATGGCTTGTGGGTGGTAGCCTCTGTGATAAGGCGATAAAGGCAGAGTTCAGTTGACTCTCTCTCCACTGTTGTGTTGTTAGCCTTCTATGTTATCTAATCACCCCCTCTGATCTGCTTGTTCACTCACTACTTGCCTGTCAAGTGATTCCAGTTTATCTTATTGCCACTCATCTAGGACCAGGGTATTTAGTGGGGGGGGAGAAAGCTAACCTCAAGGCCAGACCGGTGGAGCAATATGCCCATGTTCTGGCATTATCGGATTCTCTGTGTACAAAAAATGTCATGTAGTCAGTGTTTTGTCAGTTGTTGCGTACTTGTCAGTTGCTGTTAATGTTCCACTGCTGCAGGAACAAAGGGGCAGCACAGGATGGGCGGGTACAAAGGCTGCAAGCTATAACCTTAGGTGTTGATGTACCCCCATGTAATTTGATAACTAGCCAATCCACCTAGTGGTTTTGCCACTAGGGTGTGTGGCTGAACAAAGAGCTTATTGTGCAGTAGGATGGAGTCCATTGATAGTTTTAGATGACATGGCACTAATTCCCTGTTACCACTGATAAACTAATTTCAGATAATATGCATGTTTTATTGACTTGTCAATAAGAATATGTCATCCAACAAAGATAGAATGTAAAAGGTTAAAATAAGAATATTTCATCCAACAAAGATAGAATGTAAAAGGTTAAAATAAGAATATGTCATCCAACAAAGATAGAATGTAAAAGGTTAATTAACAAAAGTAAGTATGATTCATAATTGTAGTGACAACACAGGTGCGTAAAACTCCAGTATTAAAAGCAGGTAGGAAATGCAAAGTCTTATTGTCTAGTATGTCATAAAGTGACTTTGATGCATGGAATGGAATTGGTGATTGGTGCCTACAAGAACATGCTCTGTAGTGAGACCTCATCAGTTTAATTCTTGCCCAGTGTAGTTCCTGCCTCATTGTGGTCTCAGCTGACAGGTCATTTCTTTTTGTTTGGCTTGCTTTCTGTGTGCCTGCCTCCATTAAGTGCTAACTTCTGCCTCTCTAACAAAAGCCTTTGTCTGGGCAAGCTGTCACACACAGCCCCTAGGCTGAGGGGAGACTTCAGGGCAACTCCCTGCTTTGGCAAACCCAGCCAAGCATGACCAACAGCACAGGCTGCACAGCTCACCTGTCTGTCATCCAACTAGAAGACACCTGATTGGCTGGGTTGTGATTGAAGTGGATTGGCTGAATCGGTGGACACGGTCCAGTGACCACGGGCAACTAGAGTTGTGGTGCTGGTGTGAAAGTAAGGTGGTGGCAACATCACGCATGGGCAGCCATGCTTGGCAAGCTCAATCATCATAATTATCAGTTGGGCCAGCTGACATTATAGGCAGCATATAATTGTGGCTGTTAGGGGTGAGTGCTCCTGTGTTCTCATTGTGCCTGTCACATCTGACAGTATCACTTGGTCATGCATGGCCGCCCACTGTGGCTGCTCGCTCAGCTGCGACCTGCCAGGCTGCTCTCTCCTCCAGGTGCTATAATCATACAGCAGTGCACTGTGCCTGGTCATTTCCTTTGATGCTACAACTTTGTTCACAAGACACCAGCTCTGTACCCTGTGTTTAAACACCACCAGATGGGGTAGTCATTTGCAGGGTGTGAAGAGAGGGGTAGTTTCTGGGATCACACTGAGCAAGAGTTACACTGCTATTAAACACCATCCCCTTATTAAAACCCTCAACTATTAATCGTCTTTAGAGGGTCATTGAGCATACTTCACAAACTGGAAGTATTCTTTGATCACTGGCAGCGAACCAGGCTTAATGGCATCACACATTATTTACAGCAAGGAGCTGTGGGTAAGTGTATCTCATGTGTAAGTTATTGCTTGACTAAGTTATTGCAAGACAGAAAAGGATTTTTAAGGAATATTATAATTTCAGACAGTGGTTGGTATACATGGGGGCTTACGAGGAAATTTTAATGTAACATGATGATTCAGTTGTGAAGAAAATGTATTTCCGTGAAACATTGATTTTGTTGGCTGAATTAGAGATTGCCTCCCATGTCTGAAAAAATCCTACTGACTGGTTGGTTTTGTTTGCTAAAACATATCTTTGCAGAAATGACTTAATTTCAAAATTATACAATAAAAACTTCTTTAGTTAACATTACCATAAGTTGTGACAAGCACTCATTGTAACCGGCTAGTTACATGAGAAGTGTTGTAGTAAACAGCTGCATTAATAACACTTAGTGACAGGTGTCATGTTCATATTGCTTTCAGTTTGTCAGATTGGTTAGGTTACTCACTGTGTAATTTGACACTTTGGGTCCTAAACTTGCTGGTTCTGACAGAAACTGAAAGTTATTCATATAATGGTGACATCCTAACTATGATCACTAGTATGTGTGATGTAGTCACATATACAATTGTGGCAGTAAAAGCTGCAGCTTAACTAAGTGTTGTGTCTGTAACTGGAGCCTGTGACGTCATTAATCTGTGTAACTCTGTGTTAGCCAGTGACACTTCTGTTGTAAATGTTGATTGATTTCTGTCAACAACTTTCATTTGTCTCTCCTGTCAGAGTCAAGCCGTTTGTGACAGGAGACAAATTATAGATGTTGACATCTGCACCTTCCACAGTGGGTCTCTTCCTACTAAACAATGGTAATACTCTTTACTACTGCACTATTGGGACTGTTACACATAGGTTTTTTTTTTACTATGAATGTTCGTTTAAGAAAGGTGGTATCTGACAACAGTGGTCTCTCTCAGGTGGTCTCTGATAGCAGTGGTCTCTCAAGACAGGTGGTCCCTGAAAGCAGAAGTCTGCCAAGATAGGAAAAGTGTCTTCTGACCACAGTGGTCTCTGGATACAGATGGTCTCCAGTGGAAGGACCTTCTATATACATTCCTAGAAGCAGTTTGCTGGAGCAGTTAGTTGTGTCACTTAAGGCCCTCTCCCATTGACATTAATGGTTATCAGCATTCTGCTTGGCAGATGCATAGGACTATCTGAGGGGTGCTTAATAGATGTATTAATGAGTATGGAACCAACCATTAGGGGGTGTAAAAGTGCCCATAAAACACACATGTCACATGTAACAATCCTAGTTCCAGGGCCCCGTCTCGTATTTCCCAAAATTGCCATTAATACATGTGGCGGGCTTGTTTTTATGAACGCCTCCGGGATCGACCGTTAGAATAAT
The DNA here is from genome assembly GCA_963662155.1 of Lamellibrachia columna. Taxonomy (NCBI): domain Eukaryota; kingdom Metazoa; phylum Annelida; class Polychaeta; order Sabellida; family Siboglinidae; genus Lamellibrachia; species Lamellibrachia columna. The sequence goes on along the minus strand of OY759273.1, from coordinate 17,792,686 downwards.
TTTCATCTGATGCGACCATTATCATGCTGAGTGCGTCGGCGAGAGGATGTGCCACCGCGGGCGTGGTGATTGGATGGTGGCAGTTGAATACATTACGCATGCATTAGGACCGGTTGGCCGGCTACAACAGCACATATATGATATCAGTGATGTTGAGTCCGATTACTCCTCTTGGCATTAACGATCTGCCTACTGCATAACTGCTTGGTGTCTTATCTCCCACAGGGAAAGGGGAACCCCAGTGGTGCACCATGTATGTTGTTCAGGAGGGTGGACTTGATTGAAGGAACTAGTGGTGTCCATGGACATTGAGTGCATGTCTGACAAATGAGAAATGATTTATTCCACGAACGAACCCTTTCTTGGCAGTGCACCCAAGGTAACTCCATGCTTATTGTAAACATGATGCTGTGGTTGGTTTAGTGGCACTCTCCCTAATTAACACCATATGTCAGCAGCGTGCTGACATAACTAGTTCTGAGAAGGCTGCAGTACTTTCACCACACCCAGCCTTGTCATGTGTCAGTCAAGGCTGGCTGTATATATATTTTATTGGGCTGCTAGATTGACAGTATACAGGATGAACAGTGCAAACACTGCTGTTGTTCCTGGAAGTACCAAGAAATGTGACACAGCAACAGAATCAGTGAAACTGATGTATGAATATCCAAATATTCTGCAATATGCTGCCACATTGTATTAACCCATCCTATGGAATTTTATCATGGTAAGATTTGTAATCTCACTTTGAAATTATATATCTGATTACAAATACAGGTATATTGTATAGATTATTTGAATCGCATGGTTCAGTTCTTACTACGATTGTCACAACAGTTATTATTGATTACATACAGATAATTTGCCCCCCCCCCTGTGAGTCCAGATGTACCATTACCATTAAACATTGCAGATGTACCATTACCATTAAACATTGCAGTTGTCCAGTTGTTGTAAATGCTGCATGAAATAGCAAACACTTGGGAAATGCTAAAATAAAAAATATGTTGGCAGTTGATGGATAAGTTGTGCACCGAGATATGATGTTTTGAGTGTATTTTCCAGAACACTGCTTTTTCTCAATAACAACACTAAATGCCTGTTTGAATTTAACGATTTCACCGCCCTATCACCTCTGTGGTTCAGCCAAATTAAGCAGCTGGTTATGAGGACAAAGCCCAGGCATGTCTCTCTGCCCAGCTACATGTTGTCATGACAACTAACTGTCACAGCAACCACTGGTTGTTGGCAGTGGTGACTGAGGCCTGTAGACAGGTGAAGCATGATTGACCAGCCTGCCTCTCTCTGTCTTGTTTATGTAACCCTGTGTTGCTGCAGTACATGGGTTGCCAAATATCCTGGGTGCCTCTTCCCAGGGATTCTCCCTCATTCATCCCTCAGGGATTTGGGTGCAGTGCTGCTTGTCTCTCAGTTTTGTTATCAGTGGTTCCCACAAATAGTGGGTGGATGGGCTTTCTGGGGAATTGTAATTGGGAAATTAGTAACATTTATCTGTAGTGCTCAGTGTACCCTTTTCAATAGTGATAGTGGAATAATTGATTTATTTCTGCACAAATTATGTGGAAAATTTGAGGAATGACATGTTGGGTGGCCTTGTTTGTGTTGGGTGGCCTTGTTTGTGTTGGGTGGCCTTGTTTGTGTTGGGTGTTAGTCCAGTAAGTGTACAAAGAGTAACATTGTCAGTGAAGTAACCTATATCTGTGTTATTAGTCTATTCACGGGTAAAGTTGCATGTTTATGCTTGGACTGCAGTGTTTGTGACATGTGGTCTGACTGGCCAGATATGTTACCCTGGGGGCATTTAATTAACATGTGCATGTTTTCTAGATAACCTGGTATGATGTATTGAAGGGGTGAGTGTGTGTGGGGTGTATTTCACTCTTACTGCTTCTGCACCTAAAGTAGCAGTCCACTGCCAACTACTAGGGATAATATACTGACCACACATGGAAGGCACCGTCCCTATCCTTGTGGACAACCTCTGTATGCAGCCCCATTTCTGTCAACCACCAGTGTTTGTCAGACAGATAAACTGTGACCTGAGATAAAAGGTCACACATTAGGGGTGACTACACCAGTGTTTATCTAACCCCTCCTGCTTCCTGCTTATAAACACCCTGCAATATTGCTGGCACACCTCATAGTCCAGCAAGCTTGAGAGGGTGTACAAGGGTCTGGGGAGAAGGTTGCTGCTCTGTGTAGTGGATTATCTGATAAGCTGTGGATTATCATGGCAGTGTGATTAGACCCAGCAACCACATACCCTGGCCACTTTGTCTGCTCCTTTACTTTCTCTTACATATCCATGATTTGTACTGACAACAAACAGTCACTTTCACGGGACTTTGTCCCTTAACATTCCCCCTGAACCTGCAGAATAATCATCTTGTCAGGTGAATAGGCTATCAGCTGCCCAGCCACGGGCTGTGTTTTGGTAATCTGTGAGAACCAGGTGCTGAAGCATGTATCTGCTTCAGCATTGATAGCACCAGAGCGCACTGTATCCTATTAGCCGACAGTCAGTCTGCTCAGTAATGTGATAGTTTACAAATGCATTGGCCAACTGGCCAGCATGCAATCTGCCACTTTCTGGTAGATGGCAGCACAGTGCTGCCACCTGGTGATCACCTAGGTAAACATTCTTCCATTTCTCACAGCCAGATTATGTCCACGTGCATGAATTCAACGTATGGTCGCATGGTCACATGGGAACTGATTTGGGATTGGGGGACAGTGGGTCCCCATATTTGGCGAAATTTGTATTCTTGTGAATTTCTGGAGCAATTCAGACAATTGTTTTTTTATATATAGAATTTATGACTCTCCTTGCACTAATTTTTTGAAGTTTTGAAACTAATCTCAAACACCTCCTTCAGTGTGCAAGTAAACTGGGCTTATGGGCCTATGTCATAGCCTACTGTCCCTAATCTCCCTATCAGTTGAGGGGGTTGATTGATGGGAGGAGAGGGCTATGGGGGGACTAGTGATGCAATGTTGTGCCTCATCAACATGTAAACCAAAACTATTCCTTAAAAACTAAATTCTGATAGATATGTTTATTATTTGTTTTATAAGAGTTTTGTTGTACATGTCAGTTGCTTTGTTAATTGCAGAGGAGCTCGGGCTCCCCTGAACGAAATAAGTACGAACACAGCCACAGCCGAAGTAGGTCGCCACCAGAGGTGAACAACGATGCATCAAAGAAGCGTCGAACAGATGACAAGGTAGGCCCTTGAGTCACGATATACACCTGTGCTCAAGTCTCTGCACTTAATATGTGCAAATACTTTCATCTCACAAGGGCCATGGTACTGGATGCATGTCTCGCCCCGTTAAGGAATTAAAACAAATTCTTATTTCTGCTAAGTTAAATTCATTCGTACATCCTGGTGCAGAGATACATACGTCTCATCGTTGAAGTGTTTATCTGTAGCATGTCTGTCTTGTTTGATTTCCCTCACTCACACTGATTGTATGGCAAGATAAACTCCATTTTGGAAGGACACTATGACACATTTACTGAGACAGTGCTACATATTTTATAAGGTCTTTTAAATATTTTTATGGTGGCATAAAGCCATTTGAATATATGTTGTATCATATATATTATTAATATATTTTTATAAAGCTTGATGAATTTACCATACAAAATACCAAATAATATTAACAACTGACATAATTCCACTGGTGCAGATAAACACAGCAGCGTGTGAAATACCTACAAAGGATTAACAAACATGGCATGTCAAAATAAATTGGCTGCAAAAACCACAAATCCATCAGTTGAGCCATTAGTTTTGTTCATGTTCCAACAAGGCCTGTGTAGCCGGAGGTCTAACAAGGCCTGTGTAGATGGAGGTCTACAGTATGACACACAGCAAACAGTCGTCTTTGTGAAATGTTTATTCTACATGTTGTTGTCATGTGTTTGCCCAGGGCAAACATTCAGCCTTCATGCGGATACATGTTTGCACACACAATGTCACAGGTGATGTCTGTGCAAATATGCATGGCCACCTAGTGTGCACGCACACACACATGCACACGAGTGCATATAGATATGGTGTGGTGTGCTGGGTGCGTTTGTTTAATCGTCGTCTAATAGATGATAACAGGTCAATATTTGTGAAGGAAGTCAGGGGTTTAAGCGACCCCCGTCATGTTGACATGGCTCCTGTCTTTAGGGCATATTTACCAAAGGGTCATCTAACTGTTATCTGCATTCGTTCTAATGAATTCATTGAACTTTGTATTTAATAAACCAGACTTATACACCACTTACAAAATGATGTATTTATTTGGAAATGCTAAGTACTTCTTGTGTATGATCATAAAAGAAACTTCATAAACTATTTTGCAGTGTGAATCTAGCCAGGATAACAGAATCATTTTCTCAAGGCCATTGGAAATGTTTGACGAACATCCTGAAAAACCAATGATGGGAAAAAATTAGAAAAATGTTGTTAGGTTGAATATTTTTAAAGGTGCACATTATACTTACAAAACAAATACATTAGTAAGATGTAATGGAGGTATGGTAAAACCAACAGGAAACCATTGAACATATCTTTTCTTTAGGGTGAGTAGATTTTGACGAGATGAATTTTAGCAGTATTCTTGTTATGATGTTAAGAGATGACTGAAGCTTCTGACATCACTGGTCACACATGATGCTCTGTCCCATGTGGACACTGTGGTTGCATTCTGTGTGTTCTTTGACCTTGCCAACGTCAACAGCTGCCAGTGCCTCAACAGTTGTATCACTTGAACAGAGCACAACTACCAATATTGATCTGCTTAATTCATCCATCTTCAGTCTCTGCCGCTCTCGTAGGAGCTCCACAAGTTTGCACAGCTCATCGGTGATAACAACCCCTGGAGCACTTTTATCCACAGACACATCTGAAGTGTTCTTGTAATCTCAACGCACTTGTGTCGTCCACTTTGTTTTCTCATCATTTAGCCCGTATCATATTTCCTCGGCTTAACACAACACTGAGCCAAACCTCAAATTGACATAGTTCACATTTTTGAGTTTCGCCATCCGTTGTAAACATATCCATCAAATACAGGAGAATGAAATATAGACAACAATGTCAGTATGTTGATTCGGACTGTGTATTGGAAGTCATTAAATATATGCATATGATGGTTGCTAAGGCGAAAAATTTAATATTATTATACTATGAATATATAAAAATAACTTTCTGTTCATTGACTGTTATAATTGTTGTTTGCGTTCAGAAAGGGAATAACACTACACTAGTTCGATGTTGACTTTAGATGTTCAACCTATTTGAAATTATGAAAAACTTCTCATTTTATATTGATGACATTACTAAAGATTTTGATTACAGTTTGCACAGTGTGATGATATAAAAATATGACATGAATTTTGGTATACCCAGGTAGTCACATTAAACTAATAGTTTACACACACAAAAACGCAGATAATTTAAATTATTTATTTGATTGTTATGTGAATGAAATTTGACCTTAAAATATGGCTAAACATCCAGATAGTTATGGTCTAGATTTTGAAGACATTGCAAAATAACACATTATTGACTATTCTAGGCTGTGTTACATTTGAACAGTCCTGTTTTCCTTGTGGAGCTGTCGTTTATGTAACATCACAGGCTTCAGTCCCCAGGCCTCTCTCTCTGTTTGCGCTGTGTACATTTTCTTTGCCACTGTCAATATTTGCCACTTGCCCGTGTTGCTTATTCGAGTCGACCCAAGTGCTTGGTGCCATTATCTCAGATGCTTGCACAGGTTTTAGTATTGGTTCATCTCAAACTAGCCAGGTGGCAACACAACACATTCTAGCCATTCAATGAGTGGGTCATGGGCATGGACCATTGGGTCATGCATTATAGGATTAGTGTTTCTATGCACACTTGCATGTTTTAGGGGTATCTTTTGTTGGAATGTGAATATTGTTATTATTTTCACTTTTATTGGGTCATTTAAAGTTGATTCTCTACAAGCGTGGTTACTTTTAAATATTCTACTTATTTACAAGTGTGTATATTCTGTTATTTAGCCATAATTTGCAGTTAAGGGTTTTGGGGAGGGACAGAAACGTCTTCCAAAATGGTACACTAAAACACGTCTATACTTATTTGTTGAGTCACAATTTGCGTACTTGTGTAACATACTTGTATTCATATTATCCTACTCCACAAATCAATAGAATGTGTTTATTCACATGACTGCTATTGATTTAGGCCCTATATATATATATATATATATATATATATATATATATAACTCACAAGATACTACTAAATTGAAATATTTATTTTCACCAGAGTGTTTGTAGTATCTGTCCAGAAGGTTGACCACCACTTAATGCGTGCATCAAAACTTCAGAAGTACTGAAGAGGGGCACCTCGATAAATCAAGTAGAATTAAACACCCTATTCTTATGTAGATACATATTTACCTACTAATATGTATGTAGACACATGGGGCCAGGATGCTTCACAAACAGCATTTCAACAATGTCTGTGACTACAGGCTTTATTCTGTTGGAAATAAACTGAAAAGTTTGTTACATATAAAATAGCATTTTGTGATATACTTGTTTAAATTCACATCCTGCGAAGTAACATCTTGGTTACTATAGTTTGTGATGTTTCATGGTATCGCTGATTGGAACTCCAGGCACTAACATTACCACCAGTTTGAATTTTGCTTTTGAAAAAAAAATTTCTCATATATGGACTTTGTCTTTTTGGTAGCATTTTCTGTGTGGAATATAATTGTAAGCCATGATAGTTTTATGTACGGTATTTGTTGCAGGACAGCGATGGTGAAAAGAGCGACCAAGATCTAGTCGTTGATGATGAGAACCAGGTAAGCACTAACTTGGACTTGTAATAACTACTTAGGTCTCACCAACTGTGGATAAATTAATAAGATAAATTGTGACATTTTTAAAGACCATGATGAATATTTAAAGGTATTTGTGCTTAATGTAAGTTTTTTGGTTTCTAAGAAGTTGGAGCAAGCTTCCTCATACTTCGAGGTGTCGCTAAAAATATTCTATTCAGCAGAAATTTAAGATGGAAAGTGAATGGCCATTGTGACTTGTGTCCTGAATGTTATAGATTGACTGAGTGATTGTGTGTAGCATTACCCCCTCACAGTGGCATTATTATCCCCTCACAGTGGCATTGTTAGCCCCTCACAGTGGCATTATTAGCCCCTCACAGTGGCATTAGCCCCTCATTAGCCCCTCTGGATTAGTTCTCGCCATCAAGTAGTTAGCAATTGGTTAATATTCTTTACAACATGGGACACAGACCATTGAGAATTTCATGGTGTCTTGAACGGACTGAATCTCCCACTGGGACAAATATTACTGGTAGTCGTTGACGAGGGGTGATTTAGGGTTGGAAAATGCGGGTGGTAACTCACTGCGAGTTATATTGTACACCGTGGTTGTGACCTAGTCATGTACTTGCAGTCGACATCACCACAGAATGGAGACCGGTCCCCACGGGAGAACGGACCGAAGGAGAAGATAGCGAAGAAAGAGGGACCTACGAGTCCCCGCAGTGACTCGTCCCACGGCAGCACCCCCTCCTCCAAACACAAGGATGTGAGTCATGTATATATGTTGTTGCTCTCCTCTTTATAATGAGACACATCAACCTCCACAACTGTGGCTGGTACTACTGGAGATACTCAAAAGAGCACTATTCTGAAGTTCCTGTTTTATGGTGGTCAGTGTTTTATTGTACTGAATTGTTATTGTGGCACTGTTGACAATGCCTGCTTGGTGGCATCACAAACACAGTAACGTTCTCATTGTCCACCAGGTAGTATGCCACATGTATACTGGTATGCTAAGGATTTACAATATTGCCATTTAGCACTTGATTGAGTATATATGTCTTTTATATAAAATTATATATCATTATGTTATATACATATACTTACATATATTTTTTCGAATGTACGTTTGTGTGTCTCATATGGTGATATAACACTGATCATGAAGTAGATCATTAAATCAACCCATGGTACAGTTGTCCTCGGTAAAAGCTTATATGATCAATGCAAAAAATTTAAATTCGCACGTAAGTCAGCTGCTATTTACTTGATGGAAATTAGCAATTACCACAGTGAACTTTTCTGTAGCCTTTATTCAATAGGGCCAACGTTGTAGCTCCAGATTGATTACATAAACTTTGCAAGAAAATGTTCTTTTGAATATATTGAGCTTACAAAATATCTGATATAGCAATATTTATTTTTTAGAATTAGCACTGAGTACTTGATGTGTCTTTCTAGCATGAGAAGCCAGGCACGCCAGTGTCGAAATCAGTGACACCGACTAGCTCAGGAGGCGCTACACCCGGGCCCTCGAGTGGATTAAAACCATCATCGAAGGTGCCCCCTTTAGGTATGTATTAGAATTAACCTGACAGATTAACCAGATTCATGAAATTTTCTCAAGCCTGTCACATTTTGATGTCGGTTTCAGTGAGGTCACCAGGTCCACATTTGGTGCAGTAGCAGAAGTATGATGACACTGCCCTCAGTGTCATTACTATCCTGTGTGTCATCACTATTTGTGTCACTAATGTTGATGCGACTGCTATCAGTGTTGTTACTGTGGAGTGATGTTTCAGTAGAATGTTATCATTTCAATTATTTTAAGAGACATGCCCTGCACAAACAAATGGCCAATACCACATTTTGGGCTTTAGATGTAAATTTTGTGTGGAGGTAAAATTACAAATGTTGTGCATCTTCAGGTGATGTACACAAGGCTACAAGTAGACAGAAATGGGTGAAATTTGTTGAAACTAATTGAGCAGATTTTCTGCAGTCAGTTCACACTATCTCCATTTGAAAGCCTTGATTACCTAATCAACAAATGTGATCTCAGCCGGATTACTCGGGTCATAGAAACTGTAGGCAGATGATTGCTACCGGTTGGTGAAATAACTTGTGTTTAAATAATGTACTAGTGTCGGGTATAAGTTACTGTCACCTCATTCCTGTTGTATAAGTCAGATCTACGACAGTGTGCATGCACGGGGTTCACAACTGTTGTATATGTCAGATCCATGACAGTGTGCATGCACGAGGTTCACAACTGTTGTATATGTCAGATCCACGACAGTGTGCATGCACGGGGTTCACAACTGTTGTATATGTCAGATCCATGACAGTGTGCATGCACAGGGTTCACAACTGTTGTATATGTCAGATCCACGACAGTGTGCATGCACGAAGTTCACAACTGTTGTATATGTCAGATCCATGACAGTGTGCATGCACAGGGTTCACAACTGTTGTATATGTCAGATCCATGACAGTGTGCATGCACGAGGTTCACAACTGTTGTCTATGTCAGATCCACGACAGTGTGCATGCACGGGGTTCACAACTGTTGTATATGTCAGATCCATGACAGTGTGCATGCACAGGGTTCACAACTATTGTATATGTCAGATCCACGACAGTGTGCATGCACGAGGTTCACAACTGTTGTATATGTCAGATCCATGACAGTGTGCATGCACAGGGTTCACAACTGTTGTATATGTCAGATCCACGACAGTGTGCATGCACGAGGTTCACAACTGTTGTATATGTCAGATCCACGACAGTGTGCAAGCGCAAGGTTCACAACTGTTGTATATGTCAGATCCATGACAGTGTGCATGCGCGAGGTTCACAACTGTTGTATATGTCAGATCCACGACAGTGTGCATGCGCGAGGTTCACAACTGTTGTATATGTCAGATCCACGACAGTGTGCATGCGCGGGGTTCACAACTGTTGCACACAATGCTTTGCTAGTTGTTGTTGTAGTGTCTTTAGTAATTGTTGTCATAGTAATAACTTTAGTTGTTGTCTTGGTTTGTGTTTTATTCAGTTGCTAAAAACATGAATAATACTCAGGCTGGTCGTTTATTGTCTTGTCGTGTCTTTTACAATCTTCCTGCTTTATTTTGTCATTCTTTGAAGTTTCTTATTGTCCGTGTGAATTTGTCTGACTGTGTAGTTCTTTTCCTTGCATGTTGCTGATAGTTTCTTCTGTCGTAGATAGTAGTATTATATTTTTACGTCATTAGATTATTAGATAAATTATATACATAAAAAATTACATTTATATGTAACAAGTATAACTTGTTAGAATATTTTTACTAAACAGGTCTAGTGGATACTAATATTTTTTGTTGCATGTTACGAGGGGCCCATGTCCTACCTATTTTTTTTCAAGGTGGCAGAGTTTAGCACGATTACTTTAGTGAAGGGAAATCCTTGAAAAGTTAACATTTCATTGGCTAAATTGAAGGCGTTGAAACAGGCCTGGGACAATGCGGTGATGAGAATGAAACAGTAATTTGTAGAATAAAATGGCAAATACAGAAAGAGTGTGTAAATCTTCAAAATTAACGTAGTTTGACAAATATCTACCTTTCGGCACCTACCTTCTCACCTATTGCCTTCTTCAGATACTCTCTCACCTGAGTCTAGATAGTTGCACACAACTTAATATACATCTTGTCCAATTTCACGAAAAGGGTGTGTGGTTTCAGTCCTAATCAAGTGTACAAGTCCCATTAATTAAGTGAGTAACAAAATGAAAATAAAAGAACACAATTTTACAGCAGATTTTACAGTAGAGTTTACCCCCGTCCTGTTGCCCCATTGTTGTTGTACGTTGTTGTTGTACATTGTTGTTGTACGTTGTTGCTGTTGTTGCTCATGCTCTGTTAGTTGCACTGCTCAGAACCCCGTTTCGTCGTGCTTGCCCGCCAGGTGGCTACCCGTATATGCCTCACGTGTCACATGGCTTGCCGGCAGATCTGAGTCCGGGAAGCAGCCTCATGCCTCATAACAACGTCAACAACATGTCTCCTGGCGCCGGGGGCTCGTACGCACGCCCTGCCATGGTAAGTCACCCTCACCCACTGGGAGGGACATTGGGCCATTTTCCATATGTAACCTGTTGCGCCATTACATGGTAGCATGGTAGTAAACTAATGGGTGACTAAGTTTACCCCCCTGGCCTCCCCCTTTGGCTTCCCCTTTCCAGGATTCTAGATACGCCACTGCATTCACCCCAAGCAAATGCTCTTTTATGGTTTTGCTATATTTGCCCTTTTGTGGTTTTGCTATATTTGCCCAGTCAAGAGATACTCAAGACTCGTAAAATATGAGCCCTTGTTAAACTTGACAATATTTTACCTCTCTGTTCTATCTCTGGATATTTTGGCTGATTCTGTCGGCCCTCGTCAGTGGACTGACATTGCTGGGTGTTTTGACCAAAATATCTGGAGAGACAATAGTAAGTTTCTGAGAGGTAAAACTCGCATGTGACATTACAAAGACAGGACGATACATCCATTCAAACACCTTTGTTTAGTTTGCACCAGCCAAACCTGTGTGTTATATTTACGAAACATAAAAAATTTGATTCCGAACTCTTTTTAAATATATGTAAAATTTTGGTCCATTCTAGTTTCTTTGAGCAGTGTCTTATGTGTTACATTTAGAGTTGGTGTGGGCTGGTTGAGAATAGCAGGCAACCTAGTTTTAGGAGTCAGACCACAGTTGAAAATTGCATTGGTGGCCATGTTAACGTTTTGTTAGATTATAAGAAAACGTGACCACTAAAAATTCTGAAACTTTTTCACAGCAACTGCCATCATCTCATTGACATGCTGACCAAGTTTTATCAAAATCACATACCTCCAGCTCTTTTAAAACGACCCGACGTGCGATGCCCATCAATTTTGACAAAAATAGCCTTGTATTAATTCGCCCACGTGGCCCATAGCAGAAAAATTCCCATAAATCCCTCCGCCTTTTAAACTCTAAAAAAATGCACCATTTCACAGCCAATAGCTTCTACAAACAAACCTGTGAATATGCCTGCTCAATTGCACTTATGTCACATCATATGAATTCTTTAAATTCACATATCGCAATTTAATACGCCCTACATTCGTGTGAAACAATAAACAGGAAGGTCAACTGTGGTCTAACCCCAAATAGGGAATTTTTTTGTTTCAGAAAGTGTCAAATTTTATATCAAGTTGCGGCACAGTGTATATGTAGACACATTATGGAACACTCCTACTTGTCAAGTCATTATTATTTGTTTGACAGCCAAGTCTAAACAATGCTTTGTCCGTATTATTAGCTGAAAAACCAGTCACATAATTTAATTATAGGTCGATTTTGACACTTGATAAATCATAGATCATGTACACTAGATTTACATAGCACTGCGAACCAATGAAGCCTGCTTACTGTCCCTTTGAATATAGTAATGAGTTTATTTTTAAATTAGTATTCATATAATTGCTTGATTTTAAACCAAACGTGGCATAACTTTGTAAGAAAATTGGAAATTTTTCACATTTAACAGGATTTAGGGTAAATTCCAATGATTCAGGTTTGTCCAATTTTATTGTTTATGTGACTGCTTTCATACTTATAGTTGATAAGATACAAGGCAAACGGCTTGATTTCGATACGTCACCATAAAAGGGTATCACATGACCAAATGCCAGTCGCGGCCAGATTTGAAAATGCTGATCTACGCAGTGCTTCCAGTGGGTGTGACACAACCAAAATACAACTATTCTGTCCAAATTTGTTACACAATGTTGCTAACGCACTGGGCCACAAGACAAATATCACCAATGATCGCTCTAGTCCAAAATGGTTACCTGTCCCGTCACATACTTATGTCATACCCCCTAATTTTCGCAAACTTTCCATTTTGGCATCCAATCTGTATCATGATGTTCATGATTGCTACTGCTGTCTGCCTTTTCCAAGCAAACTGTTCACTTTTCCTATCAACCTGTGCCTATGGGAATGATTATATCTTATGTTAACCACTTCAGAGTTATGGTTAGCTAGGGATGGGGTTAGCTAGAGATGGGGTTAGCCAGGCATGTGGTTAGCTAAAGATGGGGTTAGCTATGGTTAGGGTTGCAAAGTACTGCACACAACATGAAATTGGTATTGATATGTGGTGAATAGACATTTTGGAAAGGCAACAGTTATTGTTGATATTAAAAATTGCTTATTGTACACTTTTAGCTTACCACAAGTTCTATAATGCTATTTTAGCATATGAAAAATAAAAAAATTGTATTTATTAGCAATGAAATATCATATTAAACATCAATTTGCGCAATATATCAGCTCGTACACATCAAACGTTATAGTACAAAACTAAAATGTATATTTATTTGACATGGTTTATATTTAGTAGATTGGTTATAAGACACCTCTTAAGGGAGACTGTTAAACAGTTTAAATAGTAGCGGCGTTTAACCAGTAATGATCTTGTTCACTAGATGGAATCTATAACATATATATAATAATATAATATTATCCAGTCTGACACCGACAATTGTCTAAGTCAAACACACACAACATGGGACAGGTTAGCAACCGTTTTTATTTATTTTCCAAAATATGAGCCCTAATTATATTATCATAACTGCAAATTATAAAAATTATAAGAAATTTGTTATAACAAACTAATAATTTCATCCAAATTACATGTAATATCCACAATTAAGCTAATAACAACGACCAAAACATAAGCATATCAACATTTTATAACCGTATTTGTGACCCCGACTTACATCTATTTGGAGTCGGACCACAGTTGAAAATTGCATTGGTGGCCATGTTAACGTTTTGTTAGATTATAAGAAAACGTGACCACTAAAAATTCTGAAACTTTTTCACAGCAACTGCCATCATCTCATTGACATGCTGACCAAGTTTTATCAAAATCACACCTCCAGCTTTTTTAAAACGCCCAACGTGCGATGCCCATCAATTTTGACAAAAATAGCCTTGTATTCATGCGCCCTCATGGCCAATAGCAGAAAAATTCCCATAAATCCCTCCTCCGCCTTTTAAACTAAAAAAAATGCACCATTTCACAGCCAATAGCTTCTACAAACAAACCTGTGAATATGCCTGCTCAATTGCACTTATGTCACATCATATGAATTCTTTAAATTCACATATCGCAGTTTAATACGCCCTACATTCGTGTGAAACAATAAACAGGAAGGTCAACTGTGGTCTTACCCCTTTAAACATCACGGGCAACAAACATGTTCTTATATAGGCCTAGTTGTCTATTTTGACTACTGGTGTCAAAGTATTTTCTGGTAAGAAATGGAACATGAGCTTAGAACATAAGCTGTGCATTTGATGCACCATTAAAGTATGATCTGTACGGTGAAGCCCTATACACGCTTTTTATTTTAGGGTGGATTTGAGCCACATTCACACATGAGGACGCCACTAGCAGGGATTCCCGGTGGAAAGCCGTAAGTGCCTACATGAGAGATATAAAATATTAGAAACTTACACATTTTGCAGTCTCTATTAAGTTAATTTTGTTTGATATCAGAAACTATTTTTCAATGCAAAATGAAAATTTATTATTTCTTCACTGCAGATATTCCTGATTTCAAATGTTTCAATTTCACATTGTATATATGATCAGCCACACAAATGAAGAGTACTTTCTTATCTAAAAATTGTTTTGGGCCTTTCTTATTTTCACCAAATGTTTTTAGGGCCTACTCCTTCCACGTGAGTGCTGATGGACAGATGCAGCCGGTTCCTTTTCCGCCCGATGCACTTATTGGGCCCGGGATCCCCCGACACGCCCGCCAGATCAACACGCTCAATCATGGCGAGGTCGTCTGCGCTGTTACCATTAGCAACCCATGCAGACACGTGTACACAGGAGGCAAGGTGCGTCGGGGGGCTTTTTCCATCGGGGCTTCTCATTCAGGGTCAACAAACCCATCTTTCCCACAGCGGTACATCTGTATATCCGTAGATAGTAGATACCTTTTAGCTGTATTCTCAGGACTCTAACATACTTGCTGATATATATACTAACTGTAAATTGTAATGACAGTAGCGTGTGCTGACTGTAACGTACCGACTGTAACATGTGTTACTATAATATGTGCCTACTGTAACCTGTGCTTGCTGTAACGCATAACGTGTTATTGTAACATGTGGATACTGTAACCTGTGCCTACTGTAGGACGTGCCTACGGTGAAGATGTTTAGCAGTCTACCCAGTGTTGTCTTGCAATGAATGCTTAAGTTTTACTGTTGATACACATTTATGTTTTCCTAACATGAATGATTCGTCTGTTGCTTCAGGGATGTGTCAAAGTGTGGGACATCAGTCAGCCGGGAAGTAAGAGCCCTGTCTCCCAGCTCGACTGCCTTGTGAGTATCGTGTCTAATCCACAGTGCTGCCACCTATAAACAGTTTTGTGCATAAATGAATTGGCCATTACTGTGCTTCTTTAAAATATTTTGCAATTAAGTTTTGACAACATTTTATGGTCTTTGACAAGAATTTTTTTTAAGTTTACATGGAGTCTGTAGCTAATCTGATATATAATGTGGAAGTTTACCAATTGTTATGGCTAGTAAAGCGCATTAAGTTCTGTGTAATCATGACAACTTTGCTGTTAACTTAAATGTGATAATATATATATATCTGTTTTGCAGCATATTGTACATGTGTATTTGTGGCGTTACTGCTGTGTTTCCACAGATTATTGAGTCAGCTGGGTGACTATCTATTTAACATTATCCCCAATCATGTCTGTGCTGGATAAACAGTCAGATATTAATGTTGCTATTTTCATGAAATGTCTGATTTTAAATTGTATTAGAAATTACAGTTGAGGCCAGTTTATCTGACGTGATTCGCAGCAGTAATGTATTAATATTAATGAGAGTTTCTGGCAATGTTTTAGAAGTAATGGTAAACTGCAATTAAAAAACGCTGCGATTAGTTGTACAGACCACTGCCATGTTTAGCCAGCACAGATATGGCGGGTTGGTTTTCGCTGTGAAGATGGACTGCCCGTTAACGCGCGCGTGGCACTGTGTTTTTGCAGCCGCGTGAGAACTACATACGCTCAGTGAAACTAGCCAATGAGGGCACTACCCTGGTGGTGGGCGGCGAGGCGAGTTTTCTCTGTATTTGGGATCTTGCCGCCGTAAGTCTACGTTTGTTCTTGCTGCGTTGCCCCCTCTCCTCCGTCCATCACTAGGAGGCATCTGTTTGTTTGCGTTTTCAGCAAAGAGACAACTATATTCGTTCGATTAAGCTCTTGCAAGATGGTCGCACGCTGGTCGTGGGCGGGGAAGCCAGCACTATCTCCGTTTGGGATCTGGCTGCCGTGAGTGGTGTGCTTTTTCTTGTTGGCCGGCAGCCGTTGCCTTGGCAACTCTTCTAGATGCGTCATCTGTTCGGTCTTGACCGCGCATGACCTCTGTCTGACCTTGACCCCCCTCCTCACCCCAGCATGGCTTCTGTTTGTCTGTCGCTAACCTTCTCAGATGTAGTCTACTAACACGTCTATACCTGCATGTGTCTGACCTCTTCACCTCTAACCTACTGGACGACACAGTTTATGATCACAGCCTTGATCGGGCAGACTCCGATATGTGACAGACAGCGATTGTGCTGGTCTGGCATGTGACGAGTCTGCCTTGATCACAGTCGGCCCCCATTAACTCGTACAGTGAAAAGATGCTACACATTGAAACAGTCGCTTGGAGTGAATAGCAGACTTCAAGAAATCTTGTCATTTATAATGTATGAAGACATCTGTTTACAAATGGACTACATAGTAAATAACAATACATGTATATCAACACCACAAACTCTCTGGCTTATACCAGTCAGAAGTCCTCGGTAATAAGCTGGAATATACCATTCAGAAGTCCTGTGTAGTATGTTGGCATATGCTATTTAGAAGTGGTGTGTAATAAGCTGGCATATGCCATTGAGTCTAGTGTAATCGGCTAACTGATGCTGTTAATGAGTCCTGTTTAATCAGTTGTGTAGTCATTTGACTTAATCCATTCATGTAGCTTATTCCAGACATCTGGTAATATCGAGAGTAAGTGATCGGATATATCCAAGTTGAACTATTCCCGGCAGTCACATTTCCTGGTGTCTGTCACACTCCAGTCGCTACTAGTGTATCTCCATCTTGTTCTACTCACATATTTCAGTCTGTTTCATATTAAAACTGTTCACTTATTGTGCCATTTCCTCAGGTATTGTCACATGTTTTATCTGAATAACACCTGTTAAACATTTTGGTTAACTGCCCTAGAAATGTCTATATTTATTTTTTTTAATCTGCTTTTTTATGATGTCTTAAGGAATCTTAAAATACCACTCTCACATCAACATATGACAGAACGTCTTATTTTAAATGTAGACAACATTGATTGAGACCATTATGGTTTTTGTTATATTAAAATATATAGTATTTTGTTGTATTCAAATATATAGTGAATAATATATATTGCTTTAGAAATTTGCAACTTTAGGTAAGAAATAGAGAGTTATAGAAGTGAATACTAGTGCGTAGATATGACGAAGACAGTTTATATGTTGTAAGTGTAATAATTCAGGTGAATGTGTATTGTGTCGTGTGTGGTTGCTGTAGTAGCTGTCTTCTTACAGCCCACACCCCGCATCAAGGCTGAGTTGACGTCGAGCGCCCCAGCCTGCTATGCCCTGGCTATCAGTCCAGACTCCAAGGTCTGCTTCAGCTGCTGCAGCGATGGAAACATTGCAGTATGGGACCTGCATAACCAGACACTTGTCAGGTACGTCAGTGACACATCACTGTGTCAAATATCTGCCCTTCGTCACTGTCCATTAGTGTCAATTGTGTCACTAAATTCAACACTGACTTGCCACATTGTTTGGTTGAATTCCACATTATGGACTGAAAAATATGTGTAAAACCATATACTTATTTCATTGGTTAATCGGTCTATTGCATCCTGATTCAGTGTCGCTATCTGTCAGGCTACAAATGTTTTTTACATTAGACGTAATCCACTAGGTTTTGCCAGAAATCTGGTATGAAGCTTCAACTATACAATGTGTTTGTGTGGCGTCTGTCACAACGTGTTTGTGTGGCGTCTGTCACAATGTGTTTGTGTGGTGTCTGTCACAATGTGTTTGTGTGGCGTCTGTCACAATGTGTTTCTGTGGCGTCTGTCACAATGTGTTTCTGTGGCGTCTGTCACAATGTGTTTCTGTGGCGTCTGTCACTGTTTCCTGACATCCAGAAATTTGAAATAGTTGCTAACCTTGACATGTTCCACTTGCAGACAATTCCAAGGTCACACAGATGGCGCCAGCTGTATAGACCTGTCCCCCGATGGCATGAAGCTGTGGACAGGCGGATTGGACAACACTGTGCGTTCCTGGGATCTGCGTGAGGTTGGTTACACTAACACTGGCATTATAGTTTCTATTATTGATTTTATAATATAGGGTATACAGTGGAACCTTGTTAATCTGGACACCTCAGTCCTCTGTGTATGTGTCTGAATAAAAATTCTGGATAAACAAATCATACAATTAATAAGGTAATTAGTGTATTATTTGTGGAAATTCCGTTCCTGTGAAATGATGTCCGAATGCTGAGGTGTCTGGATTTACAAGGTTCCACTGTTTATGTTTTGAGGTGTCTGGATTAACGAGGTTCCACTGTTTATGTTTTGAGGTGTCTGGATTTACAAGGTTCCACTGTTTATGTTTTGAGGTGTCTGGATTAACGAGGTTCCACTGTTATGTTTTGAGGTGTCTGGATTAACGAGGTTCCACTGTTTATGTTTTGAGGTGTCTGGATTAATGAGGTTCCACTGTTTATGTTTTGAGGTGTCTGGACTAACGAGGTTCCACTGTTTATGTTTTGAGGTGTCTGGATTAACGAGGTTCCACTGTTTATGTTTTGAGCTGTCTGGATTACCGAGGTTCCACTGTTTACATTTTGAGGTGTCTGGATTACCGAGGTTCCACTGTTTACATTTTGAGGTGTCTGGATTAATGAGGTTCCACTGTTTACATTTTGAGGTGTCTGGATTAACGAGGTTCCACTGTTTATGTTTTGAGGTGTCCGGATTAACAAGGTTCCACTGTTTATGTTTTGAGGTATCTGGTTTAACAAGGTTCCACTGTTTATGTTTTGAGGTGTCTGGATTAACAAGGTTCCACTGTTTATGTGTTGTTGTGTGCTACATATCAATCATGTACATTAAGTTATGTAGAAAAGAACATTGTTTATCAAGTTTAAGTATCCTTCCTGAATGCCAGATACATTGTCAGAATTGGTGTATGATATAGTAATGTTTTTACTCATGCAGGATCATAATTTGGTATGAGTACATCTTCTCGTAGAGAGGTTTTTTATAGCACACCACATAAGTAATATATTATGATGTTGGACAAGTTCACTTGTATGACATGACATGTATAGAATGTGTGCATAGCAAACACAAACTGAAATAAAATAAAATATAGATGTTATAAATATGCTGAAAGTGACTGCAGCAATGTAGGCAAATAACAACATGATGTATCCACATAGTTGGTTTGACACGATCAAGTGGTTCCACCTAGTGGACAAGATGAGTACCATTGTCTCTGTGGTGCCATCTGGCAGATCCCATTAAATTGATGGACACTCATGCCATGTGTGTATACAGTGTGCGATGTTTGGCTGTCTGTCTGTAGGGACGACAGTTGCAGCAACACGACTTCTCATCCCAGATCTTCTCCCTTGGGTATTGCCCCACGGGGGAGTGGCTCGCTGTCGGGTAAGTCCCTGCTGGGGTTGAGGGAAAGAGGGAAAGCAGAGAAGAGGCCAGATCGTTATTTGTTTTTTCATAGGCAACCATGTTAACGGCTTTGAGTCCTGTATGCAAAATAATAATTCAGATTTAATCACAATGGCACTTGTTACTGCATGTCAAGGCACTGGCCTGCTCCAGAGTTTTTGTCAAATCGTAAATTGTTTTGAAAAAATCAACTGGAGATGCTTCCTGTCAGATGTCACCAAAAACAAGATATCTTGGCAGTTACAGAAAAAATGCACTTATTTAATTAGTTGTACTCCCAGCACCTAGGGCCAGATGGATATATTTGACATCACAGTGAACTACGTCAGCATGTATGGAACCACGTTTGGCAGATTGCTGTTGGCATCCAGCCAGTAACGACCCCTGACATTTCTCATGAGCCGAGCTGTCTTAAAGCACAACCAATGATAAAGCCCTACCCCTTTTAGCTCTGGCTTGAAGCATTCCACAGTTGACGTGTCACAGCGTCAAAGGTCAAATGTTTGCAATAACACGCTCATCTGCTATTGTTATCCCTGCCGAGATTTGCTTGTCATAAAGGTCACATGCATGTGTGCTGTGGTCATTAATTTCACACTTCTGTGACCACTAGGCGACTACTAGATGTGTGCCTTGTTACCTCGACTTGGTGATCTCTGTCTCTGCGGGTGACAGAGTGATGACTCTTGAGGCGTTTGCGTCATCTTGTTGGTGTGAATGTCAGATGCCACATGGTGGTCTAGGTCTGGGTGTCAGAGCTCTCCAGATTGTCTCTGGCTAGTTGATGTCTTTGTCACCAAGCTGTCACCAGCTCATCTCACAATCTGTCCATAGTGCCTCTCCACGGCATTGGTCCTGTTAACAATGAATGAGTGCAACCTATATTAGCCTCCCTGCCCTGGCTGCAGAATAAGCGAATGTTATGTGCCTGTTTAGTAGCTGATTTTCTATATTGTCACCATCATTTTTGGCTGGTTAATGTAGCAACTTCGCAACATATTTACAATGTGTTTAAATTGTGAAATTTCCAACTTGTTATATTTAATTAAATAGTTCACAAATTCTATAAAGTTGGTAGTTTTTTAAGTATGGCTCATTGGGAGAGTTGAGGTGAGTAAACGTGTGGCGCCACCTAGTGCATAATATGATAGTGCATCATATCTTAGGTGAGTGACCACTTGTCGGTATTGCTCGTGTTAATCATCAAGGGGGCCATTTGTAGCAATTTATTCTAGAATCGCTTGCTACAAGATACATGTGCTGGCCTCTTGCGGCTGAACATACACCCATTTGTTCAAGAGTGTCACTTTTTGCCTGTAAATTAGCATTGGTGCCCAGAATTTTGTTAGATTTTTTAAGCTTATCATGGAGGGTGACGTTATGAGCAATAGCATCCAGTTGTAAACTTTTGTGAAATGGACATAAGGCAGTGATGTTGGGTTTATGACCTAGAGAGTTGGTGGGTGCGTGATGTAAGTTACGCAGCAAGTTTCTTGATAGTGTTGTATGTGTGCTGCAGCATGGAGAGCAGTAATGTGGAGGTTCTGCATCACACTAAGCCTGACAAGTACCAGCTCCACCTACACGAGAGCTGTGTTCTCTCCCTCAAGTTTGCCTACTGCGGCAAATGGTTCGCCAGCACTGGCAAGGACAACATGCTGAATGCATGGAGGACACCATACGGTGCCAGCATATTCCAGGTAGGCACACCAAAGGAATTTATGAAAGTACTTTATTGCCTCTAGCTGAATGTGTATAAAAGAAACATAGACAATGGTGAATGGCAATCAATTATTTAATTTATATGGAATTTTCATACATCATAATTGGGTAAAAATCTTTATAAAAAAAGTGTAAAAAAATCAATATACAGAACGTTGTAGATAATAATTTATTACTGTTTTTTGGTGTTAGTGATGATAGGCTGTAAAATGTGATGCCCTAGACTGTGAAATATGTTCACGTGCCCTAAAATGTTCTGGGTCTGTAAAATATATTCCCATGCCCTAAAATGGTCTGGTTCTGTAAAATATATTCCCATGCCCTCCTGGTCTGTAAAATATATTTATTAAGCTGGTATTAATTTGTTTCAGTCGAAGGAGTCGTCGTCTGTTCTGAGTTGCGACATCTCATCGGATGACAAGTACATCGTGACGGGCTCGGGCGATAAGAAGGCCACATTGTACGAGGTCATATTCTAAATGTGACCCGGGAGTAACGAGGACCAACATTTCTTGACCACACCGAGTGGTCGATGTCCTACGAGCGGTGGAGACGTGATTCCCAAGAATCAGTTTGTCAAGGAAAAACAGTCGTACACAGGATTATACAGAGCGACTCGTAGTAACAGGATATTATTACGTGTGACACATCGAGCGAAGTGTGTTATGGGTACTGTTGTATGAGACAGCTGTTGTCAGGAAAGAGCCGATTGATGATGTTCAGTGCAGCGATTTGAAGAAACTAGAAACTTTAAAGACATGGGAAAATGAAATGACTTTGTATGTGGTCCTCATGGTGGACCTCATGGTGGACCGGTGGGAATTGATGTACAAAAAACGGTGCAGATCTCAGTGATGTGAACTGCAGCGTAAGGATCATTAATGGTGGCAACTTCACCCAAGCAGTGTATTTCTGACACGCACCAAGTTGAGACTGTCGGTGACGATGCCAGTGGCTGGTCGGACACATTCCCGGCGTGCTGTTGTGTTTTGATTTTTAAGGTAGCATAGTCTGATGTCAGGTATTGATGTGCACCGACACAGACGTTTGATTGGTTAATGGAGAGCGGGTGCTTCGATACCGGACTGGATCTCCCAAGCACTTCTCTGTCTACGTTCTTGTACGTGATGAGTGTCTGGCTGAGAGTATAGACAACTGAGGTCTAGGAAGACATCTCATGAATGTCTTCTGTCATCAGACCCACTTGCATCACTCTTTTAAATTATGTGCAGTCTCTTCCACTCTCCAGCTTGCAACGTCTCGCTATTGTAGACCCACTTAGAAATTGCTGTTTGGTATTGTGAAAGTGGACGGATTTCTTTGCATCAACATTGGCTGTTGACCGTAACATAAAGCAGATGTGGGCTGGCTGGCTGATGTCATTTTAATACAAGAACAAAGTAATAAATTCTAGCGTTAAATTGCAGTGGTAATTTTTTCGAATAAAACCAGATTAATGCTGCTTTGTTTTAGAAATAACCAAAACACATTGTCGAAGTCCACCTGTGAACATGTAAATAAACAATGTTGCCACATTGGATATGCCCATATGTAGATGTTTAATTGTCAAGGCCAGTCATGAAGGTCTGTGCGCGTGATGTAGACATTGAACAAGCCCATTTCTCAGGGAGTCGTTCACAGGGCCAGCCCTAGCACCCAGCCAGCCTAGGGGATGGGTGCTGCTCTATGCCTGTTAACGTTAGCTCGGGGAGAGTTGGCGATCAGACGTTCCCTGCTGTTTCACTGGTAGAAGCCAAGGTATGGTTGCAGAGCAGTCTGACTGGGAATTTGATGTAATAAATGTGGGAAACTGTAACATTCATCGTGTGTTTGTTTTGTGTTTAGAGGGTAAACCACGCTGATAGGCACCACATTTGATGACCAATTTATCATTGTTCTGAAATACACCACCCTTCCTGGAAATTTTTTAGAGATTATCTCTTATTTATTCCTAGAAAATTTAAGTTTAAGGATTTACCTTCACAGTAATGCTGACTGATCCGACTTAAAACAACATTCTTAGTGGTATTATTGACATTCACGTAATGCTAAGCTTTGACATGTTAGCAGAGTGGGAGGTTTGTTTCGGTTATAATAAAATAGTCCAGTCCTGGATAAATATTACCAAATTTCACACATTCAAAACCACCACACTTCCCACGGCCCAAGATACACCACTATTCGCAATAGCAAACCAAGCAGCTTACAATAATATATACTAATAAGCACACTTGACTATGCACATGTTGCGTGGAATCCATCTGCATAACTAAAATTGAAGCAAAAAATAGCTGCTTGCTTCGCCTTCAACAATCACCGCAGCACAACTTGTGTCACTGGCCGCTTGAAAGACCTTGCAGGCGGGGCATCAATAATGGGTTTACTTTTAATAATGCCTGCAAAGTAAAATATCTAATTAATATCATGTTCTTGTCCAAAATTTGGCATTCGGCTACCAAAATTATGATTCAAATAAATAGTGATCCAAATAAATTCACCAAAATGCAGTCCCGAATAAATTTTTATTTTCAAATCAAAAGTAGTGCAAACCAGGAATCTACTATCAAATATCGTATCTCCACCCTCATCAAACCAGTTCAAACTGGCTGTGACTAAGTCTGAGTATGACTTCCCTTATCCCTCTTGCACGTCTAGGCAGTCTAAAAGGCCGATTCTACTTGCACAAGATTTTATTATTTCTGGCTTAATCACATCACACAGGTTCACTTGCACAAACCCCCCAGTGCAGTTGGGGGTGGTATCTAACGCACGGACATTGCTGTCTACGTCAACATCTTGACTCTTGCAAGTAGTTAACTGTATGTGCAGGCAAGACAATGATGTAGCAGTAGTTTGGGACTAATATGCTTCATTAACCGGGAGACATTTGCTAAGTTGTCCCCAGGGGTCTTACAGGTCAAAGGCGCTGTCATTACTTCAAGCAGGTATGACACAAATCACAGAAGGTCACACTACTGGGCCCAATGTCATCACCACAACAGACAAATGTCAAAAGTTAAACCAGATGACTACACAAATCAGGTCTCAAATAACTCCTGACTACTCATGTCAGCTTAAGAACTGTCAAGATTCTTTAGACTGCCTGCTCCATCTCCACCAGATCATCTTACTAAAAGTATTATGTGGTTTGTGAACACAAATATTTGGTTACCCACTCTTCAACAATGAACTGTGGCTTATGAGTAGAGAGCTTGTGGTCAGGAACATGTTCCAACCCACTGTTCACTGGCTGTCCTGGCTCATCAACTCTGTAAAAAAACATCACTGTTGGCCCACCTAACATTTCTTGTTTTATGTTTATTTGGAAAATACTTGAAAACATTGTTACATGCTGCCAATCATATATTAAATGTTTTCCAGTGCGTCTTATTCTACATAATGGCCCTTTAAAAAATATGCAATCTTATTACTATAAGTATGAACAATGATATTATTTAAATAATTACTGGTCAGTTCACTCTCTCATGGGTTCTCTCTGATGAGATTTACATTTCTTCAAATGACTGAGAACAGATTAATGACTTTGCATAGACTTCGCAAGAAGGACATAATATATAAGCTAGAAAGAACACAATGAAGAGCAGCTAAAATTATTCCAGAATTGAGAGACATTAGTTATGAAAGCTGCTTATTACAATGTGGTTTGACAACACTAGAGACCAGGAGACTAAGAGGAGACCAAATATAGAAGTGTTTAAAATATGAGGTTATGAGGATATTGATAGGAATATGTTCTTTAAACTTAAAGAAGGCAGTAGAACCAGAGGACACAAAGCAGCATTAGTTAAGGAACAGTGTAGGTTGGACATGAAAAAGTACTCATTCTCAAATGAATGGAACAAACTGTCAAATAATTGTGTTAATGTTAGTAGTGTGAATATATTTTAAAATAAAATTGACAGATATCTGATAAGGGCGGGCTGTATATAGATGATAAAATTGTTAGACTCTTGATAAGCCAATGGCTTCATTGTCCACTTGCCATCTGGTCTGGAACTTGTAGTTTTAGATGACAATCTTGTTAAATAATACAACAAGATTGGAATGAAGAAACAGCTGAGAAGCAGTCATTGGGAGCAGATTGTAATGTGCAGGACACATACTGAGGGTGGCAGGTGGTAGACCAACATTATGGTGGAGGGATAGTGTGAGCAGAGACTGGGAAAGACAATTGTAAACTGTAATATACAAGACATATACTGAGGGTTGTAGAAGAGGAAGACCAACATTATGGTGGAGGGATAGTGTGAGCAGAGACTGGGAAAGACAATTGTAAACTGTAATATACAGGACATATACTGAGGGTGGTAGAAGAGGAAGACCAACATTATGGTGGAGGGATAGTGTGAGCAGAGACTGGGAAAGACAATTGTAAACTGTAATGTGCAGGACATATACTGAGGGTGGTAGAAGAGGAAGACCAACATTATGGTGGAGAGGTAGTGTGAGCAGAGACTGGGAAAGACAATTGTAAACTGTAATATACAGGACATATACCGAGGGTGGTAGAAGAGGAAGACCAACATTATGGTGGAGGGATAGTGTGAGCAGAGACTGGGAAAGACAATTGTAAACTGTAATATACAAGACATATACTGAGGGTGGTAGAAGAGGAAGACCAACATTATGGTGGAGGGATAGTGTGAGCAGAGACTGGGAAAGACAATTGTAAACTGTAATATACAAGACATATACTGAGGGTTGTAGAAGAGGAAGACCAACATTATGGTGGAGAGATAGTGTGAGCAGAGACTGGGAAAGACAATTGTAAACTGTAATATACAGGACATATACCGAGGGTGGTAGAAGAGGAAGACCAACATTATGGTGGAGGGATAGTGTGAGCAGAGACTGGGAAAGACAATTGTAAACTGTAATATACAAGACATATACTGAGGGTGGTAGAAGAGGAAGACCAACGTTATGGTGGAGAGATAGTGTGAGCAGAGACTGGGAAAGACAATTGTAAACTGTAATATACAGGACATATACTGAGGGTGGTAGAAGAGGAAGACCAACATTATGGTGGAGGGATAGTGTGAGCAGACACTGGGAAAGACAATTGTAAACTGTAATGTGCAGGACATATACTGAGGGTGGTAGAAGAGGAAGACCAACATTATGGTGGAGGGATAGTGTGAGCAGAGACTGGGAAAGACAATTGTAAACTGTAATATACAGGACATATACTGAGGGTGGTAGAAGAGGAAGACCAACATTATGGTGGAGGGATAGTGTGAGCAGAGACTGGGAAAGACAATTATAAACTGTAATATACAGGACATATACTGAGGGTGGTAGAAGAGGAAGACCAACATTATGGTGGAGGGATAGTGTGAGCAGAGACTGGGAAAGACAATTGTAAACTGTAATATACAGGACATATACTGAGGGTGGTAGAAGAGGAAGACCAACATTATGGTGGAGGGATAGTGTGAGCAGAGACTGGGAAAGACAGTTGTAAACTGTAATGTGCAGGACATATACTGAGGGTGGTAGAAGAGGAAGACCAACATTATGGTGGAGGGATAGTGTGAGCAGAGACTGGGAAAGACAATTGTAAACTGTAATATACAGGACATATACTGAGGGTGGTAGAAGAGGAAGACCAACATTATGGTGGAGGGATAGTGTGAGCAGACACTGGGAAAGACAATTGTAAACTGTAATGTGCAGGACATATACTGAGGGTGGTAGAAGAGGAAGACCAACATTATGGTGGAGGGATAGTGTGAGCAGACACTGGGAAAGACAATTGTAAACTGTAATGTGCAGGACATATACTGAGGGTGGTAGAAGAGGAAGACCAACATTATGGTGGAGGGATAGTGTGAGCAGAGACTGGGAAAGACAATTGTAAACTGTAATATACAAGACATATACTGAGGGTGGTAGAAGAGGAAGACCAACATTATGGTGGAGGGATAGTGTGAGCAGACACTGGGAAAGACAATTGTAAACTGTAATGTGCAGGACATATACTGAGGGTGGTAGAAGAGGAAGACCAACATTATGGTGGAGGGATAGTGTGAGCAGAGACTGGGAAAGACAATTGTAAACTGTAATATACAAGACATATACTGAGGGTTGTAGAAGAGGAAGACCAACATTATGGTGGAGAGATAGTGTGAGCAGAGACTGGGAAAGACAATTGTAAACTGTAATATACAGGACATATACTGAGGGTGGTAGAAGAGGAAGACCAACATTATGGTGGAGGGATAGTGTGAGCAGACACTGGGAAAGACAATTGTAAACTGTAATGTGCAGGACATATACTGAGGGTGGTAGAAGAGGAAGACCAACATTATGGTGGAGGGATAGTGTGAGCAGAGACTGGGAAAGACAATTGTAAACTGTAATATACAGGACATATACTGAGTGTGGTAGAAGAGGAAGACCAACATTATGGTGGAGGGATAGTGTGAGCAGAGACTGGGAAAGACAATTGTAAACTGTAATATACAGGACATATACTGAGGGTGGTAGAAGAGGAAGACCAACATTATGGTGGAGGGATAGTGTGAGCAGAGACTGGGAAAGACAATTGTAAACTGTAATATACAGGACATATACTGAGGGTGGTAGAAGAGGAAGACCAACATTATGGTGGAGGGATAGTGTGAGCAGAGACTGGGAAAGACAATTGTAAACTGTAATATACAGGACATATACTGAGGGTGGTAGAAGAGGAAGACCAACATTATGGTGGAGGGATAGTGTGAGCAGAGACTGGGAAAGACAATTGTAAACTGTAATATACAAGACATATACTGAGGGTGGTAGAAGAGGAAGGCCAACATTATGGTGGAGGGATAGTGTGAGCAGAGACTGGGAAAGACAATTGTAAACTGTAATGTGCAGGACATTTATTGAGGGTGGTAGAAGAGGAAGACCAACATTATGGTGGAGGGATAGTGTGAGCAGACACTGGGAAAGACAATTGTAAACTGTAACGTGCATGACATATACTGAGGGTGGTAGAAGAGGAAGACCAACATTATGTTGGAGGGATAGTGTGAGCAGAGACTGGGAAAGACAATTTTAAACTGTAATATACAGGACATATACTGAGGGTGGTAGAAGAGGAAGAACAACATTATGGTGGAGAGATAGTGTGAGCAGAGACTGGGAAAGACAATTGTAAACTGTAATATACAGGACATATACTGAGGGTGGTAGAAGAGGAAGACCAACATTATGGTGGAGGGATAGTGTGAGCAGAGACTGGGAAAGACAATTGTAAACTGTAATATACAGGACATATACTGAGGGTGGTAGAAGAGAAAGACCAACATTATGGTGGAGGGATAGTGTGAGCAGAGACTGGGAAAGACAATTGTAAACTGTAACGTGCATGACATATACTGAGGGTGGTAGAAGAGGAAGACCAACATTATGGTGGAGGGATAGTGTGAGCAGAGACTGGGAAAGACAATTGTAAACTGTAATATACAGGACATATACTGAGGGTGGTAGAAGAGGAAGACCAACATTATGGTGGAGAGATAGTGTGAGCAGACACTGGGAAAGACAATTGTAAACTGTAACGTGCATGACATATACTGAGGGTGGTAGAAGAGGAAGACCAACATTATGGTGGAGGGATAGTGTGAGCAGAGACTGGGAAAGACAATTGTAAACTGTAATATACAGGACATATACTGAGGGTGGTAGAAGAGGAAGACCAACATTATGGTGGAGGGATAGTGTGAGCAGAGACTGGGAAAGACAATTGTAAACTGTAATATACAGGACATATACTGAGGGTGGTAGAAGAGGAAGACCAACATTATGGTGGAGGGATAGTGTGAGCAGAGACTGGGAAAGATAATTGTAAACTGTAACGTGCATGACATATACTGAGGGTGGTAGAAGAGGAAGACCAACATTATGGTGGAGGGATAGTGTGAGCAGAGACTGGGAAAGACAATTGTAAACTGTAATATACAGGACATATACTGAGGGTGGTAGAAGAGGAAGACCAACATTATGGTGGAGGGATAGTGTGAGCAGAGACTGGGAAAGACAATTGTAAACTGTAACGTGCATGACATATACTGAGGGTGGTAGAAGAGGAAGACCAACATTATGGTGGAGGGATAGTGTGAGCAGAGACTGGGAAAGACAATTGTAAACTGTAATATACAGGACATATACTGAGGGTGGTAGAAGAGGAAGACCAACATTATGGTGGAGAGATAGTATGAGCAGACACTGGGAAAGACAATTGTAAACTGTAATATACAGGACATATACTGAGGGTGGTAGAAGAGGAAGACCAACATTATGGTGGAGGGATAGTGTGAGCAGAGACTGGGAAAGACAATTGTAAACTGTAATATACAGGACATATACTGAGGGTTGTAGAAGAGGAAGACCAACATTATGGTGGAGGGATAGTGTGAGCAGAGACTGGGAAAGACAATTGTAAACTGTAATATACAGGACATATACTGAGGGTGGTAGAAGAGGAAGACCAACATTATGGTGGAGGGATAGTGTGAGCAGAGACTGGGAAAGACAATTGTAAACTGTAATATACAGGACATATACTGAGGGTGGTAGAAGAGGAAGACCAACATTATGGTGGAGGGATAGTGTGAGCAGAGACTGGGAAAGACAATTGTAAACTGTAATATACAGGACATATACTGAGGGTGGTAGAAGAGGAAGACCAACATTATGGTGGAGGGATAGTGTGAGCAGAGACTGGGAAAGACAATTGTAAACTGTAATATACAGGACATATACTGAGGGTGGTAGAAGAGGAAGACCAACATTATGGTGGAGGGATAGTGTGAGCAGAGACTGGGAAAGACAATTGTAAACTGTAATATACAGGACATATACTGAGGGTGGTAGAAGAGGAAGACCAACATTATGGTGGAGGGATAGTGTGAGCAGAGACTGGGAAAGACAATTGTAAACTGTAATATACAGGACATATACTGAGGGTGGTAGAAGAGGAAGACCAACATTATGGTGGAGGGATAGTGTGAGCAGAGACTGGGAAAGACAATTGTAAACTGTAATATACAGGACATATACTGAGGGTGGTAGAAGAGGAAGACCAACATTATGGTGGAGGGATAGTGTGAGCAGACTGGGAAAGACAATTGTAAACTGTAATGTGCAGGACATTTATTGAGGGTGGTAGAAGAGGAAGACCAACATTATGGTGGAGGGATAGTGTGAGCAGACACTGGGAAAGACAATTGTAAACTGTAATGTGCAGGACATTTATTGAGGGTGGTAGAAGAGGAAGACCAACATTATGGTGGAGGGATAGTGTGAGCAGACACTGGGAAAGACAATTGTAAACTGTAATGTGCAGGACATTTATTGAGGGTGGTAGAAGAGGAAGACCAACATTATGGTGGAGAGATAGTGTGAGCAGACACTGGGAAAGACAATTGTAAACTGTAACGTGCATGACATATACTGAGGGTGGTAGAAGAGGAAGACCAACATTATGGTGGAGGGATAGTGTGAGCAGAGACTGGGAAAGACAATTGTAAACTGTAATATACAGGACATATACTGAGGGTGGTAGAAGAGGAAGACCAACATAATGGTGGAGGGATAGTGTGAGCAGAGACTGGGAAAGACAATTGTAAACTGTAATATACAGGACATATACTGAGGGTGGTAGAAGAGGAAGACCAACATTATGGTGGAGGGATAGTGTGAGCAGAGACTGGGAAAGACAATTGTAAACTGTAATATACAGGACATATACTGAGGGTGGTAGAAGAGGAAGACCAACATTATGGTGGAGGGATAGTGTGAGCAGACTGGGAAAGACAATTGTAAACTGTAATGTGCAGGACATTTATTGAGGGTGGTAGAAGAGGAAGACCAACATTATGGTGGAGGGATAGTGTGAGCAGACACTGGGAAAGACAATTGTAAACTGTAATGTGCAGGACATTTATTGAGGGTGGTAGAAGAGGAAGACCAACATTATGGTGGAGGGATAGTGTGAGCAGACACTGGGAAAGACAATTGTAAACTGTAACGTGCAGGACATATACTGAGGGTGGTAGAAGAGGAAGACCAACATTATGGTGGAGGGATAGTGTGAGCAGAGACTGGGAAAGACAATTGTACACTGTAACGTGCAGGACACATACTGAGGGTGGTAGAAGAAGAAGACCAACATTATGGTGGAGGGATAGTGTGAGCAGAGACTGGGAAAGACAATTGTAAACTGTAATATACAGGACATTTATTGAGGGTGGTAGAAGAGGAAGACCAACATTATGGTGGAGGGATAGTGTGAGCAGACACTGGGAAAGACAATTGTAAACTGTAATGTGCAGGACATTTATTGAGGGTGGTAGAAGAGGAAGACCAACATTATGGTGGAGGGATATGTGAGCAGACACTGGGAAAGACAATTGTAAACTGTAATGTGCAGGACATTTATTGAGGGTGGTAGAAGAGGAAGACCAACATTATGGTGGAGAGATAGTGTGAGCAGACACTGGGAAAGACAATTGTAAACTGTAACGTGCATGACATATACTGAGGGTGGTAGAAGAGGAAGACCAACATTATGGTGGAGGGATAGTGTGAGCAGAGACTGGGAAAGACAATTGTAAACTGTAATATACAGGACATATACTGAGGGTGGTAGAAGAGGAAGACCAACATAATGGTGGAGGGATAGTGTGAGCAGAGACTGGGAAAGACAATTGTAAACTGTAATATACAGGACATATACTGAGGGTGGAAGAAGAGGAAGACCAACATTATGGTGGAGGGATAGTGTGAGCAGAGACTGGGAAAGACAATTGTAAACTGTAATATACAGGACATATACTGAGGGTGGAAGAAGAGGAAGACCAACATTATGGTGGAGGGATAGTGTGAGCAGAGACTGGGAAAGACAATTGTAAACTGTAACGTGCATGACATATACTGAGGGTGGTAGAAGAGGAAGACCAACATTATGGTGGAGGGATAGTGTGAGCAGAGACTGGGAAAGACAATTGTAAACTGTAATATACAAGACATATACTGAGGGTGGTAGAAGAGGAAGACCAACATTATGGTGGAGGGATAGTGTGAGCAGAGACTGGGAAAGACAATTGTAAACTGTAATATACAGGACATATACTGAGGGTGGAAGAAGAGGAAGACCAACATTATGGTGGAGAGATAGTGTGAGCAGAGACTGGGAAAGACAATTGTAAACTGTAACGTGCATGACATATACTGAGGGTGGTAGAAGAGGAAGACCAACATTATGGTGGAGGGATAGTGTGAGCAGAGACTGGGAAAGACAATTGTAAACTGTAATATACAAGACATATACTGAGGGTGGTAGAAGAGGAAGACCAACATTATGGTGGAGGGATAGTGTGAGCAGAGACTGGGAAAGACAATTGTAAACTGTAATATACAAGACATATACTGAGGGTGGTAGAAGAGGAAGACCAACATTATGGTGGAGGGATAGTGTGAACAGACTGGGAAAGACAATTGTAAACTGTAATGTGCAGGACATTTATTGAGGGTGGTAGAAGAGGAAGACCAACATTATGGTGGAGGGATAGTGTGAGCAGACACTGGGAAAGACAATTGTAAACTGTAATGTGCAGGACATTTATTGAGGGTGGTAGAAGAGGAAGACCAACATTATGGTGGAGGGATAGTGTGAGCAGAGACTGGGAAAGACAATTGTAAACTGTAATATACAAGACATATACTGAGGGTGGTAGAAGAGGAAGACCAACATTATGGTGGAGGGATAGTGTGAGCAGAGATTGGGAAAGACAATTGTAAACTGTAATATACAGGACATATACTGAGGGTGGAAGAAGAGGAAGACCAACATTATGGTGGAGGGATAGTGTGAGCAGAGACTGGGAAAGACAATTGTAAACTGTAATATACAGGACATATACTGAGGTTGGAAGAAGAGGAAGACCAACATTATGGTGGAGGGACAGTGTGAGCAGAGACTGGGAAAGACAATTGTACACTGTAACGTGCAGGACACATACTGAGGGTGGTAGAAGAAGAAGACCAACATTATGGTGGAGGGACAGTGTGAGCAGAGACTGGGAAAGACATTTGTAAACTGCAGAGAATGACAGAAGAGTTAGAGAGATGGAGATAAGTCATCCAGACAACAGAACAGATTTTCTGATGTGGTCCCAGGCAAAAGGTTAAGGAGAAGATTAATTAATTAAAGCTAAATGCAGATACGAGTTCCTTCTTCTTATCTTCACAAAGGAGATGCATTCTTCCCCCTCCTGAGTCGGTCATACCAGCACCATTGAGTTCTTTTTATATCCATTTAAATTTTCCAAAATATATATTTTAGAATTGTGCCTATTATTTTACCACCTTCATCTGATTTGTTGCATTCATTAACATATCTTCCTGTTTCCAAAATTGCAACTGTTTATGTTAGCAGTGAGATTATTATATCTCCCTCCTTCACAATATCTCAAGGATTGTGTGCAAAACTGTCTAGCAAAGGTATCTTACCGGTCTACTTCTTTCTCTCTTCTGAAATCTTAGCACATCAACCCCACAGTATTTTCAAAAGCCTACTTAGTGCTTTCATCTACACAGCCAGTATTTTATTCCTGCAAAGGCTGGCTCGATCATCTAGCATTAATCAACTTGTTGGTCGCTGAATTACGATAAATATCTCCACTAGACATTTTTCTGTTGCCACGGCTCTGCATGCCTGTCATCCCAGTGATGATTTAGAATCAAGTACAAAGCTCCGATACTGCTCAGTCGTTCGACACACTCTATCGCTAACTCCACATACTTTAGTATAATCTCCTAGAAGAATTGTTTTCTTCTTCCTCTTGGTCTCCTGCTTTGTGGTGGCGACATCATTTAACTTGTTAAAAGTACATTCTTATATAGCGCGGTATCCAGTCCTTGGAACTATTCAAAGCGCTTTACACTTCACCCCCTGGCAGGAAGACTTCTCGACTTCTCTGGGAAGTTGTGTTCCAAATCACCTAAGAGAACAACCCTAGAGACAAGAAGATAAAATATTGTATTTTTTTACAAATATCTCAGAGGATACACATAGATAAATAATTGTAGGACTCCCATTAAGCCAATGGCTTCCTTGTCCACTTGTCATCTGGGTTTTTTGTTTTGGATTACAATCTTGTTTTTAAAATAATCTTTTCTTGTTAAATCATCGACTCCAGGCCCAGAGGATCACAGCGCTATACAAATATTATAACTATTGTATTGAACAATAACCAGAGACACACACTGAGTTGTTTTGGGTAATTGTATGTTTGAATATCATAGTACACATGAGTCTTTGTCAGACATTCTCTTGCTCTCAAGTGAATGCTTCTCAGAAAGAATATCAAGTACATTTAAAAAATGGTTTATTGGTACAATTGCTATCTAACAAACCTAATTGAAGATGTATAGCTAATATACGTGATACAGTACTAGATACAAACAATAGTAACGCCTGTGGCCATACATGGGTCCAACCACAATTGTACATCTATTTTGTACAGGAGTCCCACAAGGGGTCAGACCATGATATTTGATAATTTACATTCATTTCAAACAAGCATAGTAATTAAAACTGTCATTACAATGCTCCTGACAAAAAATAGTAGGTGATCTGTACCCACATGACAGTCAACATACTGAGATACTGTATATTGGTCTGTACCCACATGCCAGTCAACATACTGAGACATAGTGGTTTGCACCCACATACCAGTTCACATACTGAATGAATAGCTTCACACATACTTCCCAATAACACATTCACACCTAGGAGTTGCCACTGCATCAGTTATGCGCCTCCCATTATTCCAGCAAAGCTCTTTGCTACGGCCTCCTAGACACGCTGCCTGTCTCAGTCCATTATCTCACACACGATGTGGCCAGTCTACAGCGCCACCTAGAAACCATATTTTGCCTGCGTTTGACGCCGCGTCGTCTTGTTCTGCGCCCACTGGTTCTTCAAGTCAAACTCACGTTCTTTTGCCTACAAACACAGCGAAACAGAGCATTACAACGCAGCCTGACAGTCTGCTCGAACAGAGCATTACAACGCAACCTGACAGTCTGCTCGAACAGAACATTACAGCACAGCCTGCCAGTTTGCTCGAACAGAACATTACAGTGTAGCTTGACAGCCTGCTCGAACAGAACATTACAACACAGTCTCAGTCTGCTCAAGCAGAACATTACAACACAGTCTGCTCAAGCAGAACATTACAACACAGTCTGACAGTCTGCTGAACAGAAACAGTCTTACACAGATGATGGCAAGATGACACATTCATACCATTTATTCTCTGTGACTGAAAAGAGCCCTACTTCTACATGGCTGTGAGTCACGGCCAATGACTAAACAATCAGAAAAGAACATACAAGCAACAGAAATGTGGTTCTTGAAAAGAATGCTGAGAGTATCGTGGACAGAGAAGACAAATAATGAAGACATTCTCAGAAGACGAAACGCAAAAAGGAATATCATGTGCAAAATTAGGAAATGACAAGCAACATTTATGGGCAGGCTTGATGAGAAAGGGAAATTTAGAACTGACAATGGCAAAGATTGAGGGGTCACATGGACCCAGGGGGCATCCATCAAGTGCCCGGGCAACCCCCTTTATTTTGGCTATAATTTTCGTCATCAAGTCAAAATTAGCCTTAGTTATCGTGACACTATGAAGTGGCGCCCTCCTAGGCAAGCTTCTCAGTTGAGGAAATTTCTAACATGCAAAGTAGGGGCATTGCCCCCAGTACTGCTATTTACCCCCCAGTCATTCTGATTTGTCCCCACATTCTATTAGGCTTACAAACCTATGTGAGAGACAATCACCATAAAGGTTTATATGCGTTACTCTCCATCAAAAGCAGAATATTGCTCTGAAAGGTTTCGTAGATTTGTTTTATTCCATCTTCGATGACGAGACCTTTGACATATCAAAAAAGAACAGTTAAGCTGTGTCCTGAAACATAAAAATGAGAAGATCTTGTTAAATGTTGTGTTACTCCAGAGTTACATGCGCAGCTAACGCCGAAAAGGTCAAGCAGCTCGGCTTGGACATCCGAAAGATGCACGATCATTATTGTCTGAGAATATGGCCGGGAAGATGAATGGAGTGGCTGCTCAGATGCAGGCAAAAAAAACCCAAAACCCGTGGCAGATTACCATAAGGGCAACTGGAACACACGCCCGAGCTCCTGAGGGCCCCACTCAAAAAAAAATCCTTAAATTCAATATATATAGGCCTAGCTAGGCAGAGTTCAAAATACCAAAATTGGGATTTTCTCAGTGAGAAGTCGTGAATAATGGGTGAAAGGTCAAACTTCTCCCTTTGTGAGATTCTAGACAGGCCACTCGACTGACATGAACAAGAGGAAGTTCATCCTCTTTTGTCCCATTGTCAAGCACAAATAATTTTTATCCATTTCATTTGCGAAAAATGCATGCTCTACACTGCAATCACACATACCAACAGACAGACATACAGGTGTAGTGCTCTACACTGCAATCACACATAACAACAGACAGAGATACAGGCGTAGTGCTCTACACTGCAATCACACATACCAACAGACAGACATACAGGCGTAGTGCTCTACACTGCAATCACACATACCAACAGACAGACATACAGGCGTAGTGCTCTACACTGCAATCACACATACCAACAGACAGACATACAGGCGTAGTGCTCTACACTGCAATCACACATACCAACAGACAGAGATACAGGCGTAGTGCTCTACACTGCAATCACACATACCAACAGACAGAGATACAGGCGTAGTGCTCTACACTGCAATCACACATACCAACAGACAGAGATACAGGCGTAGTGCTCTACACTGCAATCACATATACAAACAGACAGAGATACAGGCGTAGTGCTCTACACTGCAATCACACATAACAACAGACAGACATACAGGCATAGTGCTCTACACTGCAATCACACATACCAACAGACAGACATACAGGCGTAGTGCTCTACACTGCAATCACACATACCAACATACAGAGATACAGGCGTAGTGCTCTACACTGCAATCACACATACCAACAGACAGAGATACAGGCGTAGTGCTCTACACTGCAATCACACATACCAACAGACAGACATACAGGCATAGTGCTCTACACTGCAATCACACATAACAACAGACAGACATACAGGCGTAGTGCTCTACACTGCAATCACACATACCAACAGACAGAGATACAGGCGTAGTGCTCTACACTGCAATCACACATACCAACAGACAGAGATACAGGCGTAGTGCTCTACACTGCAATCACACATACCAACAGACAGAGATACAGGCGTAGTGCTCTACACTGCAATCACACATACCAACCAACAGACAGAGATACAGGCGTAGTGCTCTACACTGCAATCACACATAACAACAGACAGACATACAGGCATAGTGCTCTACACTGCAATCACACATACCAACAGACAGACATACAGGCGTAGTGCTCTACACTGCAATCACACATACCAACAGACAGAGATACAGGCGAAGTGCTCTACACTGCAATCACACATACCAACAGACAGAGATACAGGCGTAGTGCTCTACACTGCAATCACACATAACAACAGACAGAGATACAGGCGTAGTGCTCTACACTGCAATCACACATACCAACAGACAGAGATACAGGCGTAGTGCTCTACACTGCAATCACACATACCAACAGACAGACATACAGGCGTAGTGCTCTACACTGCAATCACACATAACAACAGACAGACATACAGGCGTAGTGCTCTACACTGCAATCACACATACCAACAGACAGAGATACAGGCGTAGTGCTCTACACTGCAATCACACATACCAACAGACAGAGATACAGGCGTAGTGCTCTACACTGCAATCACACATACCAACAGACAGACATACAGGCATAGTGCTCTACACTGCAATCACACATAACAACAGACAGACATACAGGCGTAGTGCTCTACACTGCAATCACACATACCAACAGACAGAGATACAGGCGTAGTGCTCTACACTGCAATCACACATACCAACAGACAGAGATACAGGCGTAGTGCTCTACACTGCAATCACACATAACAACAGACAGAGATACAGGCGTAGTGCTCTACACTGCAATCACACATACCAACAGACAGAGATACAGGCGTAGTGTTCTACACTGCAATCACACATAACAACAGACAGAGATACAGGCGTAGTGCTCTACACTGCAATCACAAATAACAACAGACAGAGATACAGGCATAGTGCTCTACACTGCAATCACACATACCAACAGACAGAGATACAGGCGTAGTGCTCTACACTGCAATCACACATACCAACAGACAGAGATACAGGCGTAGTGCTCTACACTGCAATCACACATAACAACAGACAGACATACAGGCGTAGTGTTCTACACTGCAATCACACATACCAACAGACAGAGATACAGGCATAGTGCTCTACACTGCAATCACACATACCAACAGACAGAGATACAGGCGTAGTGCTCTACACTGCAATCACACATACCAACAGACAGACATACAGGCGTAGTGCTCTACACTGCAATCACACATAACAACAGACAGACATACAGGCGTAGTGCTCTACACTGCAATCACACATACCAACAGACAGAGATACAGGCGTAGTGCTCTACACTGCAATCACACATACCAACAGACAGACATACAGGCGTAGTGCTCTACACTGCAATCACACATAACAACAGACAGACATACAGGCGTAGTGCTCTACACTGCAATCACACATACCAACAGACAGAGATACAGGCGTAGTGCTCTACACTGCAATCACACATACCAACAGACAGAGATACAGGCGTAGTGCTCTACACTGCAATCACACATAACAACAGACAGAGATACAGGCATAGTGCTCTACACTGCAATCACACATACCAACAGACAGACATACAGGCGTAGTGCTCTACACTGCAATCACACATACCAACAGACAGAGATACAGGCGTAGTGTTCTACACTGCAATCACACATACCAACAGACAGAGATACAGGCATAGTGCTCTACACTGCAATCACACATACCAACAGACAGAGATACAGGCGTAGTGCTCTACACTGCAATCACACATAACAACAGACAGACATACAGGCGTAGTGTTCTACACTGCAATCACACATACCAACAGACAGAGATACAGGCATAGTGCTCTACACTGCAATCACACATACCAACAGACAGAGATACAGGCGTAGTGCTCTACACTGCAATCACACATACCAACAGACAGACATACAGGCGTAGTGCTCTACACTGCAATCACACATAACAACAGACAGACATACAGGCATAGTGCTCTACACTGCAATCACACATAACAACAGACAGAGATACAGGCGTAGTGCTCTACACTGCAATCACACATACCAACAGACAGAGATACAGGCGTAGTGTTCTACACTGCAATCACACATAACAACAGACAGAGATACAGGCATAGTGCTCTACACTGCAATCACACATACCAACAGACAGAGATACAGGCGTAGTGTTCTACACTGCAATCACACATAACAACAGACAGAGATACAGGCGTAGTGCTCTACACTGCAATCACACATACCAACAGACAGACATACAGGCGTAGTGCTCTACACTGCAAT
Source organism: Lamellibrachia columna (assembly GCA_963662155.1). Lineage (NCBI taxonomy): Eukaryota > Metazoa > Annelida > Polychaeta > Sabellida > Siboglinidae > Lamellibrachia > Lamellibrachia columna. The sequence goes on along the minus strand of OY759273.1, from coordinate 17,752,550 downwards.
CACACATAACAACAGACAGAGATACAGGCGTAGTGCTCTACACTGCAATCACACATACCAACAGACAGAGATACAGGCGTAGTGTTCTACACTGCAATCACACATAACAACAGACAGAGATACAGGCGTAGTGCTCTACACTGCAATCACACATACCAACAGACAGAGATACAGGCGTAGTGTTCTACACTGCAATCACACATAACAACAGACAGACATACAGGCGTAGTGCTCTACACTGCAATCACACATACCAACAGACAGACATACAGGCGTAGTGCTCTACACTGCAATCACACATAACAACAGACAGACATACAGGCGTAGTGCTCTACACTGCAATCACACATACCAACAGACAGAGATACAGGCGTAGTGCTCTACACTGCAATCACACATAACAACAGACAGACATACAGGCGTAGTGCTCTACACTGCAATCACACATACCAACAGACAGAGATACAGGCGTAGTGTTCTACACTGCAATCACACATAACAACAGACAGAGATACAGGCATAGTGCTCTACACTGCAATCACACATAACAACAGACAGAGATACAGGCATAGTGCTCTACACTGCAATCACACATAACAACAGACAGAGATACAGGCGTAGTGCTCTACACTGCAATCACACATAACAACAGACAGAGATACAGGCGTAGTGTTCTACACTGCAATCACACATAACAACAGACAGAGATACAGGCATAGTGCTCTACACTGCAATCACACATAACAACAGACAGAGATACAGGCATAGTGCTCTACACTGCAATCACACATACCAACAGACAGAGATACAGGCGTAGTGCTCTACACTGCAATCACACATACCAACAGACAGAGATACAGGCGTAGTGCTCTACACTGCAATCACACATAACAACAGACAGACATACAGGCGTAGTGTTCTACACTGCAATCACACATACCAACAGACAGAGATACAGGCATAGTGCTCTACACTGCAATCACACATACCAACAGACAGAGATACAGGCGTAGTGCTCTACACTGCAATCACACATACCAACAGACAGACATACAGGCATAGTGCTCTACACTGCAATCACACATACCAACAGACAGATATACAGGCGTAGTGCTCTACACTGCAATCACACATAACAACAGACAGACATACAGGCGTAGTGTTCTACACTGCAATCACACATACCAACAGACAGAGATACAGGCATAGTGCTCTACACTGCAATCACACATACCAACAGACAGACATACAGGCGTAGTGCTCTACACTGCAATCACACATACCAACAGACAGACATACAGGCGTAGTGCAATTTCAACATTTGGGAATGTGGATGTCAGATCCTGTTTGACAAGCAGGCGAATCATGTTGATTTCTTTCCAGTTTTGTTGGCATAACATGTTTGTTTCATGACTGGAGTGTGTTATTGTAACGTGATAAAATCATCTGTAAGTTGAAGAGTTTTCATAACTTTGTCATGCTGTTGTTTTATTCACATGGTACTTGATGAAGATCAATCAATCTGAGTTTGGCGCACATGTCAGTGAGTACTTCGACGAGCAGTTCCGTGGTTTTGTAACCAAAGGAGTTTCACCAGTTGATGACTCCCACAGCTCTGTCCAAGCCCATCACAGCCATCCACGTGTTAGCTGCTATGACCAAACTCAACAGCAACCGTGGGTGCGAGTGCACCCCAGGAGAACTGCTAAATCTGGCAAATCCTATTGCAGAAATCTTCAACGATGCACTGGAACATGGACAAGAACCTAGGTAGGTGTCTTAATCCTTCGACAAAAGCCCGATAAGACAGTGGGGCGTCTGACGAGTTTGAGACCCAGTATTCCAATGACAGTTCTGCACAAACCCTAGTGGTTCTGTGACTTTTGTCCCAAATCACATCAAAAGTCAATGAGTTACGCCTACAAAAACGAGAGAAACTCTATCCAGAGGCAGAGTGACCAAATTTCTGAGGCATGATGGATGACCAAGAAGCTGGGCTCATTGCTAGGAGGCATAGAGGATGTCACACGCCATAAGCAACTCGCAAATGTCATCTTTTTTAAGCAACTCTCAAATGTCACATTTCGTAAACAACTCACAAATGTCACATTTCGTAAGCAGCTCGCAAATGTCACATTTTGTAAGCTGTGGACACTCATCGTCATCATCATCATCATCATCATCATTACCCATAGCTAAACTGGAATAGTATCATAACATTACAAAAACGTTATGGACAATTCCATGACTCAAGGGACATGAGGGAAAAAAAATTTCATTATTTCATTAATCAAAGAGTAAAAATTTATTCACAAGACCCCTAATTTGCAAACAAATTCTTGTTGATACATATTTTTTTCCTCATGGTTCTGACATCAACACATATCACATAATTTCAAGGCTACAGATTACCCAAAAATAGGAATATTTAACCTCTCAAATCACCTACACCAAACTGGCTTTGACACTTCATTTCACTTAATTTATAATGTCAGTAGCATCAGTTTAAATAATAAGGTAGTTTAAAATATTTTCTGAAAGGATCTGAAGCAATGTGCTCAGTCAGTGTAACATCCGTCACAAAAAATCAGAATTGTTTAAGAAGAAAAATCTGAAGGCATATAAACACGTCCTTTCTAATTCTCACAAGCCAAAGCAAAGTTAATAAATATGTCAAATAAATATGTCAGTCAGTTTTGAAATTACGTGATTTGAATTTGAGAGAGGAAAGAAAACTGTAACATCCGTCACATGTAACATCCGTCACATGTAACATCCGTCACATGTAACATCCGTCACAGGAAAAAGTGGATTCAGTAATGTCCCGTCACATTCCTATAAGACATGAAAAGTCTTTACTATTGTCTTAGTCATTCAGCATCTTTAGAACAAAAGGTGGTTTCACTAATTACCACTAGATGGCAGCTGCAGCATGATGATACTTTACCCACAATTCTTCAGTAATTCCGTACTTAGTAGACAGAAGAGTAAAGATGAGGAAAGGAAGATGCCTGAATCCGCCCGAAAGAAGATCGTAGAAGAGAGACAAGAGCAGACCAGGGAGCGTGTTGCAAGGCATAGGGCTTCACATAAAGAACAATGGGAAGAGCAAAGACAACAAAGGCCGGATGCCTTCATTGCTTTACCCAGGCCCTGGGTAAAGCAATGACCCATGCTAAACGAGCACTGGAACCATCGCTTCCTCGTACTCCTAAACGGAAAAAAGCTGTTTGCCAGATTGTGATAACATCCGATAATCTTGCACATTCGAAAGACACTATCATAGCATACCTTGACATGCTCTTGGAAATGATCCCTAATTCAGTCAAAACTGTATCGATTTGGTCTGATGGACCAGCATCGCAATTCAAAAACCGCTTCATAGCAGCTGCTATCGCTACAGGAAAAACATAACATGAATATTCACTGGAATTTCTTCGCCACATCTCACGGCAAGGGGCCTGTCAATGGGATAGGTGGCGCTGTAAAACAGTATGTGTGGACTGCAGTGAAACAAAGGAAGGAAATAGTCGTGAACCGCACGTCTTCCTTTGTTGAGGTGGCTGGGGGCATGCCACAGGTCAGTGTCCTTGAAATGACTACATCCGATATAGAAAAAAGAAATGAGGCCCTAAATTGAAAGAGGTGTTCGCCGATGCCCCAGCCATCAAAGGAATTGCTCGGTTCCACTACCTCACCATTGAGGATGGTCGCTGTGTCCCCTTCGTTCTGACAAATGATGCAGTGGAAACTTCCGAAAAAATTCATCTGCCTGCTGATGAGCCTCCTACTGACACAACAGACGAAGAGCCAATCCAAGTTGGTGACTGGTGGGTTGTTGAATACGATGATGAACTCTTTCCTGGAGAGGTAAAGCAGATTCGTGATGGGAATTACGAAGTGAGCGTTATGCACCGAGCTGGTACCACCTGGAAATGGCCATCCAAAGAGGACAATATCTTCTATGTTAGAGAGAAGATGAAGAAAAAGCTGCCGCCACCCGCCATGATCAATGAAAGGGATCAATGGGGGCGAGTTTGATTAACCGTAGATTTTGATACAAGGCCACAGTAGTCCTGAATATGATACAAGATGGTATATTACCAGATCTTTCCCCGCCTATTAATTTTGAATGAATCCATACCACATGATACCAGCTACTACTGTGACCTGTATGAAAGATTTCCATGCAATGGTAATCTAAAAATGCACCCAGATATGACATTGGTGGACTTGTAACTTTTCACAGGCAGTGATGCTTTGGACTGTTTTTTTATTTGCAGACCCTTGTGTAACCATTTTAGGGGACTGTGTTTGTCTTCAACTTGACAGTTTTTAGATGAACTTTACCTTTAGAATAATTGCAGGCTGTTGCATGACATAAATGTACAAGAGACTATGAATACATTTGTAAATCCTCAGTGGCTTCGTATAATTTTGAAAGTCTGTGAAAGTTTAGTTAAAAGTCATAAAAATCCACATCATGATCTTCATCATGCGTTAAAATGCTTTTATCATCACAGCAGTGGACAATGTACTGCTTTTTATGGACACAGAACTTCATTTTATGTCAGTGGACAAAATGTAACGTCCGTCACATAACGTCTGTCACACACAATTACGTAATAATTTTCTTTATACTCTTGTTTTCAAGCTGAATTGTAATTGGTAGTCTTCTATAGGCAGGCTACCTTCACTCCAAGGGTAAATATTTATTTATACAATGTAAGGGTTTCATACATTTGGAAATAAAGTTAGTTGATTTTTACCCATGTCCTTTTTGAAGTAACGTCCGTCATGCACATATTTCTGAATAACCACCAAGCCATAGATAATCCTAGGCACTTTTTCCTGTGGCACCAAATAGACTTGGACACTGGCAAGTCTCATACACAGGGCCAAGTTCCTGGGGGTACCACTCAAGCATTCAGGGCAGTTGGAATGACCTCCGACCTCCGACCTCCATCATGGTGGAACTGCCCTTATGTGTTAACTGGGAAGCCTTAGGAATATCAACAACAAATTTTAGGTTTCAAAAATATTGTTGTTTAAAAATGCATCAAAAATGACCATGTGGGGTTTCATAATCCCAACTTGCTTCTTCCAAACTTCCAAAGGGGCCTCAGTACCCCTTAATCCGCCTCTGCCCAAAAGTGGTGTAAACAGTCAAGTATGTAATGTGTTCATCATGAAGGTATGCATAGTAAATGCCTATTCCCTGGTTGCAAACTTCTCTAATTTCTCCCAAAGTGGCAAAGGACGCTCGAAAGCTTCATCACAGCGTTGATGTCAATCACACGTTTATGGATCTTTGCAGGATGCGATGATGTCATCGTTGTGATGCACAAGTGTTAGCACAACCCTACCCTGATGGTGTGGATGTGTTCAGTATGATCACACAAGGTCAAACTAGAATTTATTGAATTATCATGACAAATTCATGTTAAAAACATGAATTTGTGAAATATTTTACATATTAAAACAAACAATTATTCATGTTATTTCATGTGTGTGTGTGTGTGTGTGTGTGTGTGTGTGTGTGTGTGTGTGTGTGTGTGTGTGTGTGTGTGTGTGTGTGTGTGTGTGTGTGTGTGTGTGTGTGTGCGCGTGTGTGTGCATGAAATAGCATGAATAATTGTTTGTTTCAATATGTGAAATATTTCACACAATAACGATATCAGGTGGCAGGACTTTTTGTTATAAGAGGGAACCATAAACTACAGTCGATTGTGACAAGCCCTCAGCCAGGTAATATTTTTCAAAGATAAATTATTATCTTATAATAAAAACGAAACACAAATAAACTCTAATATATACATATTGTTTTATTAAATAACATAAAAAATAATATGTGAACATTGTATAATGTCTACTAGTCTGCTGTCTACTGTCCATAGTGTGCTGGACGAGTTCTAGAAATCCAGCACAACCAACTGCTTCAAACGGACGAATATCCTGAAGAAAAATAATCAACTTTTTATTGTCATTACTATTAAGTATTATAACATATTTTTATATATGGTTTTAATTTATTGGCTTATGGTTAGGGTAGGAGATTTGTTTATCTAACCCTAACTTAACCCTAATGCAAACCATAACCCTATTTTAGTTGTTAATTGAATTAGCTCAACTAAGTTAACTTAATTTAATTAATTAATGTTACTAGTAAGGGCAGTTAATTTTGTATTAATTGATATTTCAATTAAATGTCACCCTCTGGCACTGACACCCAGTGGCATTTCCAGCAGGCCTGCAGTCACTAGCCTGAGACAGATCAGGTTCAGACATGTGTGAATTAGTGTGAATGAACCAGTACTGAGGAAATTGTAGTCACTAAACAGTAGACACTAATTAACATAATTGAAAACTACCAACTGGGGTGGGCAGTGGGCAGTTATTGGTGGGCAGGTCATTCAGGCAGGCAAGATTTGGAGGGAAGACAATAGAATGTCCACTGGTAGGGTCAAAGGGTGATACCTTGATGGTTAATCATGGCTTGATTACCTCTGCAAATATGTCTAAAGTAAACATTTGGGGCTGGCTGCTTCTTAGATCTATGCAAAAGGCTACATTCATGCCAAAAATATATAACATCTGTATTCTGTATATGCTATGAAGTAGTAATACATATTATGTACGGTGTAATGTGTGTACTGTGTATGCAATACTATGCATTGCTATTATATGAAATGTCTCTATTAAAATAATGCACACTATTAAAATTATACAATTGGAAGTGCCATTGTTGAAAAGAGGTTAAACTACATCCAATATACAAAGCAATGGCATCATTCATAATTCCATGCAAGGTCTCAATTTGCAACGATGTAATACTAAAGAAATAATTGTAAACTGGAAATACAATTTATAATCAGTTTTTATTAATATTAAAATTATGAAATCTGGATTTTGTATTAATATTTTATTAGGTCCAGGCCTGGCCCAAGCCCACTCACACTAGGCCCAGGCCCGGCCCAAGCCCACTCACACTAGGCCCAGTGTGTTTAATATTTTTCAGCCCATGCCCGGCCCGGGCCTGCAAAATGTAGGTCCAGGCCCGGCCCGGGCCTGCAAAATGTAGGTCCAGGCCCGGCCCGCGCAATTTTTTTGAGGCCCAAAGCCCGGTCCGTGCAGGGCACTAGTGTATATATATTATATATATATATATATATATATATATATATATATATATATATATATATATATATATACAATCTATTGTAGTTTTTACATACAGTGGCCCCCTCTTATAAAAAAAGTCCTGCCACCTGGTGTCGTTTTTTTTTTAACTGGGCAGCCCCCTTTTCCAGGGTCTGGATCTGCCAATGGGTCAGGTAAGAATTAAAATCCTCGATGGTCTAGCAGCCTGGCTAGGAAAGAACACAGAACTGTTAAGACACCTGTGATCATGGGAAATGGAGGGTCACGATCACCTATGCCTGCGACAGACATGACACCTGATGATGTAGATCTGTACATATTACTTTTTATTACTTCCACAAATGTGCCTGTGAACGAGATGGTCATCTGTCAGACTGCATTCTACTGGAGCCAATGACCCTTCAGTCTGTCATGATCACTGTCCTTCAAGGGAAACAAAACAAGGAAGATGTAAACATGACCATCTGACCTTGTAGGCGAGGTACGTGATCTGATGTTTAGTCTTCTGTTGTCTGGTTGGCAAGTCCTTCTTCTTGCGACTGTGGCACTCATTCTGTTCCTCTGTCAGGTTCCGGGTCACTTCGACCTCACTGCGCTGGTCATCACCATGTACGTCAATGATATGAATCTCTTCCCGTCCATGACACCGTCGTCCCTGCAGACGCAGCAGCTGCAACAGGTGGTGCCATCACGTGAGCTACACTGAACTTATGAAGTGGAGCTGTTCAATTGACATCTAGTTGGACATGGTGCACAGTTATCAGATAAAGTAAGGAGAGAGGTGATTAAAGCAAATCAGTATTACATTACATAATATAAAATTAATAGTTAGGCATAGTGTTTGTCTTTTTTACAATGCTTGGTACTGTTTTATTTGACACTAGTGGCACTTCCCATTGGTGGGTTGAAAGAGAATCCTATCCACCTGATTAATCAACATTTGCGCTTGCAACAATTCTGTTGCCATTCCAGACACACTCATATACACAGGATGGAGGGAGTGAAGGAGGGAGAGGGAGGAAGGTATGGAGACAGAGGTAGAGGGAGAGGGAGAGCAAGGGAGGAAGGGATAGAGACAAAGAGAGGGAGGGAGAGAGAGCGAGGGAGGGACTATGCTGCTAGATGGACAAACATGTCATTGTAATAACAACATTAGGACTGACCAATTGGAATGATATAATTACAATTATGAACTTTTGACAATTGACAGCTGTAATTGTGAGCTGTGCCTGTCGAGCAGCAGGTATGTTATGGAATGACATATTTACCTGGTCACTTTCAATCTGCAGGGCTGCGTCACTGCCCTGACTGTCTGGGCACGCCACAGCTTCACTCTGTCATCAAGAACCCATGACTTAATTATCATTAAGTAGACAGTTGTATTGTCAAAGTTGTTGTAATTAAAAGATAAACTACTTCAATAGTTCCCCATCCATTTGACTAGGAACAATACTTTAACTGGATTTAGAAACTTAGTTATGTGAAGAATATGAATAAAATGCAGAATAATATACAATTATGACAATACAAACTGGCAAAATCATGAAAATCATATACACACATACATGCACGCACGCACGCACGCGCACGCACACACATATATATATAAAATATACATTTTTAGAAAGATTACCCGGTGCAAAGAAACACTTCATAAAAAAATTTAAAATAACAAAATATAGCTTAGAGTGTTAATTAAACAGGCATTTCATAGAAGGAGCCACTGTACCTGGTTGTCGCTGAATTGGTATGGTTGAGCGCCCTCCCTTGACTGCGACCACGCATTGGCCGTGCTGGGGCCGTAGTGTGAGGCAGGATAGCTCGGCCGCGTCTGACTGAACTGTAGAGGCGCATCAGCAAGGTCACGGAACTCTAGTGGTGCATCTGCCTGATTAGTTTCACTTTCATTTTGACTCTCTGATCTTTGAGGCCTGAGGGCAGGCCCTGATCCTTGAGGCCTTAATGCAGGCCCTGCAATGGCGCCAACAGGCTGTACAACATCTACAGAATCTCTTGGATTCACCGGAGCTGCCTTCCTGGAGTCTCCAAAGGAGAAGAAACAAGGTGATGGATTGTCCTCATCCTCGTCATCTTCACTGTCCTCCGTAGCATTGATCCCTGGCAGTAGGGATGTCACCTTCGTTGATGGTGATGCTCTTGATGGCAGTGTCTGGGCAGGTTTATGTGTGGGTGTGGTCGTTGGTTTATGTGTGGACGCGGTCATGGGTTTCTTAGAGAGGGTATGTGGGATGAGGATCCGGTTTGTCTCCTTCGTAATGGTTTGTTGCGGGGGCGGCAGGAAGGCCAACAGACCACTCTTGCCCTGAGAAAGGCAGACAGACAGGACGGTTGTAGTGGCAGTTACAACATAAGTTCTCTGTTCTTCTTGTTTGTGTGTGAATTAAGTATGTACATGATTTTACATCAAAATACTTAAAATAGCATTACCACGTACTGTATGCTGATAAACAGTTACTTGTGTGATTTATTATGCACAATTTACATGTTACGTTTGGACAAGAGTATTCATACTAGAAAATATGATATTTCTGTAAATATTTACAATATTTCCCATAAATTCCTTAAAAATCTCATCTGCAAGACACATGAACTTACCACATGTATAACATTCATAACTAATTGTCTTATAGCATAATGCCCCATACCTCACCCCTAAAAGTCCACACAAAAAATGGAAGCAGTTTGAGCACTGTACATGCAATCATCACTGTCACGTCACAGTTGGTCTGAGTCATCAACTGCAGTCATTTGACAGCAGTAATGACATGAATTAAATCGATTTGACTCATCATAATAACATTCATCTGTCGTACAAAAGTCACATACACCCCTGTATAATGCACAGTCTATAGTTTCATAGGTATATACAAACTCCACACTATAGACCTGACACAGTGCTATATTACTCCAGTGCTGCCATCTGTTGAAATAATAATTTATTAATTTGATAACAGATGCAAATGAATCAAAAAGATTATGAGAAAGGTGACTTGGAGGCTGAATGTGCATCAGCCAACAAGACATGTTTATGATAATGCAATGTTACTTACAGGAGCTGGCCTCATCTTCTTCCGACTGGGTTCTTTGTCTTCCTCCCTCTCACCATCCTACAACAGATGCAATCACTAATACAATACACAGATTTCCATTGCTACAAATTCCCCAGGAACACGAGCTCAGAAGCGCATCAAAACGAAAGAGCTAGGTATTAAAAAATCGACATACAATTTTAAAGTTGTCAACAGATGGACGAATATGCCAGAGAGCTAAGGGGGATAATCACAGTTAAAAGACAGGTCATGGCAAAATGTTTTTATATTTTCTGTACTAACGGAGTGAGTTCTAAAGAGTTGATGCGGCAACGAAGAAAGCTCTAGTACAGTCGAGCCTCGTTATAATGCAGTGGTCGGGGTCCACGATTTTGGACCGCACTGTACGTGAGACGCGTCAGGTTTTCTCATATCTGCCACCAGGGAGCTACTAAACATCAGTGATCGCCGTCCGCTGCACCAAGCCCAAGAATGCTATCGAAGCCCTGTGTTCTAGCAGTACTGTCTTATATGCCAATATGCAGTTTATGGAACTTATTAAACAAGTATACTAGCATCAACGTGTATTATTTTTTAATATCACACCCTCTTGACTTTTGAACTGAATAAAACACATGTACGTATACCGTTATGGAATAGATCTACTACGATGATGATGTACTGGACCAAAAGGCCTACGAATCGAAAATAATAACCTGGATCTGAGCAGCCGTATATAAGTATGTAAGGTGATAAAACACAGAAAACGACAATAGGTAGAATTAATAATTGTTTCACTTCGTCTTTCAACCGATCTCGACCAAAGCATAAATTCATACGTAAGACGTATTGGTGAATCTCGATTGCAATTTACAAACCGTCGAAGCGAAGCCTGCGACAGCGATTGATGTCAGCGGCAGCGCAAAACAAACAACACGTTGATACTCATTCATTGACATTGTTCGCCTAATGTTTCTTGAGAATTGTTAAAGCAATTCTAAGTAGGTTTAAGCAGGCCCATTTGGCATTTTCCCCTGGCGGCAGAAATTTGGGGTCCATGACCGACTGTGTTACATCCGAATCCGTGTAATAACGGGGCGCATAATAACGAGGAGCGACTGTAGTGTACATTACGACCTAAAGCAACCGGGCATTTGTCACGCTACACTGACCCACAGAGGGACCACTGGTGTCCAAAGACAATCAGCCCACCAACATTACCATTTGTCATGCTACGCCGACCCACAGAGGGACCACGGGTGTCCAAAGACAATCAACTCACCAACATTACCATTTGTCACACTACGCCGACCCACAGAGAGACCACTGGTGTCCAAAGACAATCAACCCACCAACATTACCATTTGTCATGCTATGCCGACCCACAGAGGGACCACGGGTGTCCAAAGACAATCAACTCACCAACATTATCATTTGTCACACTACGCCGACCCACAGAGGGACCACTGGTGTCCAAAGACAATCAACCCACCAACATTACCATTTGTCATGCTATGCCGACCCACAGAGGGAGCACTGGTGTCCAAAGACAATCAGCCCACCAACATTACCATCACTGGCTTAGTGGCAGACTTGAATGAGGACAGTGTCAACCCAACTCAATGACAACCCCCAAGGAAGGATCTTCACTTCTCATTGAACTCTAATAGTATCAAGGGGAATATAAAGAACTGTGAATTCCGTGCACTTATCAACCTACACGACCCACACGTCATTCGAGGTTGTGAGTCCAAAATTGACAGCACATACCCAACATACAGACTCTTCCCTGGCCATTATACGGACACTTATCGAAAAGACCATATCTGGAATGGAGGCATATTCTGTGCCATTAGAGAGGATGCCCTAGCCACAGAGGAAAAGGACTTGGTGAAGAACAACAACTGTGTATGGAGCTCCATTCAATTCCCCAAATCACAGAAAATATACTTGGGCTCTTTTTATCGACCACCAAGGGCTCCACTTGAACACCTAGAGACAAGGGACACCAACGAGGTCATCGGCAGTAGTGACAAAGTAAATGCCAGGAAGCTACTAGCCATCACAGAACAGTTTAATCTTACCCAGCACCAACGAGAAATCACCAGACCGTCGTCAGATGCGGTGTTAGACTTATTGTTTTGCACTAATCCAAATCTTGTTAACAAAGTTGAAGTGGTTCCAGGAATAAGCGAACATCTTGTGGTTCTTACTATGCTTGATGTTCGACCAAAACTGTACTTAAAACACTCACACATGGTATATAAATATAAGTCAACAAACTTTGTTGGTCTACGGCTAGACATGGTTGAATATGCCACTCAGTTCCTGATGGGAAATCCTTCATCCAGATCACCTGATAAGAACTGGCAAGCATTACACCGAGCCATTACTACTCATGTCCTGACGAAGAGCTCCAAAGCCAAACGTGACCTTCCTTGGATCACCTGCAATATCAGATGTGAAATCCATAAGGACAGGTATTACCGCAAAGCTAGGAAGTCCAAGAAACAAGGAGATTGGTCTGCTTGTTGTGTGAAGCGGCAACACACACAGAAGCTGATGAGATCTGCTCATGATGACTGCATCCGGGATGACATTGGAGCTAGTTTGCTTGATGGAGGAAATCAAAAGATGTTTTGGTCTTTTGTGAAACTCAACAGAACTGAAAATATGGGTACAGCTGTATACCGATACTCTCTGATACAGGCGGTCTGTACATTACTAGCCAAGCCAAAGCAGAGGCTCTTAACAATCAGTTTGTGTAAGTATTCATAAGCGACGATGGTAGAGACATGACTGACAAAGGACCGTCTCCGTACTGGAATATGGACAACATCCGTTTCATACAACCAGGGACTGAGATACTATTGAAGCAGATCAACCAAACTAAAGCTGCAGACCTCGCTGAACTCCCGGCAAGGATTCTGAAGGAGACCGCCAAGAAGACCTCTGGTATCCTACATCTTCCAGCAGTCCTATGAGGAAGGCACCATCCCATGTGATTGGTCTACTGCATGTATATTGGTGATTTACAAGACAGGTGATCAGGCCACACCATCTAATTACAGACCGGTTTCCCTAACATGCATTAAATGCAAAATAATGAAACATATTGTGTGCAGCCAGATCGGTCAGCACCTTGATTACAACAACATTCTAAACCCTAACCAACATGGCTTCCGAAAGGGTGTGTCTTGTGAGACACAACTTGTCACTCAGAGTCGTCAGTACTACACAGTGTACATGAATTGGTATACACCATCAACTGAAAGAACCAAACAGATGTAATTTTTTCTGGACTTCAGTAAGGCCTTCGATAAAGTGTCTCATAAAATTTTTTTCCCACAAAATCCGGTACTACGGAATCAATGGAAAGACAAATGCCTGGATCAGTGTGTTTCTTGGTTCTCGCAGTTAACAAGTCGTTAATGGGCAGTCTGTTAATGGGCAGTCTTCATGTTCAGCTGATGCTCTATCTGGAGTCCCACAACGAACAGTTTTTGGGCCAATGTTGTTTTTGATGTACACTAAAGACATCAACGAAGGAGTGAATTCATAAATGAACCTATTCGCTGACGACAGTATCGTTTATCATGAAATTCAAACCTCGGCTTGTGGTCACTTGGCACTTGAATCTGACGTGAACAAACTCCACTGCTGGGCAAAGATGTGGCAGATGGATTTTAATGTGTCCAAGTGCACTGTCCGATCAGTGATGACCAAGAGGAAGTCATCAACCTATGATTACTGTATGGATGACCAACAGATCCCACGGACTGACAACCAGGAGCACCTGGGAATTACCATCAACACAAAGTTATCGTGGCAGACACACATCAAAAAGGTGCAAAATAAAGCCAGAAAGACACTCGGCTTAATCAAGAGAACACTGCATGCGGCACCACCCCAGGTGAGGAAAACTGCACACGAGGTATTCTTCCGACCAACGCTTGAGTATGCTACTTGTGGAATTCACTCACCCAGGAAGAAGTCACAGTACCAACGGCAGAAGCGTTTCAGAAAGCTGCCCTCAAAGTTATCAAGTAACCGCAGAAGCCCTTTTTTAACCCTGAACTGCAAAATTTCATAGTACATACAAACGTTTTAGCTCACCCGACCTTGACATTACAAACTGGTGAATAGTAAATTATTACATTTTAGTAGTATATACTTGAATACCAGTGATTGTTTCAACTCTGGGAACAAAAACAACTAGATGATCGAAACTTCCTCGGCAGCACTCATTCTACCTTGGCCTTGCTCTGACCTGTCAGACATTCCATTCATAATTTATCCACTTATTCTGAGAACCAGTTTCCTAACATGTCACAGTAATTGGAGCGCAAATGCAGTGTTCTGCATTTCTACGCTGATGACCATGTCCATGAAATTTTCTCATGTCAAATTGTCTCATGTGAATTAAATTGTTCCATATCAATGAAACTGTTCCATATCAATGAAACTGTCACATGTCACTGAAATTGTCTTATGTCAATGAAATTGTCCCACGTCAATGAAACTGTTACATGTCTATGAAGCTGTCCCATGTCTACAGAACTTTCCCATGTCTATGGAACTGTCCCATGTCCATGGAACTGTCCCAAGTCTACGAAGCTGTCCCATGTCTATGAAAATGTCCCATTTCTATGACACTGCCCCATGTGTTGTCTTTGACACTGTCCCATGTATTCATGTAGCTTCTAAGGGAACATTTGTGTTGTGACAATGTGTGAACATTATGCGAGGCAACAACAAATACTGTACTGCTACACACACACGCACGCACGCACACACACACACACACTTGTCTTAAAATACCTGCAGTGCTGGGATGACTATCTTCACTGGTTGCCTGGTCTTCTTCTTGGCAGGAGGCTTCTCCTGTAGAGCCAGTTCAACCGCCTTAGGTTTGACGATATCTTCTAACTCATCTTCCACCATGGTGTCCTCCTTTTCTCCATCTCTCGTTCCCGCAGATCTGGGTTGGGGCAGTCCTGAAGGTATCAAAAGGGGATGAGCTCATGTAAGATACACTACTGTCAGGGATGGTTAATTTTTTTTCAAATAATTAATACAAAAATGATTTTGTGTTTCTTTGCTTATTTAAAATACTTTTTAAACGTAATCTTTATTTTAATTTAAAATACATTTTTTGTGCCAAAATTATTTGAGAAATACTTTTTTGAAATAAACTATGTGAATTTACATCAGTATTATCTGTGTGGAACACTCTCCAAAACCGGTAGCCTAAATACTAACAACCGAGATCCTGTTGCAACATACTAACGTCATAATAGCTTTGATAAATTGTTTTATTGTTATCATACTTTGATATAATATATTAAATTGTCTCACTTTGTTATTATGTTGTTTATGCATTTATTTACTTTTAATATAATAACTGAAAAACAATGCTGTTTAAAAAAGTTTTGGTAGTCATCTTTATTAGCTGATTGGTCAATTTCATATATTTCTGTAAAAAATGTTAAAATGTTGTTATATTAAATGGTGTTGCAATGAAGTTTTGTAGCATATGCTAGCATAATATATTAATTAAATTAATTGAAATATTGTCTACATACTAACACAAACATACATGGAACAGACATAACAAAACACTGTCTAAATATTATACTATACTAATAACTGAAATCCTGGCACAACATACTAACATAACATACTAAATTAATAATTATTTCTTATTGGTGTGAATTCCACAGCTGGATTTCCTAGGGTTGCAGAAATGCTTACACCCTAGTTGAATGTAAGTGTACTTAATATTGGTGCTGTATTGGGTACTGCTGGAAGTCAGCAACTTGTTTGCAACCAGAACAGTCCTTAAATTAACACAACAGAATTGAACGTGTCAAACCTTTGAATACTCATCCAATGCAGTCTGGAAAGAATTCTAAGTGTCAAAGGTAGTGCCTTCTTGTAAAAGAAGAGGTTCCATTTTAGAAAAATGTAAATCATCATATACACTCATAAAAAGCAAGAAAATATGTAACGCCTCGAGGCATGCATTGTCCAATAACTCCAACGAGCACGGAATAAAACGATGATCAAACTGCATTCGTTTCGGCCCACACAGATGGATGGTTCAGCTCACTTCACTGAAAATCGCATCGCTACTGAATTCAGCTACGGTCAATTCGGCCCACGCTAGTAGCAGAATTTTAAGCAACAAATTTCTAAGAATAGTCATTTCTGGCTTTCGGTCCACAGCCTGATTTGATAAAAAAAGGAAATTATGATTCACAGATTGCACACGGAAATATATGTACATGATCACATAGTAATATAATAATAATATATAATAATTATAGAGCAATATCAATAAAATACAAATTCAGCCTATCGTCAAGTTTTAAACTTCTTTGTATCTTCAACTGTTTATATATGTTTAAATAAAAAGAACAATTTAATTCTTAATGATTTGTATGTTTTTCAAGATTAGGTAGAATTAATTAATTAGAATATTTGTCTGAAAACGCTAATAATTTAGCACATAACATTTCCCAGTTACAACATGCAAACAGTCAAGTCGAAAATGTCGAACATAATAAGGTTCATGGACCCCCATTTCCCAGTTAGCATTAAGTTAGTTGTTTCAGCCCGGAGCGCGCTGGCACCTGTTGCATACACGGTTGATTCGGCCCATGCGAGCGAAAACACTTCATGGTTCACCGGCTGAAAAAACAGTTGATTCGGCCCATGGGTCGAACCCGTTATGGGCCGAAACATTCGACACCCATCAACAGCATTGCCGTTGGCAGTGGTCATTCAGCAATTTCACTTTTTCAATCTAGTTTGTTTTGTTGTAATCAAAAGGCCGGGTCGTAATAAACGATTTACATACACTTCTTTATGAAAATGTTTATATCAGAAAATATGGTGTTGTGAAAATATTTTTCTGTCACAACTCGTTTTTCGTCAGCACCTGCCAGTAGCCCTGAATGTGAGCGTCCTTCATCCTCAGCAAACACTACTTCATTCTCTGCCTGCGGCTGCGTCGAATGTTTTGGTGCCGGTAAACTCAACCCTTGCCCCCCGGCACTGTTGGGCAGTGGATAGATGTCTTCTTCGTCGCTGATATGTGGATCGCCCGTGAGATCAGCAGAGCTAACCAGCGTGTTCGCACCACCATTAGAAATGGCAGTCGGATCGTTTAGCGGAACAGTTTTGTTTACAATTTCAACGCTTCGCGTCAGATTTGCTGCTTCGTTGTCGTCTTCGTCATCGCTACAACCGCTATCACTGCTGGCATACGCTACCAGAGCCATGTCCTACTGTTCTGAGAAACAATGGACGTTAGAGATATTCAAGTGGAATTTACTATCTAGCGCTTGTTTTCACTACTGAAACTTTGATACATCTATTGTCGCCCAGTGCGCGTCGCCATCTGGTGGGATGTTCACACAAATTGCCGGTTAGTATCGCCCCCTTGTAGATTCTACCGAAACAGAATCTGGTGAATGCCAATTACTGACAGCGTCTTATTTGTTATTCGGTCCAATTGGCTATGTACATCATTATTATACGTCTAGATGACATATACAGTTCAACAGCACAACATTGCGAACACGTCACGTACGTCGACGTAGGCCTACAACACGGGAGTCATGTTCACCCTCACATGTTTCGATAGCTCGCTCCAAATAGCAGCAAGCGAAGTCGGGCAATAGACTGCCCTGGACATCACTCCTCTAACGATTGACAACAGACCCGAAAAACAAGTAAACGGCACTCGCCTACTAGATGTCGCAGGCTTCGGCGTGGACACGATACCGTCTTCCTAGATTACCAGAAAGCATTTGACACTGTCCCGAACAAGAGACTGCTCCACAAGCTGCGGGCATGCGGCATCAGATGCAAGGTGCATACCTAGATTGGTGAATAGGCAGACGCATGAAGATATCCATCTCTCCGTGGAGCTTCCTCCAACTGGTATACAGTTATCTCGGGGTTCCACAGGGGTCGGTTAATGAGCCCTCTGTTGATTTAGATGTCTATGTGAAAGACACGAAGCAAAGTAAAGTCAATGCCAAGTTGAACATGTTTGAAGGTGATACCAAAAGTATGGACGAAAGTTATTGACCACTTTGATAAAAAAATGGCCACGGAAATTCCACATTGGAAAATGCAAACGGTTGCAATTGGGGCTTAAACATCCACATCATGTCTACTATATGGAAGAGGTAGACCGCTTGAGGACACTGAAGAAGAAACTGATCTAAGAGTGTAGATCTTAAATGACATCAATCCCTCCCGTCAATGCATTCACGCTGCAAAACAAAAGCAAGACTGTGGCAGGAGTAACTTTAGTGCGTCCTGGTGACTTGGGATTTTACTTCTTGGTTTGGGCAAATACTTGACTTGGTATTTTACTTCTTGGTTTGGGCAAATACTTGACTTGGACTTGCTCTTGAACTCGAAGATAACCCATTTCAACAGTTCTAGTATATGTTGACTTCAGCTCTATTCAGTGGGATTATAAAATATAGGCGTTGCAATGCTTTTGCGGTGATTTCACCAAGGCTATGATTGGTCTTTTCTTAAGCGTCAAGCCTGGGTCTGGCGTAAGTTTGATATACAATCAGAAAGCTTTTTGTGTCGCAGTATTGTAATCCTGTCTTCAGTGATCGGGTGATTACTCTTGGCATAGAGTTCAGTGTTGTATCAAATACGAAAATATGTCTCAATGACCTGTTCTTCGAAAAAAATTAACCGGGGATGGGTCAAGTACATGGGTAATGTACTTAAGTACAAGTACAAGTACTTTCAATTTTGCCAAGTCCAAGTACTCGTCTAAAAATAGAGGCAAATACAAGTACAGCTACTTTGTGAAAAATACAAGTACAGCTACTTTGTGAAAAATACAAGTACAAATACAAGTACAGGTACTTTGTGAAAAATACAAGTACAAATACAAGTACAGGTACTTTGTGAAAAATACATGTACAAGTACAAAATACTTTGAAAATTTTAGACAAGTACAGTCAAGTACATCGAACGCTACATTTATGTTTCATAATGGAGAAGGTCAAAGCGATGAAAACACAAACGCAGCAGCATTATACATTTATTCATTATTTAAGTCAAGGCGTATAATGCTGACATTTTGCATAAAATCATGAAATGTTCATTTATCCCTGAGCAGGAGGAAATCTTCACATCACAGTGTTTACGTTGGGCTTTTTAGTTGCCTTGTGCATTTGTAAGAACAATAAAGTGATCGAATGCTGCTGATTTGTTCGCTATGTCTGTAGTCTTGTAGATATAACTGAGAATATGCTTGCTTGTCTGTGGTGCCCGGTATTTATCATCAACATATCTGAACAGATTGCAATTGTCTACTTGTTAGTGATTATCCTAAGCCAAGTTAATTATGTCTACCACAATAAAAGTAAATTGGTGGCTTAGAATCATCTGAAGTCATTTCAAGCCACTATAGTTGATCAAGACACCAATTAGTATATCCCACGTAATTGACTCATGGCTTCAAATAATCCTAAGTCACTGATAATGTATGTATAATTGATCCTTTACTTATGTTACCTCATGTCATCACCTCTAGTTCTATTATCTTTCTTGAGTGAGACAAAATATTTCTATCAATATTTTCATACCCATTCAATATCTTAAAAACTTCAATTTGATCTTATTTTAAAGCCTTGTTTCTAGAGTTGTTAAACCACATTCTTTCAGTCGTTCTTCATAGCTAAGGTCTCTCAGTTCTGGAATCCTTCTTACGGTATGGTCTTCAAGCTTGTCTACAGTACTCTAAATGAAGCCTAACTATTACTTTATACACAGGTATAATTAGCTTTTTTCCCCTTTGTATTTTATATTTCTACTAATCAATCCAAGAATTTAATTACCCCCTGAAACTGCAACGCAACACTGCTCTGAAACTTTCATATCAACACATATTGTAACCCCTAAGTCCTTTTCTATTACAGTAGAAACTAGAACAGCATGTCCCATTTTATAGTTTACATCCAAGTTCCCGTGTCCTTTATGTAGGCATTGACATTTCCCAAAATTTAATAACATCTGCCATTTCTCAGACCATTTAATTAATTTCAGTATGTCAGTACGTTGCTTGTTATATTATCGTCCAAGTCATTGATATATATTAAGAATAATAAAAGTCCTAATACTGAACCTTGTGGTACTCCACTAACAAGTGATTTCTAGTTTGAAACTTCCCCATATGCTACAACACGCTGTCTTCTGTCAGCCAGCCATTGTTCTACCCAGTCGATTATGCCATCCACGATACAATGGGCTTTTAATTTAAGTAGTAATCTCTGACGTGGCGTGGCGTGTAAAAAGCTTTCTGAAAATCTAAGTATATAATATCTATTGGTGATCCCTTGTCTATCCACTTAGTGATTTCTTCCAAAAACATAACATATTTGTCAAGCATGACCTCGCTTTTAGGAATCCATGTTGAGATGGATTTAATAATGTATGCCTAACTAGGAAGTCCACCATTAATAATTATGGTCTTTAATTAACCTTTCTAATAATTTACAAATCACCGATTTTAAACTCACTGGTCTGTAATTCTCTTACTTATTTCTCGAACCATTTTTAAATAATGGTATGTTGTTTGCTTCTTTCTATTCAAAAGGGACCACTCCCTCTTTTAATGACAAGTTGAACACTCTGGTATACTAATTTGTTCTACTGTTTCGATTAGTAGTTTTGTAGGAATTCTATCCACTCCAGGTGATGTATTGTCCTTTATTGCCTTTATTTTCTAAGGTACTATTTCTGGAAATACAATTAACTGCTCGAAATAGTTCGATTTAGCCTCCTGAAATTTAGCATCTGGAACAAGTAATGAACTAATATCCTTTTAATTAATTAATAATATAATAATTAATTAATTAATTAATATACTATATGAATTTCCAGATTTCCTTGACACCACCTTACAATTCCAAGAAGACATTTACATGTTTGGAGATTTCAATATCCACCTTGATCTACCATGTCCAAATACTAGATCATTCATGGATGTCCTTCAAACATATGCATTACATCAACACGTTTCATTTCCTACACACGTTCATAGTCATTGGCTCGACCTGTTTATTACTAGATCTACTTGCACTAACATTAAAGCAATATTCCCTACTGATGGTTTATCAGATCACCTTTGTGTCATTATCGATTTGTGGTTGCAAGTTGGTTCAAGATCTAGAAAAAAAATTTATCACATTTCGACCAATAAATAAAATTAACATAAATACCCTTCATGAGGATCTAGCAAATTCTGATCTTTTGATCAAACCTAAATCTACACTATGCGAGCTTGTTAATCAGTACAATGAAACATTAAGTAAACTTCTGGATAAACATGCTCCGAAACAAACCAAACGTGTACAAGTTCGCCCTCCATCACCATGGATGTCTAATGATATAATTGTAGCAAAACGTCGTCGTCGATATTTTGAAAGAATTTGGCGACGAACTCGTTCTCCAATTGATCGATCCCGTTATACTAAACAGCTACATATATGTAATCACATGATGTCAAAAGCAAAGTCTGATTACTATACACATTTTATCACAACAAATTCTGAAAACCCTCGGCAGATGTGGAAATCTGTAAACAAAATTCTACATCGGCAGAAATTAAAAGCACTGCCTGAACATTCTTCATTGGATACATTGTGTAGTTCTTTTTCAAAATACTTTACAGATAAGATTGCTCGTATTCGATCAAATTTTGTCATTAATAATAATGACTATGATTTCCCTGAACCGCCACTTTCTGAAAAAACACTACAGAGTTTCACACCTGCAACTACTAATGAAGTTCTCATCATTATTAAAAAATATCCTAACAAATCGTGTGATCTTGACCCATTTCCAACACTTCTACTAAAAAGCTGTATCGATCAACTCATCTTTCCCATTACTACTATCTTAAACCTTTCAATGCAGAGTGGAGTTGTTCCACAGGATTTCAAACAAGCTCTTGTAAATCCTCTTATTAAAAAACAAACTTTGTGCAAAGATGACCTAAGGAATTATCGTCCTATCTCTAATCTCAGTTTTCTGTCAAAAATATTGGAAAAAGTAGTTGCTAATCGCCTTCATGAACATATTTACAACCATCACTTATCAAATGATCTACAGTCTGCATATAAACGATTCCATTCTACTGAAACAGCTCTTCTCAAGATACACAATGATATAGTTGATAACATGGACAATGGCAAAGTCACAGCACTCACTTTACTTGATCTCTCAGCTGCTTTCGATACAATTGATCATTCAATCCTTTTACAACGCCTCCATAGATATTTTGGAATTTCTGGCCCAGCTCTTCGGTGGTTCAAATCATTTTTATCAGACAGATATCAAAGTATTAACATATCTGGCACATTATCTAGCCCACAACATCTACCATTTGGAGTGCCACAAGGATCCGTCCTTGGCCCTGTTCTGTTCAGCTTATATACTACATCGCTCAGCCAAGTTATTGCTAATCGTAATCTCAGTCATCACCTTTATGCTGATGACACACAGGTTTATATATCACTTTCACAATCAAATGTACAAGAATCTCTTTCGACTTTTAGTGATTGCCTTACTGATATCTTGTCGTGGATGGAATCAAGTAAGCTAAAGCTTAATCCAGATAAAACAGACCTTATTATTATTGGCACTAAACAACAACGAAATAAAGTCATCAACCATTTTCCTGTTAAACTGCTTGGCAGTGATACATTCCCATCAGATACTGTTCGTAATCTAGGTGTTATCTTTGACAGTGATTTCAACTTTCGCCAGCATATCTCTCAAGTATGTAAATCCTGTTTCTATCATATTCGTGATCTTCGTCGAATTCGGCGTCACATATCTACATCTACTGCTAAAACAATATCAACGGCACTAATTAGCAGCCGTCTTGACTATTGCAATTCACTACTAAACAACATTGCTAAAAGAGACTTGGCTAAACTCCAACGAGTACAAAATTGTCTGGCACGTGTGGTTCTCAGGGCGCCTCGGTTTTCACCGTCACTACCACTACTTAAACAGTTACACTGGCTTCCAGTTTCTTATCGAATTAATTTTAAGCTGTCCACTCTTGCATATCGTGCTCTATCTACACAACAACCATTCTACTTGGCTAGTCTCCTGCATCTTTCAAATATCCCTAGGCAGCTAAGATCATCAGTTTCACAACAACTTATTGTACCTAAAACAAAACTTAACTTGGGTAAACGTGCTTTCTCTGTCGCTGCGCCTAGGGTCTGGAATGAACTCCCTATCGCTTTGAAAACATCCGAAACTATTGCTATTTTCCGTAAAAAACTCAAGACATATCTATTCCAAATTGCATTCCCACCATAAATGTTCGGTTGTCCCTCGTTCTGATACTGACTTTTGCGCGTCCTTGTTTACGATTACGCTTACTGATTCTGTTTTGTTGCGCCTCTGAGCTCAGGTTCCTGAGGATATAGGCGCCATAGAAGTCAATTATTATTATTATTATATTAAAAAACCTTGTGATATTATATTTCCAGCACTGTCTTCTAGAGGTCCAACCTTGTGTCGTACGCTTTGTTTACTTCGCATATATGCACCAAACTCTTGCTGTATATTTTTATGTTACATGCTAATTTTTTTTCATAGCTTCTTTTAGATTGTCTAATTTCATTCGTAGCTGCATAAGTGCCTCTTTGTAATTTGTGTAGTCTTCATTCTTTTTGGTACGCCTATAAACCCTTTACATAGTTTGCTTGTACGCTATTTTTCTAATAGCTTCTTTTGACAAGTATTTCTTTCTAGACCGTTTTCCTTGTTTTTTCAAGGGAACAAATTGATCAATAATACTTTCAATTTCATATTTGAGAATGTTCCAACATTCAATTGCGGTTTTATACCTCAGTTTTTTATTCCAATCTAGCTTTGATAAGTATTTCCTCATATCTTTATATTTACCTTTGTGGAAGTTTCTCCTGTATTTTTTTATTTGTACTTTCTGATTTTATTTTGATGTAAAAATGTATTTGACTATGATCACTGTTACCCAGTGGCTCTTATATTTTGACATTGTCCACTAATTCATTTTGTGAATACAAAACTAAATCTAATACGTTCTCTCCCCTGGTTGTTGAGTAAGGAAGCTATCCTGAATTAAAAGTAGATACTGTTGGTCCTCACCTGCTGTACTCTAGAGATTTCCATTGTACGTGTCCGTGGCTAAAATCTCCCATTATGATACATTCCCCTTTAATCACTTCCTTAATGGCGTTTTGTGTTTTTGCGTTATCCTCTTCGTTTATGTTTGGACTTCGGTAAACTAATCCAATAGTTAATGTTGAATTTCATGTAGGTATATTGCACCAAACAGTTTCATCGCAATTTGATTCCCTTTGTAATTTTATTTTGTAAGCCTGAATAGATTCTTTAATTTATAAAATAACCTCTCCTCCCCTTCTTCCTATTCGATTTCTCCTAAACATTACGTTTCCTGTGAGTCCTAATACAGCATCTGATATGTCTATGTTGGCCCATGATTCGGTTATACCAGTTATATGAGAGTCAGTATCTTCTACCATGTTTAATTTTTTTTTATTTATTATGTTCCTTGCATTTAAACACACGTATTTATAACCAGCTTCAGAAATGTTTTCCGGACATTTAGTTACTGGTTTGTGTATACTGGAGGCCTTTTGTCCTATTTGAGGCACCTCTAAGTAACCCCCCATGAGTTTCTAGCTTAAACAATGTTTGCTGCCAAAAATATGTTTATGCTTCCCACGCCACTGAAGACTGCTGCTGATAGTTCAATAGCAAGCACTGCAGCACCCTTCCCACTAAGATGAAGCCCATCCCTCATTTAGATATCAGCCCTCCCAACAAAACATCCCCACAAATCCAACTTCCTCTTCACTACATAGCTGCTGAACTAACGTGTTAATTGCCATCCTCCGGCAATGTCAATATCCCTGTCCCCGGCTTCCCATTACCGGTAGAATCCCTGAAAAAAAATTTCACCAGACCGAAAGACGGCGCGCACGAGTTACAGACGACGTCATCCGAGAAAAACAGATGCACCACCTGACAATGTTGGCTTAGGCCACAGGGTAGGTGCTCATAATAGTCGCTATGCTCATAATACCCGACTTTACCCTAAATCCTATGGTCCTTACCACAAGCAGAAACAACGAACTTATTTAGTAACTGTAGGCTTTGATTTGTATAAATAACGCCTGACAATTGACATTAACCTTGTATTGTATGCTTTAAGATTGCGCCTGCGCCTCTTTATGTATTGTTATAACAGGTATAATTTTATTTATTCACTTATTTACTGGCAATTTGATGCGCCTTTTTTTTAATGTAGTCAATTATTTATAATTTTTCTTCTTTATATACGTGTACTTACGTGTGACGTTCAATCTATGTGGTTCTATGGTTCCGATTCAAATATCCTGTAATATTATATGAATGTGAATTATTTTCACACTTATCTATTATAGAAGTCCACTGATTAATCATTGGATTAGTCAATTGTACACTTTTAATACATACACACGCACGCACGCACGCACGCACGCACGCACGCACGCACGCACGCACGCACACACACACACACACACACACACACACACACACACACAAACAACAGTGGGGACAACTTCACTTGTGCCGCTTTCCAGATGTTCTGGCTTACGTTCTTCCATTGACTACGGTCATGCGATTTCAGCCTGTCTACATCATCATAATTTGTTGTTGTCTGAAATAAACATTTATTATTATACTATTATTATCAACTGATTATTATTATTTAGATAAGCGGGAGAGTGCACATAAGGCGCTAGTTTCGTACAGGCGTTTGTTTGCGAAAAGAATTTACCCTTCCGCTTCTTGCAGATTAGATGATATCTGATGCCTACAAGTGATAACGGTACACTGATACTGGACACGGAGACTGATACTGGACACGGAGACTGTTTACACAGTTTGGATTAACGTTGTGGTCTGCCAGTCCGCTTACGCTGTCTGCTTGAATCTCGTCACCTGCGAATTAGAATCAAAGATTAGAACATCGATGTCTCCCTGCACACCCCAGTACTGCACATATTTCTTCCATAACGATTTTCGACAATTAGTTGTAATAGTAGTAATTAACCATTAGTGTATTGCAGTTGGCACGAAACATTTATGCATAGGTAAGCTATCAAGAGACAACAGCTGTTCACATTGTGTACATTCGGATGCGTAATGCGTCTGTTTACGGGAGCCGAGGACAAGCGACACACGCAACAGTCAGTGGTTGTGGGCATCAGACAAGCTGGCTAAACGAACATTTCCAACATATGCATTGACGAGCTTACTGATAAACAACAGCGAAGACCTGGCTACGAACTTTACGAACTTCCGTCTGCCGTGACGAGTTTCAAGAAAAATCATATTCAGAAAACTGTTAGTCAAACAGTTGTGAAATCATAAAGAGGGTAACAATCAACATGAGACCTGTGCAGTTGAAGAAATGGCTGCGAGTAGCGATTCCCTTGCTGCTCGTGTCTTCTGTATCTCTGGTCGTCTTCAGCAGTCTCTACTGGCGCAACGACAAGTCAAAGACACAAAATGTGCAAATGCAGGATTTTCTGAAAAGTCAACAGAATATACAAAGAGAACAGGAATCTGGTTATAAATGGGATGAAAGAGAACCAAAGAGGAGGTCGAAAGGAATTACACTGGCTGTAGTCGAGGAGCATCACGAAGGTAAGCACAACCGTCGTGTGAAAGCTGCTTCTGGAGAGAAATGACCACTAAACATATGTAATCCAACTCATGTGTCTCCACACTGAAGTACACCTTTAATTCGGTTTGCTGATTCAGAGGTAACTCCTGTTTATATATCAATACAATGCTTACAAACCGAATTTAAGATTTCTCATTTCTCGGATTGTTGGCTTTATTGACATTATAAAATAACTTAAAATGTCGATTGATAACACTATGCACTGTATGTATTTAAATAAAACATTGTATATATCATGTTTAACCAATGGCCCAAAAAAATACATTCGGCAACAGCACATTACAAGTTTCCTCAGCATTGTACTCTTTACATTGAATTATTGTAATTTTATCGATGTTTCAGTTATCCCGTATTGGTTCAAGGCAGCTATGATGGGAAAAATACCTAAAACTGGAAACACGTTGGTGAGTTGGTTGTTATGACACAATTGGCAAAATAGGCAACTTTTTATGCATTACGTAAAATATTTAACTTTATGCATGATATGTATATGCACTTAAGCAACATCGGTTGGTACCGTGTCTCAATTAAATAAATACATTAATGATGTCACTCGACGATTGATACAGAAATCACATTTGATTTGAAAAACAACTTGCTCAGAGTGTATGATAAATGACACACAACATTATTTCAGTAATAATACACCAACATGTATGTGCTGCAAATGTTATGTAAATGAAACCAACAATTCATAGATTACACCAGTGTGACAGTCGTTGGTCGAAGTTGGCAGGATATGACACAATATAAGACATACAATACAATGCGACGTGACGCTATTCAAGATCAAAACATTAACATGTTTGACTGTGAGTGTGTGCATGGTGACCAAGTTCAAACTCATTTATATTACTTCACGTTAATATGTGGCTACTTGTCTTCATGTGTCAGGCAATCAAGACAAAAACTACATGTCCACACATGCAAATAAACAAACACATGCATCACACGCATATACTTAGCAGTCATATGACTGTCACAGATTCACATAGATGGTCACTCCGATATGGCGGTGCCGCGTTACGACCCAAGGATGCCGTTCTTTCATTGGCCTAACACGAAGGATCAACTGCATCATATGATACAGACAAACGACGTCTTCATCCAGGTAGGCAATGCATATTATGCCTTGTTGCAGGGAAATGATGGCTCTATACTAACATGCAGCAAATAAACACATGCCAACTGCATGTAAAGGCTGCTAAAACACAATGGCATACTACATGACACGGTGCCAACCTTGTGTAAGTACACATGTGGTGTTGTGTTCGGATTTACCGAGATGTCTGTTTTTCTCTATCTGTCTTTCCTTAGTACAACCAACCGTAACAATTAAAAGATGTAGTTTTTTAAGTAGCATACTTATTTTATTTGAAATGTATCGTATATAAACAAGTCAATACAATGTCCTTATGCTACAGTGCATAAGAAGATTTTATTTGTTTGTTTGTTTTGCGTAGTATTTACAAATTAACAAGTATTTTTCACAATGCTAGACTATTGGTAAATAACACATAGCCACATATGTAGGCCTATTATTATCCTGAAATAATTATGTGAATGTTTCGAAAGACATGGCCACAGCCACACATATGCTGACTAGTGTAACTACTGTCATATTTGCTCACATTTTGCAGGCCTTTAATTTGAATAGTTTGTTGTTATTAAAATGCTGTTTATATATTATGGTAAGAAAACAATTATCTAAAAAGCATTCATGAAAACACTTGTATTAGAATCGTGTTACTAAGGTTGGGACTCAAGGCTATTGGGACTTGATTAAAATATTTGAAAAAATGGTAGGTGTTATTCAATTCAGTAAGCAATATTTCTTTAACTCCACTTTGAATATTGCATTCAGTCATGAAGACCATATCAGAAGAATATAAACTTATGAACTACTAAGCTGATCAACTAGGAGAGCTTAGCTATGATCAATGCCTTTAAAATGACGATTGACAATACTAGGTGTAGGAATTTGAGACTATGGCTTGAGGAAATTTATATACTTTTTTAGTACTTTATGTTGTAGAACCATCAACTGTAACAAGTGTTCAGAGTTTTATCATGTCAGGCATATAATGAGTCATCATTGCTTATGATGGCTCGCACCAATTCATGTCATTTTAAAAATATTCCTAAGCCAATTGTAACTTTGCTTTGCAAATTTTGGCAGGATGTCAGCTAATAGAAATAAAATCTAGTTTTTAAGGTGGAAATTTGAGTACAAAATTATAATAATGTTGTGAAATAGTCTTTTATCAAAAATCCTTTGGAGATGGTTACAATTTGAGATACCATAAGATAATAATTTAAGTGAGGTCACTGGCTCAAATCATCATATTACTTGCTAAGAGTGATGTTTTGGCCCATAGAATAATTAATGTACACTTCAGTAGTTACATTACAAAATTGAACTTATAAGCTTTAATATTAGTAACAACATTAAAGTGCAAGTATTGATATTTCAGGATCTTCTTTTGTTTACAACCGTAGATGTAAAATCTAATACATCCATGCTACTAAAATACACTCTCATTGCATACAATACATGAATACAATACATCCACACTACTAAAATACACTCTCATTGCATATAATGCATACATACAATACATCCACACTACTAAAATACACTCTCATTGCATACAATACATACATACAATACATCAACACTACTAAAATATACTCTCATTGCATACAATACATACATACAATACATCAACACTACTAAAATACACTCTCATTGCATACGTTAGATACATACAATACATCCACACTACTAAAATACACTCTCATTGCATATAATACATACATACAATACATCCACACTACTAAAATACACTCTCATTGCATACAATACATACATACAATACATCAACACTACTAAAATACACTCTCATTGCATACATTAGATACATACAATACATCCACACTACTAAAATACACTCTCATTGCATACAATAGATACATACAATACATCCACACTACTAAAATACACTCCCATTGCATACATTAGATACAAAATGAAGATAAAAGTCTGCTTGTATTGTAGTAGGACCTCGGAGACAGACATAGGCACAAGCAATTGTAATCATGATTAGGATTACTTTGGCAATGTAACCGAGCACAATTACTTGGACTTTTTGACCAATATAATTGAGTATGAGTATGATTACTCGGAAGTTGTCAACGATTACTCACGAATATTCCATCTCTGTTGAATAATACATAATTATTAACTAGTTTACTATGTGTCATTTAAATTATGCAATTACTTTCGTGGCAATGACAATTTTGAGCATTGAGCTTCACCTGAGATTATGAATAACATACACAGTTCTTGTGCCTATGCACTAAGCAATGTAAAACAAACTATGCTTAATATAATGACTTGTGTTATGTTATCCAATTACTTTATGATTGGTTCATTGTCTAATCCAAAAGACAAATATAATCATGTATGGAAATATGTAATATTTATAGTGTGCCACGTAAAACATGTAAACGGTTTATATTAGTGGAGCAGCTGTACTCAATATTACACTCATATTAGGAAAATAACATTATATATGCCAAGGAAACACATAATCGGGTATACATGGGTCTGATTTGGGATTATGTATGTCAGGGAAACACATAATCACGTATACATTAGTCTGACGGGGGTTATGTATGTCAAGGAAACACGTAATCGCGTATACATGGGTCTGACGGGGGTTATGTATGTCAAGGAAACACGTAATCGCGTATACATGGGTCTGACTTGGGATTATGTATGCAAAAAAATTATACATGCATAACGTCGTGCTCCTCGTCATTTACGGTGATGCACGAGAATCCACTTAAAGCATTTCCACTTAATGAAAACATGTCAACTGGGTGTATAAAGAATTGCTGCTGCCAGTTCAACATAAACTCAAAGCCCAAAGTCAAGGCGATAGACGGTCATTGAACATGATACAATACTGAGTTGCCCCGGACTGGGCGATACACGATGTTTGGATACAAACTATAATGCATGACCGGGAGGGAAATGCATGTTAATTGCATTTTAATCAACCGACAAAAAGCGGAGGGTACCAACAATGTGTCACACTTTGTAATATTATAATGCATGGATAATTTGTTTCCACATTACACAAATTATTAGTCTGAATTGATGGAATGAAAGCAGACGGCACCAGGCAAAGACTGTCATGTAATAGGATCGTTATAACTGGTGCGTTGTACAGCTACTTACTACAGTGTAGCTCTTTCACCGTTTTGGAGTAATACAAGTTGTGT
Source organism: Lamellibrachia columna (assembly GCA_963662155.1). Taxonomy (NCBI): domain Eukaryota; kingdom Metazoa; phylum Annelida; class Polychaeta; order Sabellida; family Siboglinidae; genus Lamellibrachia; species Lamellibrachia columna. The sequence goes on along the minus strand of OY759273.1, from coordinate 17,721,242 downwards.
TGTCTTCCGGTGGAATTCGAGTAGCACATGTCTAGTGTTCCCAGTCCTAATTAAACAAGCAATATGCTGCTTCATAAAGCATAACAAAGACCTTTTGCAAAGCCAAACGGTCTTTTTCCGATCATAACGATTACAACAGTTTGATTCCTGTGCAATTAATTAGTCATTACATCACCGAATACAAGTTATACATTTTACAAATAGCTAAGCCTAAACTGCACAAATTCAACAAGGTTTATAAAACCCACCGAGTAGGCGGAGCTTAACGCGTAAACACCAATTTCACGTGACAGCAGACAGACACAACAATTAGTTAGAAAAAATAAAAATAGATTTATGTACGTGAGTCGGTTCATTCCGTCTCTCCATATCTCTGCTGCAGGCTGCTATGATAGCGGGACTCGTCTCACGAGTGATCTTCATCAGTCCGTCGTGGGACAAGAATGAGAACATCACCTACACCTCATATGACGTCGAAATTGGCTCGGTGTCGTTCAACAACACTGTCTACAAGCAACCGGCAATATACACCTGCTATTTCGATACACTCGAACGAAGGTCGAAGTGTATGTACGTTAAGCCGCCGACGGCGCCACCTGTCGGTGATGTCAGCGACAGCAGGGGTGAAAACGTTGACAATGATATTGTATCAACTGACAACCTGGACGGACGTAAGGTGCACACTTTTATCTTATTCTCCCATGTCTGACGCCATTAAATAGAATCATGACCATACTCAGTTTTAAATTGTGATATCGTGCTGCAGGTATAGAGGGTTCAACCTTCGCATACGACCTTCGTTCTACGGGCAACTGAATAGAAAGTTACTTTCATATAGGAAGATTTATTTTACACAAACGTTGCATTATATTTGATAGCTAACAATTACAAGTTTGGCACATTTGGAAATGTTCAGCACTGCATAAAACAACTATATTGGTGCGTATCTGCATTTTAATTATAACACTTCATTGGTTGCATAACAACTTAATCTCTTTCTGTCCGCCAGGTGCGCCGGCATTGCTTCTTCGAAGGAGCTGTCGATCACGTGGCTCTTGAAATGTTGAAGACAAAACGAGGCTGGATCGGCGCGTCAGGAAACATCATCCTCGACATTGATGAGGATTACTTCGGCGTCGAGTTGGCCGGTCAGAGCTTAGTCGATGCTGGACTAGATTGGAACGTGATCAAAGTGTTGGACGCCCCCCTCAGAACAATGTTCTGCCCGAAACACATCGACCACGAAGGCCTCGGCAACCGCATGATGCGTGAACTCATCGGATCGTTCATCAGTCGGTGCCGTACTTCCGTCAAATCTGACAATGAGATATGTCGCGTTTCATCCGACGAAATATGCTCTCTCGTTCACAAGTTGATGTTACGGTACTGGAAGCAAGACTCGCAGATATTTTGCCCGGACAAGAGCAAACGACTGCTTGAAGTTGCCGACGAGTTGACGGTTGTTTTCTACCTGTTCACACTCAGCCACCTGCAAACGCTCATGCAATTCGGATTCTGTTTTGAAACGACGCCGGCAGCTGTAGATTTTAGGGATGTGGGCTGCGGGTCAATTCTACTTTGTCAGGGAAACAACACGCCAAACGATAGCATTGTGTTCTTACACAAACCCGACGCCGCCGAGATACGAAATCGGACGTCGCAGCTACGGAAGATACTGGAAATAATCGACACCCGCCACAGGCCGAATGTCGTCACCCTGTGTCGGTCCGTGCGCGACGGGTACACTCCAAGAAGTCTCTTCAGTTCCATCGAGTCCAACATACTCGACATATTTAAGGAGCTGCCAGGGCAGTACGACGTGGTGTATGATGAGAACCTGTACGGCGGCCAAGGAGGCTGGCCAGATCGTCACAAGATAGCGTCAGAGAACGGAATGCAAAATTAGATAATGTTGTTAGGTGTCTTTGCAACTCAGTTGTGTGTCCGAGATTGCAATGTTGTTCTAAGGTTGGAGAAATGAAGTGGCAACCTCTTGCGGTGACAATTAAAATCTCGCCGGTTTACACAGCTACCGTGAAATGCTAACAACGACGATGGGAATGCAAGCAACGACCATTACAAGTATTATCAGTTTGTTGGATAGATTCCAGGGAAACGATCGAAAAGTTAGCTTCAGCAACACCTCAAAGACAGATAATAATGATAGGAGAATATGATCTCACAGAACCCCCGCCAACAAGGGAAATACTCTCGAAATCGTCGGCCACTTCTGCAGAACTCTCGAATGACTGATGACGTGACGACTTTCGATGTCCTGATAGAAAAAAAGCCTGGGGAAAATCCATCCTCCCTAGTAGACATATTTTCATGGCGTAAACGGAATACCTACCAAACCTACACCCCACTCATCATATTATACTCCACCGAAACCATCACGTGGAAACAACCGTTCCGGAAGAAGATGGAGGTTTTCCGAAATGACATGATGAGATAAAGACCCATACAAGCACTGAACTAACATCCATCATGGATAAAGTGCGTAAATCTAAACTGAAGTGGTTCGGACACATGAAAAGAAGTTACCTTCCAGTCAAAGCCATCTTCGAAGGCATGGTGGAAAGCAAATGAAGAAGAGGAAGAAAGAGTGCGACGTGATGTGAATAGTTTTCAACTGGGTGGTGTAGATAGTTTTCAAATGTAATTTCAACAAATGTTAGTCATACGATGCTAATCAATTGAAGATATCCATCCCTATGGTGTTTGTATCTTTGCTTGAATATTTTGGTAGGTTGTTGACCAGTAGATCAAGGCTTGTAGGTAGACACTCCAATTGGCGCAATCATTAAACCAGGCTGTCTAAAACATTATGGACCTCAAGAGTGGAAAGTGTATCACATGGATATCTGGAACCATGAACAACTGAAAGGAATTAATATATCAGCCCTGATTATTGTATGAGGTAATTAATTAATAATGGGCTAAAACAGTGAGCACTGGACATGACACACTTGATGGAACACCTAAATGACATGACACACTTGATGGAACACCTAAATGACATGATACACTTGATGGAACACCTAAATGACATGACACACTTGATGGAACACCTAAATGACATGATACACTTGATGGAACACCTAAATGAATATATTTATCCCGAATTACACTACTGACTACAATCCGGCATTTGTCAGCAAAACATATTATTCATTTGTTTATGCAGAGGTATACCACATTTGTTTATTTATAATAATGAAATTTCAAGATGTCGCTTAAACAATGCAATTACATTATTTACACTGAACATTTTGAATATTAAAACAGTATTGGTATGGAGACTAATAGAAGATTGATGGCTTCACATAAAGCTGTTGATTCTTCACAAGAGATTACGAATAACATACACCATCTCAGTGGCTATGTATTAAAGTAAGAATGAAAGGATCATGCGTAACATAATGATTTTTATAAGTGCATACCACGCCCGTCCTCGGGGTTTTGAAAAGGGGGTTAGAGCGCACACAATCCGCCAGGGATTTCTGGAATGATTTCTGAAAAATATTACACCTAAAAAAAATTCTTCTTCGTTCGAACCCTCCTGAGGACGGGCATACATACATACATACATACATACATGCGTACATACATACAGATACACATACACATACAAACTTACATACATGCACACATACATACTGATGCATACACACACACAGACCCACATATCCACCCACCCACCCACACACACACCCACACACACACACACACACACACACACACACACACACACACACACACACACACACACACACACACACACACACACACACACACACACACACACACACACACACACACACACACACACACACAAATTCCTACACACGTACATGCATAGACACACATCTACACAAGCGTACTGTATGCACGCACGCACGCACGCACGCACGCACGCACGCACGCACGCACGCACGCACGCACGCTTATATATATATATATATATATATATATATATATATATATATATATATATATATATATATATATATATATATGCGTGCGTGCGTGCGTGCGTGCGTGCGTACAGTACGCTTGTGTAGATGTGTGTGTATGCATATACATATATATATATATATCGTTGCATACATATACATGCCTATGGACCGTCGACATATATCGATCGTATGCTGCCACAAAAGGAGCATAGCTTGGATTAAACCTTAATGGATGTCAAATGACCGCCCGAAACTAATCCTAGCGAACTTTAGTCACTTAGCGCATCTTATTTAGGTAAGCGGGGAATGTACACAAGGCGTCACTTTCACGTATGATCTTTCTTCGCGAAAACATGTAACGCCCCGGCACTTACAGATTAGACGACACACGACGCTTACTAGTTACAACAGTACACTGACACTGGACACGGACACCATTTACACAGTGTGGATTAACGTTGTGGTTTGCTAGCCCGCTTACGCCGTCCACTTGAAACTTCGTCGTCACCTGCGAGTTAGAATCAAAGATTGGAACATCGATGTCTCCCTGCATACCCCAGTACTACTCATATTTCTACTATACTGACTTGTGAATTAGGTATAACAACAGTAATTAACCATTACGTGTATTGCAATTGGCACAAGACATTTATGTACAGGTAAGATATCAAGAGACAACAGACGCCCACGTTGTTTGCATTCCGATACAAAACTTATTGAGCGCGGAGATCAACCTATGGTCACACATCATAGGTGACTGAGGAGGGGACCAATCTAAAGATATATATTTAACATAGAAGAGTAGTTTCCATAAAGCGGATTGACAAGTATTTGTTCTGGTAGATTAGTGGAATGTGTAATTAGGGACGAGGTTAGTACAATAAAGCAACAAATATTGGCACAACCAAAATCGTCATCTGCAGTGACTGGTCACGTGGCATCGACACGTGGTCTGGTCGGGACATGAACTGGACCATCTCCTCGGGTATGTCGACATGGGGACATGTTCCCGCTTACAGGACTCGGTGAGTGCGTCCTTCCCCGTTGCTGGCCACCGTGTGGTGGGCTTGTACTATTCACATCTACTCAGGTGAGGTTAACAATTGCCTGGAGCAAGCGATTACAATACAAGTGACCTCTGCTCGCTTGCATTACCATTGAACCATATGGTGAGCTTAGCCTTGAAACTATGCATCCATAGCAGAGTTGTCGAAAACGTCTTTTGTATTATGCAGGTCTAATTTGGCCAAAACCAACGTGATTATTAAGAAACCATAGCAATGTTGTAAATAAGGGAGGTTTGTGATGTTGTTTCAAGTACATATGTTTGTTTGCGTTATTGTAGATGAGTCTACAGTGGTCTCTTGAGTAATGTGTTGTGTTGGCTTCCTGAGAGTATGGCATATCCAACCCCAATTCTTCCTTCTAATGTTCGATTCGTTCTTTCCAATAGCGCTTCATTGCTAATTGTTTCTGGCCACCATATCCTTAGAATTCTGTTTAGACATTTATTTACAAACGTTTGGATCTTCTGTAGCATGGATTTTGTAGTATGCCATTGTGATGTCTCTGATTCATGCATAAGCACAATCTTAGCATTTGAGTAAAAATGCGTAGTTTGGTTGGCATTGACATTTCTCTGGACTTCCATATCTTATTAAGCACGATTATATTAAACATTACTATTAAAATGCTACCTTCTAAATAGTAATGCTTGGTTTTCACAATGCGGCATTGTGCTGAATCAATCATATAATTGTAATGTTTAAATAAACTGCAGTTGTTTACTTCTTGTCAAGTGCATCTTTGTCGCTGACGAGTTTGGGTCAACAGTGGTGGCTCTACGAGATAACAACGTCTTTATCTTCTTAAGCTCGTTGGTGACCATGTTACAAATGTCCTTACTAAATATGTTTTTTTCTTCAAATCGAGTCACCGAGTAACCCAATCACCAACGTATATGTTTCCCATAAACTACCACCCTGATTTATGTAACGATTATTTTATCTGTAACACAGTCGCGCAGCAGAAAGGGCGAGCGACACATATGACTGTCATTGGTCACGTTGTGGGCATTAGACCTGACTAAGAACATCCGTCTGCTGTGAACTGCTGAGTAGACGACAACAACGTTTTAAGAAAAGTCATGCTCAGAAAACTGTCATTAAAACAGTTATGAAATCGTGAAGAGGATAACAATCAACATGAGGCATGTGCAGTTGAAGAAATGGCTGCGAGTAGCGATTCCCTTGTTGCTCGTGTCTCTGGTCGTCTTCAACAGTCTCTACTGGCGCAACGACAAGTCAAAGACACAAAATGTGCAAATGCAAGCTTTTCTGAAAGGTCAACATAATCTACAAACAGGACAGGAAATTTTCTATAAATGGGATGAAAGAGAATCAAAGAGGAGGTTGAAAGGAATTACTCTGGCTGTAGTCGAGGAGCATCACGAAGGTAAGCACAGCCGTCGTGAAAAAGCTGCTTCTGGGGAGAAATGGATTCAAAGGTAATTCTGGTTTATAAATCCACACAATGCGTTTCCCGAATTATAATGAATTTAGCGTTTCGCATTTGTTAGGATTGTTCGATTTTATGTCATTATAAAATAAAGTAAGATGTCGATTAATAACATGAAACACTATATCTACTTAAACAAAACATCGTATAAATCGTGTTTAGCAAACTGCAAGTTTTCTCTACCATACGTCTCTATATTGTCATGTCCCATTTACACTGCATAATTGTACTTTTGTCACCGTTTCAGTTATCCCGTATTGGTTTAAAGCAGCTATGATGGGAATAATTCCTAAAACTGGAAACACGTTGGTGAGTTGGTTATTATGACGCTATCGGCAAAATAATGACATTGATGCAATACGAAAAAAAATGTATGCATGATATAATTGTATTGAATGTATGTTTGCTTAAACAACATCGAACATTGTCTCTGCTTAACAAATACATAAATGATGTCACTCGACGATTGACACATATATCACATTTGATTTTAAAAGCCTATTGATCACAGTGAACGCCAAAGAACACGCGACATTATTTTGGCAATGAGACACCGATATGTCTGTGCTGCAAATGTTATGTAACTATGACACTACCAACTCCTAGATTACACCAATGTGACCGAGCTTGACAGGATATGACACAAGGCTAGATATAAAAAACACGACATGACGTCGTTCATGATCAAAACATGATCAAGCATTTTGACCACTACAGTGTGCAAGCGGACAAAGACCTAGTGTTGCGTCATGTCAATGTGTGACTACATGTCTTCGTATGTCAGATCATCTATACAACAACATTCTACACGTCAACACAAGCAACTACACAGACATGCAAATCACATACTACACAGTTTGATGAATGTGTTACAGATTCACATAGATGGTCACTCCGATATGGCGGTGCCGCGTTACGACCCAAGGATGCCGTTCTTTCATTGGCCTAACACAAAGGATCAACTGTATCATTTGATGCAGAAATGCGACGCCTTTATCCAGGTAGGCAATGTCAGTTATGAATGCCTTGTTGCAGGAACATGGTGGCTTGACACCAACATGCAGCAAACAAACACATATTATACGAGGGCTTATAGACTGACCCTTAAATTATCCAGATGTAGTACAGAATTATTAAACTGTTGACATGAATAAAAGCTAAGTAATGCGGCGCCTACCCTGAAATAAAAAAGAAACCTTACATCTTGAAGGTTGTTTGAAATTCATTGGACCCCAAAAGGACAAAAATGCGAACAAAGTTGGGGATCCCGTTCAAAAATTTATTGTAGTACGATGTTTCACTTTTTTTATTTATATTCGGCTTCTTCAGTTCTATGTTGCAAACATTGCTTGTACTTATTATTGTTTTCTTTTTACAAGCATTGAGCAAACCGCTAGTGAACTAGAGTTTGTTCTTTATCATGTGTTTATTAGTAAATATTGTTTTAATACGACAGTTCTTTTCATGCAGTTGTGTGAATGTATGAATACATTAATAAAGTTAGTATTATCTACATTCGCATTCTACATTTAATTAAAATTCGTTATCCAAATTTACAATGAAGAGATCATTTTTCCATCATTACGAAATATATGTTTTGATACATACAATGCGAGTCATTATAAAATAAATTAAGATATCGATTAAAAACATTAAGCACTATATCTACTTAAACAAAACATCTTACAAATCGGACAAGCTCGGATATGCTAGTAACACCAAATAATGTAATGTTAGCTAGTGCAATGTTTTAAATGTCGCAACGTATGATAAGGTCATTTATGTTATCGTATATGTTTGAAGCAAATGCAGATGCTGTCATGCAGATTTATCAAATTTGTTTCGTCGGACAAAAACCAAAATAAAATTATGTGTTTTTTCGCTCTTTCCATATCGTGATACCCCGGCATCTCTGCTGCAGGCTGCTGTGATAGCTGGACTCATCTCACGAGTGATCTTCATCAGTCCGTCGTGGGACAAGAATGAGAACATCACCTACACCTCATATGACGTCGAGATTGGCTCGGTGTCGTTCAACAACACTGTCTACAATGAACCGACAATTTACTCCTGCCTATTCGAGCCAGCCGAGCGGGCGTGTGTGTTCGTCAAGCCACTGATAAAGCCAACAGTCGGTGACGTCACCAACTCACCCGACAATGATGACAGCGAGGAAGGAATACTCGATCGCTTGGTTATCACTGATGAGCTCGACGGACGTCAGGTGCACACTTTTATTTTCTTCTCCCATGTTTGACGTCATTAAATAGACTCATGACTACAATAATTTTATATTGTAATATTTGCAGCAGACATAGAGGAAGCAGTCTTTAAAGTTGCTAAATGAAAGAGCTTCCACGACCTTCATACTATGCCAACCAGGCTTGGGTTCAAATGCAAGTCAGCGCATTTAAATGCAAATGCAAATATTTGAAATTACTCAAATGCAAATGCACCGAGACATGATAGCATTTAAATGCAAGTGCAAGTGTTTTTATAATAATCAAATGAAAGTGACACCATTACTTCCTCTAACATTGATGGTAAAAGCGGTATTGATATGAATGGGCTTCACATATACTCAGCGAGGTGAATTTATTTGAAGAAAGTTTTTTTCAAGAACATTTCTAGACCAGAAAGGTTTCATTAGCATTCTATCAAAAACTACAGTGGTTATTGATCATCATTATACTCTCCAGAACAGGAATTAGTGTTATGGATTATGTGTACAAAGCAAGAGTCCCCATAAAGTAACTATATGGTTATCATGGTTTACCTGTTAACACTGGTCATTAGAGGGCACATGTTTAACAAAGCTTAACCGTCTCTTTACTTAAACTGTGCAATATCATAGAACAGTAAACATTAAAATAGCATAGAAGGGTAACATCTTACATGGAAACAACTGCTTCTAGTGAAATATGCCTTACAAAACATTAATAGCAAATGCTCTGTAATGTTTGTTTAAGGTTGCTGTGTTAATGTTTGTTTAAGGTTGCTGTGTTAATGTTTGTTTAAGGTTGCTGTGTTAATGTTTATCTTAGAGATAAAAAGATGCAACAATAAACAATATTGGGAATCCTGGCCCCCAGTGAGCTTCACCCTGGAGTTTACATAGCGGGTGACACTGGGGCAGTGTGACTGCTGCATGGCTAAATGGGTTCAAAGGTGCTTTAAGTTTAAAGTTGTTCTACTGCCAAGTGCCAACCATCCTTTTCACATAAACCTGTGGGTTTAGTGGCTGGCTTGGCCTGACAGTGCCTGCACAGTGCACATTATTGAGCGTAATCTACCAGAGGTGTGAAAAACATCCTGATGTATTTGTACTTGAGCCAATAATTAACTGTCCACCATGCAATAGGCAGTAGGTACTAGAGCAGTGTCGTTTAATTAGACTGTTTCATAATCGGCGCCACCAACATTGCTTTTGACTTTCATTCCAGTTTATTATTGAAATATAAAATGATAAATATGTTCTATCATTAGACAGTGTAATTAGTAGATAATACTAGATATGATAATTATATTTTGTTATAAATATTTATGCATGCAATTTAAAGTTGTCTAATTGTCATACTTCACATTTTCCTGGTGTCTGTCTATCTAGGTGATTCGTCTATCTGTTAGGTTCCCAATAATTTCAGTGAATTTCATATTTTATTTTAAAAATATTATATAATTTAAAGGTGTCTAACTGTCATATTTTACCATTTTCCTGGTGTCTAACTATCCGGTATTGTTAATTGCATAGCATTTCACAGGTCAAACAAAACATACATGGCTTCCAGCCTTTCATGCACTGCTCAACAGAGTCTGTCCACACAGTCTAAATCGAGCACAAATTGTATGTGATGGTGTTAAACTGGATTCACAGGTTACATAATAGTATCTAAGACTTGCTCTAAAACGAGGTGGCGTCAAATACAAGATTGGAAAAACAATTTGCAGGTTCAACAATGGGTTATTAAACCTGTCATATGTTGATGCAAGTGTTTATTTATAAAATGCAAATGCTTCTTTAATCAAATGCAAATGCACGTGTTTTTTTTTATCAAACGCAAATGAGTTTTAATCAAATGCAAGTGCATATGCAAATGTTTTTATTCAAATGCAAATGCAAGTGTTTTGAATCAAATGCAATTGCAATTATTTCGAAAAAGCAAATGCAAATGATTCAATTGCAAATGCAAATATCTTGGATTCCCAACGTACAAATGCAAGTGCAAATGCAAATGCGGAATTTTCAAATGCAACCCAAGCCTGATACAAACTGAAAAGAAAGTGACAACACACATTGCATGAACATATCTTTATATATTCGATTGCGCCTATATGTGCGAGCCTCCATTTTAATTGTAACACGTTATTCGTGGCATAACATCATATTCTCTTTGTGTCCGCCAGGTGCGCCGGCATTGCATCTGCGAAGAAGCTGTCGATCACGTGGCTCTCGAGATGTTGAAGACGAAACGAGACTGGATCGGCGCGTCGGGAAACATCATACTCGACGTCGATGAGGATTACTTCGGCGTCGAGTTGGCTGCTCAAAGCTTAGTCGACGGTGGACTAGACTGGAACGTGATCAAAGTGTTGGACGCCCCCCTCAGAACAATGTTCTGCCCGAAACACATCGACCACGAAAGCCTCGGCAACCGCATGATGCGTGAACTCATCGGATCGTTCATCAGTCGGTGCCGTACATCCGTCAAATCCGACAATGAGATATGTCGCGCTTCATTCGACGAAATATACTCTGTCGTTCACAAGTTGATGTTACGGTACTGGAAGCAAGACTCGCAGATATTTTGCCCGGACAACAGCAAACGACTGCTTGAAGTTGCCGACGAGTTGACGGTTGTTTTCTACCTGTTCACACTCAGCCACCTGCAAACGCTCATGGAATTCGGATTCTGTTTTGAAACGACGCCAGCAGCTGTAGATTTTAGAGATGTGGGCTACGGGTCAATTCTACTTTGTCAGGGCAACAACACGCCAAACAGGAACATTGTGTTCCTGCACAAACCTGACGCCGCCGAGATACGAACTCGGACGTCGCAGCTACGGGAGATACTGGAAATAATCGACGCCCGCCACAGGCCGAATGTCGTCACCCTGTGTCGGTCCGTGCGCGACGGGTACACTCCGAGAAGTCTCTTCAGTTCCATCGAGTCCAACATACTCGACATATTTAAGGAGCTGCCAGGGCAGTACGACGTGGTGTATGATGAGAACCTGTACGGCGGCCAAGGAGGCTGGCCAGATCGTCACAAGATGGCGTCAGAGAACGGAATGCAAAATTAGATAATGCTGTAGTAGGTGTCTTTGCAACTCAGTTGTGTGTCAGAGATTGCAATGTTGTTCTACGGTTGGAGAAATGAAGTGGCGACCTCTTGCGGTGACAATTAAACTCTCGCCGGTTTACACAGCTACCGTGTAATGCTAACAACGATGATGTAGGAATGCAAGCAACGACCATTACAAATATGATCAGTTTGTTGGACAGATTCCAGGGAAACGATCGAAAAGTTAGCTTCAGCATCAACATCTCAAAGACAGAGATAATAATGATCGGAGAACATAATCTCACAGAACCCTCGCCAACAAGGGAAATACTCACGAAATCGTCGGCCAAGGAGGCTGGCCAGATCGTCACAAGACGAAGTCAGATAACATAATGCAGAAATATATATAATCTTTAGAAATTGTCTTTGAACACTCAGTTACTTATCAGATATTGTAACCTTGTTCGAGCTCTGGAGAAATAATAATAAGATCTTGTAACCACTAAACCTGCGCCGCTTCACACTGCTAATGTTTCGTTACGTTGTCTGACACACCCCAACACACTGATCTCTACAGTAGCTGTTTACAGGGTCTTATATGGATATTACACTCAACATTACATTCTTTGGTGTTACTAACATATCCGACCTTGTCCAATGACCACCTACAGCGGAGGTGGGGCGGGGTTGTGGTGGGGGAGGGGTGGGGTTGTGATGGGGGAGGGGTGGGGGTTCTGTGGGGAGCGGTGGGGGTTCTGTGGGGGAGCGGTGGGGGTGCTTGGGGATGCAATGTAATTCCGGGTAGTAGTTCTCCATAGAAGTTGCGTGCACGTGTAGCTCCACAAAGTGATCTGACACACACACACACACGCACGCACGCACGCACGCACGCACGCACGCACGCACGCACGCACGCACGCACGCACGCACGCACACACACACACACACACACACACACACATACGCACGCACGCACGCACGCACACACACACACACACGCGCACACACACACACACACACACACACACACACACAGACACACACACACACACACACACACACACACGCACGGATCAACGCACGCACGGATCAACGCACGCACGAACGCACGCACGCACGCACGCACGCTCACACACACACACACACACACACACACACACACACAGACACACACACACACACACACACACACACACACACACACACGCACGGATCAACGCACGCACGGATCAACGCACGCACGAACGCACGCACGCACGCACGCACGCACGCTCACACACACACACACACACACACACACACACACACACACACACACACACACACACACACACACACACACACACACCACACACACACTGTACTACAACTGTTGAAACGTCGGTGAAACGTGGTTTATTTGATGAGTTCAACTGTATTGTTCGTAGTTGTGTAGGCGGCTACCTACACATTTAACGATGTGTGTACAGTGTACACGATAGCACTGGGCAACATTAAGACGATTTTATATCCCCAACTCCCCTTACAAATGTTGATTTTTTTAATGTGACATTTTATGACAATTCCAATCTTAAATGTCATTGGCTGTGGCGGCTGTTGTAATTGTGGGCGCATTCCATGCCAAATAAATAAAAAAACAGGGTGAAATTTACATGACCACCTTCAATTTTTATGAAATTTGGTGTGTTAGTTGATGTCCATGATTCAATGTCCCCACCCAGATGTCAGGTCAATAGAAGTGCAATCAGTGTCCATGTGTTGAGATCTTTCAAGAACTGCTGCTCAATGCTCAATGCATTTGATGAAATTGAATACCGAAAGTGGACCACAACAGACAGATCAACGTTAGAAACAATCCATCAGTCAGTTGATGAATTCGTAAAAAACTTACTGTACATCTCTAACATATCATTCTTCATAATTTCATTGCGAAAGTACAAACATCATACTATCAAGACCTGTGAGACAACATGCTGGGTGAAAGGAGTAACTTGTTGTGGGTGATTTTGCAGAGAACTTCACTTTTGTAATGCAAGATGAGGTCCAGTCATATTAGTGGAACAATGCTCGAGCTACCAACCACCCACTTGTTTGTTACTGGTTGGAGAACGGAGTGTCAAAGCATGTTTCATGTGTTGTTGTCTCTGAGTGCCTGCCACATGACACCATTACAGATCATCTGTTTCAACAACATCTTCTGAAGTTCCTCAAGGAGATGTTCGGAGAGAAGCCAAAGAAAGTGTTCTATTTCTCAGATGGTTGTGCAGGTCAATACAAGAACTTCATGAACTTGTGCCACCATTCTGTGGACTTTGGAGTTGAAGCTGAATGGCATTCTTTTGCTACTTCATACGCCAAGGGGCCGTGCGATGGTGTTGGGGGCTTACTGAAGAGGATGACAACAAAGGCTAGTCTACAGAGGCCTTATCAAGACCAGATCCAGACCTCACCAGCTGTATGAATTTGCAAAACAAAATGTTCCTTCCTTAAATGTTGAATGCTTCACTGTCGGAGACTGGGAAGTTGAGGGGAACTGCTTGAGAGCCGCTTTGCAAAGGTGTGGACAGTGTCAAGGACCCGGCAGTTGCATTGCTTCCGTCCTGTGTCATTATTCAAAGTAAAAGTGAGTCAATTCTCGACAAGTACACAAACCCTACAAGAAACCATGACAGATGTAGAACATGTCATCAGGTTTGAAGAGGTGAAAGGTTACGTCACAGTTCAGTATGATGGATAGTGGTGGCTTGGAATGGTCATGTCTCTGGATCAGAGAGAAAGAGATGTGGCTATTAACTTTCTCCATCCTCGTGGACCAGCGAGATCATTCACTTACCCCGAGCGAACTGATAACCTTGTGGTAGGCATGGGGGACATCCTAACGACTGCTCACCCTACCACAGCCACTGGAAGAACATATACCTTGAAGAAAGAGCACATGGCACAAGTGTCTAATGCACTGGAGGAATGGCTTCAACGGAAGAAAAAAGAAATCACACATCCATTATGTGTGTGAAAAGGTGAGATAACAAATTCTTAATAATCTGGAAAAATTATCCATGTGTGATCTTGAACACTGTCACTGAAAAGGAAATTGGAATGCGCATGTTCAAATTGTCAACAATTATTGCCGGGTATGTGTGCTACAATATAAAAAATTCATGAAAATCTGATGTTCTATGACTTTTGCCAGGTCAAGTAAAAGGTAAAACGTTTTTAAAAATATTTTTTTCACATTATTTAGTGTTTTATTATGTACAAAGATACACTATAAAACACGATGTTGCATTAAACATTTTATAACTCCTAAAGTATTGAAATGCGCATGATCAAACTTTCAATGATAATTGCCAAATAAATATGCTAGGTCAGGTTAAAGGTGAAAGATTAAACAAAAAACATGTTTTTTACAGATAGACACTTATCAGAGCTTAAAAATTACATCACCAACACATCTGTAGGTTACCTACGAGAGGAGTTATAGCACCTGGAAGGTCGTGAAGTAGTCAAGGTCGGGTCAAACTTTGATGACTTTTATTTCTGGAATGGAAGGTCAGATTAAATGAAATTTTGTTGGTAACATGGACCCATGAACACAAACCAACACACAAAGTTTCATCAAAATCGAAGACGGTCATGTAAATTCTTGATTGATTTGATATGGAATGCCCCTATTTTAAATTATCGTGACAGCCTGTTACTCAGTATTGAGAAAGTGTACACATAAGGTACGTTCTGTAAATATATCGCTGCATATTTAGCTTTATTCTAACTTGTCTATTCAAGCATGATCATTACAAATTCCCTCCAGGCCTAGTGTGACCTTTGCTGCTCGCAAACGTAATAAAAGCCGCTGAACGTTCCTGAAATCTGCTTGGCCATCGTAATGCAGGTGAGGTGCTTTGATTGATATAATGCGCCTATTCTGACCCGAGAGCAGTTGCGACGCGCTACGCCCCGTCGCGTGTGTACGTGGCACTGTCGCATGTGTACGTGGCACTGTCGCTCTGTTTGTGTGGCAACGATTCGCCTTCTCCGCAGGTAAGTGGAGGCGAGGACATGTTCAGGCAGACTGGACCGGGCAGTTGTGTCTTTCCCAGCTGCCGGCACGCGTGGGGGTACTGGCGGAAAGCTTAAAGATTGTCAAGCGTATTGTTACACACGTAAACATGCATGTTTGATGAAAACCAGCGATCAATCTACGACGTTGTTTTGCCCGTGTGCGCTCAACCGTTGCGAAATGAAGCATAGCTCTAACGGTGTACCGCTGTTCGGCACTTCAGCAATTTAACGTGCAGCTTGTGTTTGTGTATGAGCATTAAAAACGCTCCAAGAAACATTGCACCGTATGACAGGCCCACACACGTCTCTTACGTTTATATGCGGCTTCCCAGGGGCGTGTTTTGGAGATGTCCTGTGGTATCCGGGGGCGTGTCCTGAAGCGTGCATCGGGCATCATGTGACGTGACGTCCTGTGGCGTTACGTGGCGTCGTGTTAATTGTGTCACGTCGTATTATATATAAAATAAAATAATTATTATGCGTGTGGGTAATGTTCATGCCACAGACATTTATGAATTACCAGAGCTATGCCTACGTTGTCAACTGTCGGATAATCGGATGATAGTTGACAGATGATCGATCTTATATAAATGAGATCTTTGATTAATTCTGCCTTCTTGTGCGTGAATTCGGTTCCAGTTACACGTGAATCTATTAGCCTGCCGAATCTCGAGAAAAACTTTGTTGATGGCTATATGTCCATCAGTAGTTGTTGGAGTGACTAGTAATGGCTCTTTTGTTAATATGTTTGCGTTCAAATTTAAACTAAGTATAAACACACACCACACCACACCACACCACACCACACCACACCACACCACACCACACCACACCACACCACACCACACCACACCACACCACACCACACCACACCACACCACACCACACCACACCACACCACACCACACCACACCACACCACACCACACCACACCACACCACACCACACCACACCACACCACACCACACACACACCACACACCACACACCACACACACACACACACACACACACACACACACACACACACACACACACACACACGCACGCACGCACGCACGCACACACCCACACACGAAATCTTAACTCTCATGCATATGTCTCATATTTCAGGATCTCAGGACCAATTATACACACAGAAACAGTGTTACTGTTGTAACCACTATACACGTTATAATCGTTGTGACTGTGACGTTGTGAACATGGGAAATACAAACTGTTGAAGAAACTACGTACCCAGGACACTAGTGCGAGTCATACAGTTGTGAAATATTGAAGAAGTTCCGGAGAAACACACAGTTTCTACATGAGGCCTTTGAAGATGAAGAAATGGGTGCGAGTGGGGATTCTCTTGCTGCTCGTGTCTCTTACATCTCTCGTCGTCGTCCACCATCTCTACAGCCGCATTGACAAGTTGACGGAGTCCTCCGCGTTACACCCGCCACTTGCACACCATGGACACGAGGACGATTTGTTGGAAGGTCTACAGAAGATACAGCGATACAAGAGCAACCTCTATAAAAGGAATGAGGCGAGATCAAAGATGTCGAAAGGAATTACTCTGGCTGTAGTTGAGGAGCATCAGGAGGGTAAGCACAACCGTTGTTGAAAGCTGCTTCTGAAGACAAATTGCGACTTAAGCTTATAATAAAACTGATGCGTATACAAACTCCCCTTTTCTAGCATTGTAGTGCATATTTGTCGTAGAAATAACTGGTTGATCAATCACCATAAAGCAGCTTTCTCAACCAATAATGGAGAAATGCTGGTTATAATATACGTTTCTTAAGATAATATCAAATGATGATTAATAACATTAAAAGAACATTGATTAAGACAAAGAATCGTACAAATTGTATTAATGCAAACAATCAGCAAATAATTGTTTGCTAGAAACAGTTGTAAGGTTATTTGTATTGCATGTTATTTGCATTGCATGTTATTTGTATTGCATGTTATTTGTATTGCATGTTATTTGTATTGCATGTTATTTGTATTGCATGTTCTCTCCTGTCAGTTATCCCGTACTGGTTCAAGGCAGCGATGATGGGGAAAATACCAAAGACTGGAAACACATTGGTGAGTTGGTTAACGTGACGACGACAAATGGCTAACCTTATTCTATATAATGTTATATTATATTATTAATATAGATGTGTATCTCTGCGATAAACACATCATATAACAGATATACATATATATCTTCTGATTTGACTTCATGTATCAAACACACACGCACGTACGCACGTTAATATATACACACTCGCACACATGCGCACGCGAACACGCACGCACGCACACAAGCACATATAATTATTCAGATGATTGTGTTATAGATTCACATAGATGGACACTCGGATATTGGATTGCCGCAATACGACCCAAAGATGCCGTTCTTTCATTGGCCGAACACGGAGGATCAGCTGCACCATTTGATGCAGGCAAACGACGTCTTTATCCAGGTGGGCAATGTTAATTAGACCTTGTTGCAGGGAAATGACTTGTTGGTTTGTAAGAGAAGGGACTGGTTATCAAGAAGCTGCCTGTTCTGTGACACCAAGTGCCTGTGACGTCGTCGGCCACGCAATGCTCTCCAACGTGGACGTGCCAAGAACTTAGTGTATTGGTTATTTTTCTTGGCGCAAAGTTAAGAAATGCGTCGGAGCAGATAAACGACAGGACCACCTAGCCACGTTAACTGTAACTGGTCTAGATTTCCAAGAACATATTTATACTCATCTGTCGCATAATGAACTTGACGTCAACCAATTATAGCACTGTTTATATAAAGATGATTATGATTAAATACATACATGTGAAACAACGATTCGCTAAATGTGTGTGTTTGTGGGCGTGCTTGCGTTCGTGCGCATGCGTGTGTGTTTTTCCTTTAAGCAGGAACGACTAGACCCGTGTTCAAATGTGGAACGCGCTAGGGGTTTACGATAAATTATTTCTTGCTGTCTGTCTCTGTTTCTTTCCTGTTGTTTCTATATCAAAACTGATGCATCATCTTCCCCACATCCCATTATTGTTCGGACAATTCATTCCCTCCTCTCTCCCTATCTCTATCTCTCTCTCTCTCTCTCTCTCTCTCTCTCTCTCTCTCTCTCTCTCTCTCTCTCTCTCTCATCTCTCTCTCTCTCTCTCTCTCTCTCTCTCTCTCTCTCTCTCTCTCTCTCTCTCTCTCTCTCTCTCTCTCTCTCTCTCTCTCTCTATCTCTCTCTCTCTCTCTCTCTCTCTCTCTCTCTCTTAATCTCTCTCTCGCTCTCCTTTCTCCCCATGCCCTCTCAGGATAACCCTCTGTTGCAGGCTGCTATGATAGCGGGGCTCATCTCACGATTCATCTTCATCAGTCCGTCGTGGGACAAGGACGATAACACAACGTACGGCAAGACTAACATCGACATCGGCACGATGTTCCTCAACAAGTCAAAGGAACTAGCGCTCTGCTGCTGTATGTTTGTGCCAACCGAAGGAAAGCTGCAGTGCATGCATTTAGAGCCGCCGGTGGCGCCACCAGAGGATGACGGCGACAATGGGTTTAACGCCGTAATCACCGACAAACTCGATGCGTGCAAGGTGTGCAATTTCCTATATTTCCTATATTTCACATCATTATATTAAAACCCGACTGAAGACTTTGCAGAACAGCAAATAATTTGCGTATTCGAATACACATAGACAGTAGTTAAATTTATCAAATGAAACAACATATTCTTTCTACGGAAAAGGAAGAGGAACTGACGTATTTGAAGTGGAATTCGTTTCATCATAAACTCTACGCTTAACCCTGAATCCGAAAGTTAACTATTACACATTCGTGACCTTTTTGGTGAGCACAAAACACTACAGAAACGTCGTGTATAAAAATGTAGATTACTACATTTATTGTGTTAATGACGGGTGACACCAGATATTAATATTGGCCTGTTGCATCATTATAGGATTACTCTTTGTCTGTCCAACAGATGCGTCGGCGTTGTCGCAGCGAACAGGCCGTCGATCACGTGGCTCTCGAGATGTTGAGGACGAAACGAGACTGGATCGGCGCGTCAGGAAACATCATCCTCGACGTCGATGAGGATTACTTCGGCGTCGAGTTGCCGCCCAGAGCTTAGTCGATGCTGGACTCAAATGGAACACGGTGGAATTGTTGCAAATGCCCCTGAAAAAAATGTTCTGCCCGAAGCACATCGACCACGAAAGCCTGGGCAACCGCATGATGCGTGAACTCATCGGATCGTTCATCAGTCGGTGTCGCACATCCGTCAAATCTAACCACGACACGTGTCGAGCTCCAGTTGGTGATACGCAGAAGCTCATTCGTAAAATGATACTAGCGCGCAGGAAGCGCTACCCACAACTGTTTTGCACGAAGAAAACCAAACGACTGTTTGCAGTTACGAACGAGCTGACAGACGCCTTGTACCAGTTCAAACTCAACCACCTGCGCGCGCTGATGGAATTCGGATTTTGTCTGGAGACGTCGCCAGCATCATTAACTTTCCGAATGACGGGTTTTGGGTCATTTGGACTTTGCCAGGGCGCCAACACACCGAACGCCAGTGTCGTGTTCCTGCACAAACCCGACGCCGCCGAGATACGAACTCGGACGTCGCAGCTACGGGAGATACTGGAAATAATCGACGCCCGCCACAGGCCGAATGTCGTCACCCTGTGTCGGTCCGTGCGCGACGGGTACACTCCGAGAAGTCTCTTCAGTTCCATCGAGTCCAGCATACTCGACATATTTAAGGAGCTGCCAGGGCAGTACGACGTGGTGTATGATGAAAACCTGTACGGCGGCCAAGGAGGCTGGCCAGATCGTCACAAGACGGAGTGACACAGCGAAGGCTAAACCAGATTACGTTTTGTTCACCAAGGTCTTTATTGATCTATTTTATATACATTTCCTTCATACAGTCTACACAGTTGTTAATTAGGTCGATTTTAAATATGATTTGGTGTTCCAACTGATTTTACAATGCCATGGGTCTACGGTATTTTGACTACTAATCTCATTATATTATACACACCACTTTAATTAGATGTGTTTTTTAATGTTGTATTGGCGTTAAAATTAAAAAAGGTCAGCCTGGGAGAGATGTGTAAAGCGCTTTGAGTGATCGTGTGCTATTATCGTAGCACCGTAATGTTTATTTCTCGTTTAGTCAAACAATGTGCCAACCAATTTTAATTTAACTAAAATTTTAATCACAAAAATACACGACGGGTAGCCTATATTGGCAAGTATATCGGCATTTGTGCATTCACGTTGATTCAAATTGTGCAACACTTAGTACAGTGCTAGTTTAGAGACGAAGCGTTTTTTGTATTGTATAGTGAGATATAGCGCTTTTTGTCGAGTTTCATTATTTTTAACGGAAGTGACGAACGCACGCACGCACGCACGCACGCACGCACGCACGCACGCACAGTGTCTTTCACGAGGAGGAAATTGTCATGGGAAAGCCTTATTTGTGCATGGCAAGGAGGCCTCGGTTGAGGGGCAGGCCTGTATAGTTATGGGGGCCTGATAGGAGGGGACAATAAACTACACTAGAGTGTGCATGGGAGCCTACAACTACACTAGAGTGTGCATGGGAGCCTACAACTACACTAGAGTGTGCATGGGAGCCTACAACTACACTAGAGTGTGAATGTGAGCCTATAATTACACTAGAGTGTGCACGGGAGCCTACAACTACACTAGAGTGTGCATGGGAGCCTACAATTACACTAGAGTGTGCATGGGAGCCTACAATTACACTAAAATGTGCATGGGAGCCTACAACTACACTAGGGTGTGCATGGGAGCCTACAACTACAATAGAGTGTGCACGGGAGCCTACACTTACACTAGAGTGTGCATGGGAGCCTACAACTACAATAGAGTGTGCACGGGAGCCTACAACTACATTAGAGTGTGCATGGGAGCCTACAACTACAATAGAGTGTGCACGGGAGCCTACAATTACACTAGAGTGTGCATGGGAGCCCACAACGTGTAACGCAAATAAGATGGATACGTTGTGTTTAAATATGTAAAACAATTCACAAATTCATGTTTTCTTTTTATTTATATCATCACTGATTGCCTTGGCAATTTAACCAATTATATAGTTTGAACTGGTGAGGTCGTACACCTCGATCCACACCACCAGGGCAGGGTTGTGTGGTCGTACACCTCGATCCACACCACCAGGGCAGGGTTGTGTGGTCGTACACCTCGATCCACATCACCAGGGCACGATAGAGACATAGCTCCGTCAATACGTCAGCATTAAGACAGCCATGCCATTCGACTTCCCGGCCATATTCACAACACCGTTGTCGCGCATCTTTTGGAAGATCAAACCGAGTTGCTTGACCTTATCGGCGATAGCTGCGCATGTAACTTCGGAGTAACACAAAAGAAACTGCAATAATTCCTCACGGATCTTCTGTTTTTTCATCATCTTTCAGGACAAAATCCTGCTCTTTTGTACTGATGGTATAAAAACGCCTTTCGCATTTCGGGCATCTTCTGCTGTTTTGTTCGCGATGGTGGCAACATTTCAGTTCGGCGTTCTTGGTTTGTGTCGTTTCAAGAACCACATCGCCGGCATCAGCCCAGAAGTTGACGAGAACATTAACATTGGCCTAATGAATGGCGTCATGGCGGTGATTTCTTAGGGTGATATTCTTTTTTTCACAGAAAATAACCGTCTTCACTACGAGCTGCAACTTAAGGCTTCTTTCACACTGGTTAGCACGCCTGGCAACTGCACGCCTGACAACTGCACGCCTGTCGACTGCACGCCTGTCGACTGCACGCCTGACAACTGCTGCGGACCAGTGGGGAAAAAAATGCGCTGACAACAATAACCCATTTATGTTTAATAATTGGCATTACAAGGATAATGCAGGATGGGGGGGATCAGATCGACTGGAGGACACATGGCACTACTGGTGACACCGCCTTGGGTTTGTAGGCCCTACGTTAGGAAAGAGGAACGAGTCCAGGAGATCTCAACGTCGCAGTGTCTCGACAACTGATTCTGACTCGCTGAAAACAATCTGGCCGAACTAAAGGTGTTGCCCGGGCACCTGATGGACCCCCATGGATCCGTCCATGCATTATCAGGAATACAGTCGTGTCTCGTTTAATCGCACACTTCGATTCCAAAAGATTAAGATGGATTTACGAAGGGTGTGGATTGTTGAAACACAGAATAATAATTAAGCAAATATAAAAAATTGAGATTGATTTCAAACAGAAGCATGCGGATTACCCAAGACAAAAAGATAATCGAATAACGGATAAACGATATATGACTGTACATTTGTAGCTGTGGGCGTAACGTTGTCATGAGTCTGCTCGTGTTTCACGATGTGTTGTTTTGCCTCTGATTGTTGCCGTCTCAAACCGACACTTAAAGCAGCTTCACGCCTTCCTCTAGTGCAAATCTTCCCTGTGACCTTGGTCAGAATATACGATGATTTTTTTTAAAACTTTGGTACGTACTCAAGCGCACAGTTGCAATGACGTAGAAAGCGGTAAACGCACGCACGCACGCACGCACGCACGCACGCACGCACGCACGCACACGCACACGCACACGCACTCGCACACGCACACGCACACGCACACGCACACGCACACGCACACGCACACGCACACGCACACGCACACGCACACGCACACGCACACGCACACGCACACGCACACGCACACGCACACGCACACGCACACGCACACGCACACGCACACGCACACGCACACGCACACGCACACGCACACGCACACGCACACGCACACGCACACGCACACGCACACGCACACGCACACGCACGCGCACGCGCACGCGCACGCGCACACGCACGCGCACGCACGCACGCACGCACGCACGCACGCACGCACACACGCACACACACACACACACACACACACACACACACACACACACACACACACACACATGCACACACATACAGCAGAAAAAATATATATTTGTAAATGAATCAATCCAAAACGAAGATTTTGAATAATAAATATGCTGGAAAAAGAAATACAAATTGAATGAATGTTGAAATAATAATCAAAGAGCAAGCGCACGCTCGCTAGTTCGCACACACGCTCGCACGCACGCTCGCACGCACGCTCGCCCGCACGCTCGCCCGCACGCTCGCACGCACGCACGCTCGCACGCACGCTCGCACGCACACGCTCACGACATCTTTGGCCAATATGTCGACCATAAAAATGCCAATTGAAAACTGGAGACAACATAACTTAGCATGGCAAGTTACCCTGGATAACTACACCGGGATAGATTGAACAAGTGACGTCATCTATAATAATAAGTTTATATAATATTAATAAGTTTATATAGTAATAATAAGTTTATTTCAACAACATCAACAGTAAATATACAAACACAACTGAATTTTATACATCAATAGTATAAGTTGGAAAAGTTGAAAAAAGGGCAAGAAATGTTTAAATACACATTTTAGTCGGGTCGTATAGATAGTGTCATACAAAACGAAAAGCTTTTGCATGTTGTTTGGCAATGAATTGTTAAATGCCTTATACATAATTTCAGCAGTTTTTTGTTTCACCATATTGGGAAATTTTAGAATGCTGAAATCATAAAATAGGCTAGATGTGTAGTCCAACGTCTGAGCACCACATGTTAATCTTACAACCTTTTTTATAACAAGACAAAGTATTTTAAGTTTGCTGCAAATGTATTTCCCCATATTTCAGCGCAACACATAATGTAAGGCGAAAAGAGAGAATAATATAAAATACGCTTTCCACGTCTGTCAATTAAGAAACTAATTTTGTATGTAACCGCACAACACTTTGAAAGTATAGGTTTGAAGAGAGAAATGTGGTCTTTCCATGTTAATTTGTCATCAATCAATACACCTAAAAAATAGTTGCGTCAACTTTATTAATTGTGACCTTGTTTATTTTTTATAGAGAGGCGTTTAACAAAAATAATATAATTTGTTTTTGCTACGTTTATTGATGTTATTATTACAATAGAACATGTTTCTGTCGTCTGTAAATAAAATACACTTAATTAAATGGACGCATGCTATTGGTAACATGCGCAGAATACACTTGTAATGTCAACGCCACGACAAGTCATCCAGCTTTGTTCACCGTTGGTGCTGTGTATGCAGTGTTGTGTTTATACCACAAGAAGTCGCCACTGCACAGCGTGTCCAAGTTGAACCTCTCTATGTACACACTGTATGACACACATTGTCCATAACCTCAATTTGTCTTGTGACGATCTGGCCAGCCTCTTTGGCCGCCGTACAGGTTTTCATCATACACCACGTCGTACTGCCCTGGCAGCTCCTTAAATATGTCGAGTATGTTGGACTCGATGGAACTGAAGAGACTTCTCGGAGTGTACCCGTCGCGCACGGACCGACACAGGGTGACGACATTCGGCCTGTGGCGGGCGTCGATTATTTCCAGTATCTCCCGTAGCTGCGACGTCCGAGTTCGTATCTCGGCGGCGTCAGGTTTGTGAAGGAACACGACACTGGCGTTCGGTGTGTTGGCGCCCTGGCAAAGTCCAAATGACCCAAAACCCGTCATTCGGAAAGTTAATGATGCGGGCGACGTATCCAGACAAAATCCGAATTCCATCAGCGCGCGCAGGTGGTTGAGTTTGAACTGGTACAAGGCGTCTGTCAGCTCGTTCGCAACGGTAAGGAATCGTTTAGTTTTTTCCGGACAAAACAACTGGACATCTCTATTCCAATACGCCAACACCACCTTGTGAACTACAGAGCGTATTTCATCAATGGAAACGGGACACGTGTCGTGGTCGGATTTGACGGATATGCGACACCGACTGATGAACGATCCGACGAGTTCACGCATCATGCGGTTGCCGAGGCCTTCGTGTTCGATATGTTTCGGGCAGAACATATTTGCGAGGGGTCGGTGTAACTCCGCGACCATGTTCCAGTCCAGTCCAGCATCTACTAAGCTCTGGGCGGGCAACTCGACGCCGAAGTAATCCTCATCGACGTCGAGTATGATGTTTCCTGACGCACCGATCCAGTCTCGTTTCGTCTTCAACATCTCGAGAGCCACGTGGTCCACGGCCTGCTCGCCGTAATAGTGGCGGCGCACCTGGTGGACACATAGAGCGAAAGTCAAGCGTTAGCCGCAGCAACATCATGTAAAAGGTACGTTCTTACATAGTGCAGTATCCAGTCCGCTCTTTACCCCACCCCCCTGGCAGACCTGTTCATTCCAATCAGAGGCGTATTTGGGGGAGGATGGGGCATTGGCTTATTTTTTTCCGTATCTAACCTGCTGCCCTACTACCTGGAAACATGGTAAACTAATGGGCAACTAAGCTTTGTCCCCCTTTGTCCCCCCCGCCCCCTCCCCCCCCGTGAGATCCTATATACACCACTGATTCCAACACCAACTCGACTTCTCTCGAAAGCAGGCAGCCATGCTGCAAATACTGCTCGGAGACAGCTCGTTCACATATACACCTTTGTCTACGACCAGCTTAATGAACTGAGGCAACATGAACTGAATGAAATTGCCCAAGCTTCTATACGGTGGAAAGAGGACTCAAATCCGGGTTATGTTGATTGAGATTCCGATGTTCGAACTTCAACACATACGTCTTCTATACGGGTAATCTGTGAACGTGGACCGTGCGTGTCAAGTTCCGACGTCACCCAGCTCTTGGACCAATATACCGGGCCAACGTAGACAGCTGAGTATGTCTGTCCACGTGCAATGGTTGTGGTGACGTTAAGACAGAAGACGGTGAATGTACGCACCTTGCAATCGTTTGGGTTGTCTATGACGACTTCGTCACTGTTGTATTTGTCACCACCCTTGTCACCACCCTTGTCGCCACCCTTGTTGCCACCCTTGTTGCCACCCTTGTCGCCACCCTTGTTGCCACCCTTGTCGCCGTGGTCGCCGTCTCCGCCTCCGTTGCCCGTACCGTGGTCTCGTTGATCCACTACCGACTTCTCGTACACGCATTGACGTTGTTGTGTCGGTGGAATGATAACGCAGCTACAGAACACCGGTTCCTTGACGTTGTTGACACGTGTCGTGCCAATGTCGACTTTGGTGGCGTAGTGTGTGACCTCTTCACTTGTGTCCCACGATGGACTAATGAAAATGACACGTGAGATGAGACCTGACATCGCCGCAGCCTGAAAATATAGTGAAATTATTAATAGTTGCTTACTGTGATACATGTAGTTAGCCCCTAGTGCAAACTATTATTTCTACCCGGGTGTTGATCTAATTGTCTGCATCACTGGATGCAAACATTGCTGACAGACAGACAGGAACATCAACTCCCGCTAGTGGTGGTAAGTGTGCCAGAAGTGCACCTCGCGAGCGATACAGAGACGCTCTGTTGCGGTCATTGATTACAGCAGGTATTGATCCTCACTCCTGGGTCGAAGAACTGCGCAGAGATAGATAGATAGATAGATAGAGAGAGAGAGAGAGAGAGAGAGAGAGAGAGAGAGAAAGGAGAGGGGGAGTAAAGGAGGGAGAGAGGGAGGGAGGGAGGGAGGGAGATCCGTAAACACAAGGTGCTGATGGTGTCCCATATTCAGGGTTAGTTTTGGAAGCAGCTAATGCGGCGTCCATCCCATACACAATTATTGCTGTTCGTGAGTCGAAGACACGTTACACATTTACCCTATGTGTTGGACCTTTTACTTCCCCTGGCGTAGACACCAGGTAGAAGGGATCTACGACTTTTAGTGTCTAAATTGTTCTGGTGTCTTATGCCAGGGAAAGTAAAACATCCCACGCTGAGAAATGAGCATAAATATACCGTGGACTAACTCTACCGAAGGACACTTTGACATAAACCCTCAGATTCAAACGGAACAGGCAAAGTGGGGTGAACGAGAGTGGGGTTTGTGACGATTAGCTGTTAATCGTAATCTGACCCCTGTTGATTTAGTTTTGGATGTTTCCGGTTTGGTTGTTATGCTAATGAGTTCTGCCTTCAATAAATACGCACGTCTACACTCTTATATAGCACGTTTTTCTGAGTACAATAACTGTTGTATTCTACCGAACAACAAAGCGTCACATGGTAGCAACGGCGGGATGATTACTGCGTACCAGAAAGGTACAGTTTCGCACAGAATCTCCACTTGAAAAGGCAGAAAGTGACAGTTGTCGTACTGAGCGATAACATGGCATCTAACGCGTTGCCCGTTCCTGCACCGTTAGAAATACACGACACCAACGCCGCTGACAAATGGAGGAAGTTCCTGGCGGCGTGGGAAAACTACGCACTAGCTACGGAGTTGGACGCCAAGCCGCAGGCAGTGCAAGTGGCGACGTTGTTGGCAGTTATTGGCGAGGATGGCCGAGAAGTACACTCGACGTTCCGGGACTGGGCGCAGGACGGAGACGACCGTCGCATACTACCCGTCTTGAAAAAATTCGCAGAATATTGTCAACCACGAAAAAACGTTCCATTCGAAAGATACAATTTCAACAAACGTATGCAGGAGAGCGGAGAACCGTACGAACAATACAAAACTGCACTGCGCAAGCTGTCAGAGGCTTGTGAGTTCGACACGATCACCCCAAACGAAATTTTGAGGTATAGACTGATCTTTGGAATTTATGACACAAAGGTACGCGAACGGTTACTGCATGAGAATAATCTGACACTTGCCAAAACAGATGAGATTTGTCGAGCGGCTTAGAGCATGGCCGAGCAAATGAGGATTGTGGGTCAGTCGAGCAGTTCAGCGACGTCGGTTCATGCACTTCGACAATCGGTCGGCCAGAAAAAAGCGTCAAGAAGAAAGAGACACACACGACTAAGAGCGAGGCAACGAAAGAGTGCTGGAACTGTGGTCGTCAACATGGCCGAGAGTCGAAGGAGTTATGTCCGGCCTTCGGCAAAACGTGCGACTGCTGTGGCAAATCGAATCATTTCGCAAAAAAATGCCGGCAAAAACGGTCAATCAGAGCGCGAAATTCAGTAAGGACGATCGGAGAGTCGGAGGAGGTTTTTCCGGTCCGCGAGGTGGCAACACTGGCAATGTTAGACGATTCGCAGTGCGTGACCTTGAAGTTGGACTCCGGGAGCTACATACGCTTCCAAATCGACTCCGGGGCCCAATGTAACGTGGTGCCTCTGAAGCTGTATCAACGAGCCACTAAAGACGTGCGGCTGAAGGGTGTCAACAGGTGTCAATCATCGATACTTGCGTTTGGCGGTTCTCGGCTGACAGTGGTCGGTGAGGTACACGTTCGAGTCTGGCGAGGCGACTACAAATGCATCCTCGTCTGCAAACTGGTCGACAACGACAACATCCGGCCAATCCTGGGGAGGAAGGCTTGTGTGGGCATGAAGTTGATCCAGTATACGGACAATGATGCGCTACACAAACCAGCGACTCGAGGCGAGCAAGTCTACGCGGTCGAGGGTGCGCTGATCAGCAAGGCAGCTGTCATCGAAAAGTACGCCACTGTGTTTGGTGACGGCATCGGCGAACTAGAGGGCGAGTATCAAATCCGGCTGGATGACGCGGTCGACCCCATCCAACACGCCCCACGCCGAGTACCAGTCGCTCTGAGAGACCGACTGAAAGCGACGCTGGACGACATGACTCGGGACGACATCATTGAGGCTGTCGAAAAACCCACCGCGTGGATCAGCTCGATGGTAGTGATCACGAAGAAGGACAGCAAACTTCGCATCTGCTTGGATCCGAAGGATCTCAACCGTGCGGTCCGGCGAGAAAACTACCAGCTACCAACGATTGAAGACATCGCGACGCGACTGCACGGAGCCAAGGTGTTCACTGTCCTTGACGTACGCCATGGGTTTTGGCACGTGCGCCTCGACGACCGCTCTTCATATCTGACGACCTTCCACACACCTTTCGGCAGGTATCGTTTCAAACGTATGCCGTTTGGTATCAGTTCGGCCCCCGAAGTTTAAAAAAAAAAAATGCACGAACTGATCGAGGGGTTACAAGGTATCGAGGTTGTGGCTGATGATTTTGTTGTCGTAGGGTACGGCAACACGGTCGACGAGGCAAACGTTGACCACGACAAACGACTCCACTCATTTCTGCAGCGATGTGAGGAGCGAGGGGTCAAACTAAACGTCGACAAGTTCAAATTGAGACAGGAGGAAGTTCGATTCATCGGGCACGTCGCAACGTCTGACGGGCTGAGTATCGACCCCACTAAGGTGAAGGCTATCGTTGACATGCCTAACCCTACTGATGTTGCAGGAGTTCAACGCTTGTTGGGATTGGCCCAGTATCTGGCCAAGTTCCTTCCGCATCTCTCCGACATCACGAAGCCGCTACGAGAACTTACGAGGAATGACACCGACTGGATGTGGGATAGCTCGCAACAGAACGCAGTCGACACGCTGAAGAAAGCTGTCGCAAGTATACCTGTGTTACGCTACTACAATCTCGCAGACGAAGTGACCATCCAGTGCGATGCGTCACAATCAGGACTTGGTGCAGCATTGATGCAGAACGGCCAGCCGGTGGCGTATGCATCACGTGCCCTGACGCCACCTGAAACAAGATACGCTCAGATCGAAAAAGAGCTATTGGCGATCGTATTCGCGTGTGATCGATTTGAGGCCTACATTTACGGCCGTGATCGCGTGAGCATTGAATCCGACCACAAGCCGTTGGAAACGATCGTTCTGAAGCCTCTCAGCAGTGCACCTAAACGGTTACAGCGGATGCTGCTCCGTTTACAGAAATACACACTCGATGTCAAATTCAAGAAAGGCGAACACATGTATTTGGCCGACACGTTGAGCCGAGCGTACATACCTGAGGTCAAGGTGTGCGACTTCGTACATGAGCTTGAGGAGCTAGACCACCGTGAGTCACTCCCCGTCAGCCAGGAACGATGGCAACAGCTCAACCACGCGTCAGAAAACGACTATGTGTGTCAGCAGCTACGATCGACCATTCAGAATGGATGGCCGGAGACCAAAGCAGAGGTCCCCGAGTGTGTGCTACCTTACTACGACTCGCGAGACGAGTTGACGGTTCAAGGAAATCTGATCTTCAAAGGGCAGTTGTTGGTCGTGCCCGCTGCGGTACGTACCGAGTTGATGTCAGTGGCACACGCGAGTCACATTGGCATTGAGGGCTGTCTGAGGAGAATGCGCGAATGTCTATACTGGCCGCGTATGACAACACAAGTCAAGGATTACATATCCAAGTGTGACATATGTCTGTCACACCGTAGTGCCCCACCACGGGAACCACTACAACAACACGACTTCGTGGCGCGGCCATGGTCCAAGATCGGCGCAGACTTGTGCCAACTACACGGTCGTACACTACTCGTTGTATGCGACTACTACAGCAACTTCTTTGAAGTAGCTCGCTTGAACACGGTTACGACGCGCTGTGTGGTGCGTGAGTTCTTACCGATGTTCGCCAGATTTGGACTGTCCGATGTGCTCGTTACTGACAACGGGCCACAGTTTGCTTCGGCCGAGTTTGCAGTGTTCGTGAGGAAGAAAGGAATTACTCATTTGAAGACGCTGAAACTAATCTTCGCCAAAGCCAAACAGAGTGGTGAGTCCGAGTACATGGCGCTACTCGACTGGAGGAATACGCCGTCCGAAGGGATGGGCACGAGTCCCGCTCAACGACTCATGGGCCGACGTCGTAAAACGTTGCTCCCAACAGCTGGAACGCTGTTGAAACCACGATATGACACCAATGCCGATACACGAGCATTGGCAGGCAGAAAACGACGTCAGTCGTTTTACTACAACCAACACGCGCATCCACTTCCGCCGATCAACGAAGGCGCAACCGTTCGTATGAGGCTTCCAGGTGAGAAGACGTGGACACCAGGAACGTGTACCGAGCAGGTCGACTCACGAAGCTACCGCGTGAAGGTTGGAGGGACGGTCTACAGGCGCAATCGACGACAGTTGGTGTGTGCTGGCGAGCAGCCCCACGATGAAACGAGCCGTGATGACGCGCCGTCTTCGTTGAGTGATGGCAACCCCGAGACGCACCCCCTTCCGGTCGTGACAGATGAGTCCCCAGGTCTTCGCAGATCTGTGCGCGAACGCAAGCCGCCAGCGTGGCTCAGCGACTACGTTTCGGCTTGATTTACTAACTTTGTCCATAAGACATTGTTATCACACGACAGTCCATAAGAGACAGTACATTTTGTTTACAATCTCGTGTGTAATCGTTTTGCTAATAATTAGTCACAGTTGTGAATAAGTGACTTTTCTTGTAACAGGAAAGATGTGACGATTAGCTGTTAATCGTAATCTGACCCCTGTTGATTTAGTTTTGGATGTTTCTGGTTTGGTTGTTATGCTAATGAGTTCTGCCTTCAATAAATACGCACATGTCTACAATCTTATATAGCACGTTTTTCTGAGTACAATAACTGTTGTATTCTACCGAACAAAAAAGCGTCACAGGGTCAACATATACTTGGCCTAGAACATTCTAACATCAATTGATAGTTATTGTTTCCTACCTGGATGAAGACGTCGTTTGCCTGCATCATATGATGCATTTGATCCATTGTGTTAGGCCAACGAAAGAACGGCATCTTTGGGTCGTAAAACGGCATCGCCATATCGGAGTGGCCATCTATGTGAATCTTAAACACACACATAAGTTTAGAATCCTCAAATAAAACCCTTAAATTATTTTATAAAAACGGTTGGAGTAAGCTGTATTTTCTCGGTGTTGTTTGTTTTCAAGCCGTTAACATGTGATTTGATTTCAATGGGTAGAAGTGGTCAAAGAGAGATAGGGGCGAAGGTGAAGAACAATTGTGATAAAATACCCAATTCTGTTTACGCTTTTTGTCGAAATCACGTAATTTCAGATCTTTTTAAAACGCCCCCACGTGCGATGCCCGTCAATGCTCACAACAATATTTATATATGCATGCGCCCACGTGGCCCATAACAGAACAATTCCCATCAATCCCTCCATCTGCTAAACTCTCCAAAAATGCACTATCACAGCCAATAGCTTCTACAGACAAACCTGTGAATATGCCAGCTCAGTTGCACTCATGCCACATCATATGAATTGCTTAATTTCACATATCATAATTTAATAAGCCTTACATTCGTGTGAAACAAGAAACAGGAAGTTCAAAAATACCACTAATATTACTTGTAATGGTTTACAATAACATTTATATTACTTTTAATAGCTTACACTTATTTAGGTCACAGTACCACTAACATTATTTTTTACATTTTAAACATGCTTATATTAGGTTATATAACATATATCTGATTATTGAAGAAATTAGCGAAAAGGTAAGACGTCATTCCAAAACATCAAAATTAAATGTGATTGGGGCGAGAGGGAGCAACTGTTTCTTTTAACGTCGTACGTAGATGTATTCGTAACCGAACAATATCATTCATATACCGATCACAGTTCATATTGTAAAGACAGAGAGAAACAAACAAATTGCACAGTACTGCAGTCGTGTTAGTAGGCCATGTATTGCATGTGATGGCTGTGTTGCATGTGATGGCTGTGTTGCATGTGATGGCTGCGTTGCGTGTGATGGCTGTGTTGCATGTGATGGCTACGTGTTGCATGTGATGGCTGCGTTGCATGTGATGGCTGTGTGTTGCATGTAGGGCCAAGAGGGGAAGGCAATCTGGTGTTAAACGACATTGGTGTCGGGTGGTGTCACACGTGTAGTGTCACACGTCGATCTTTCAAGATGACGCTTAAATGCCTTTAAATATACGGGGATGATATAAAGTAATGCTATCAAATAAGTAAAGCTAATTATTTTTGCCGACGGCGTCTTGTCGTCATGGCAACCAACTCACCAGTGTGTTTCCCGACTTGGGTATTATCCCCATTCTCGCTGCCTTGAACCAATACGGGATAACTGAAACGGCGAGAGAGACTATTCCTAACATATTCATCTATATGTTGACGACATTGTATGTGTATATATATATATATATATATATATATATATATATATATATTTTAGATTGTCTAACCCTTTCCTTTTGATGTGACTCTAAGCTCGGGTTTCGGAGGAATAAATCAATATAAATGTTCGTATTGTATTGTATCATGGATAAAAACATCGTTGATTAACGACTTTTATATCCATGCTGTTATCATATCGGACAGTCCTTTGGAACTTGTCCGGTAGCGATTGTTAGCATTATTTATTACATTATATTACCAAACACACACAAACACACGCACAAACACACGCACAGAAATCGCAAAGGAATCGCTACGCGTCCGCCGCCCCCCTCCCGGCCGCCTGCCAGCACGCACGCACGCACGCACGCACGCACGCACGCACGCACGCACGCACGCACGCACGCACGCACGCACGCACGCACGCACGCACGCACGCACGCACACATTGTGTGGGATGGGGGGCGTGGAACCTGAACGTCGCCCCTCCCCATATTCAACAGTGGGAGGGGGCGGCCACCCAGGGGTGTATATATGTTGGATTGGCCCTCCCAATATGCTAGCAGAACCCAACTTCTTCCCCACCCCCAACCCCTCCCCCTCCAATATTCAACAGTTCGACGCCCTTATGAGATAAGACGCTGCTATCGCCAGTTGGCCTACATCGGCTCTCTTACGTTAACAGAGCCGAACTTACCTTCGTGATGTTCCTCTACGACGCCCAGGGTAATTCCGTTTGACGTCTTCGGTTTGGTTCCAGTCGGTTTATATATGCGTCTTGGATGTCCATGTGTCTTCTTCATATCTCCCAGTAGACCCGCGAGCCGTCCGTGGTGTGTGTGTGGCGAAGTAGAGCTCTTCAAAGTGTCGTTGCGCCAGTAGAGACTGTTGAAGACGACCAGAGACACAGAAGACACGAGCAGGAAGGGAATCGCTACTCGCAGCCATTTCTTCAACTGCACAGGCTTCATGTGGACTTCTTATATTGTCGCTAGCCCTGCGACAATGTCAAGAAAACGACGTTTTGTCAACACGTATTGTTTCCACCGTCTGGATTACTCAAAACATGGCAATGCCCTTTGTCGTGTCCTAGTTATTATTTATCAGAACTTGTGGTCATTTATCGCACGAATTATGATAACGCGGATGTGAAAACAGACGGAAATCATTGTCAAATATAGCTGTTTCGGCCGGCGAACACCACCTACGGCTGTCAACGTCCATTTGTAATTTAGGAGTGCAGGAGTGCACTATGTCAATAGTGCAGCAAGTGAATTCGCTGTGCACAGTCGGGGTGTCCATGTGTCTTCTTCATATCTCCCAGTAGACCCGCGAGCCGTCCGTGGTGAGCACGGTGTGTGTGTGGCGAAGTAGGTAAAGTCAGGTAAAGTCATCCCCCAGGCATTACGCCTTAGGAAGCCAGAAGGCTTATATGGCCAGTGCTTAAACCTGGTTTCTGTAGTGCGAAGCAACTTAGAGTGCAGTTATACTGACTCTCCTGGACGGGACACTAGTCCATCGCAGGTACCTTCCAAACAGTGTTTGTACTCATTTGCAGCTGAGTAGACTGAGGCAAAGTAGGGTAAACGAAATTGCCTAAGCTTCGAAAACGAACCATGCCCAGTGTGGGTCTTGAACTCACAACCCTCGAATTTAGAGTCCAACATCTTTAACCACTAGGCCACGGCTGCCCCCCGTGTGTGGCGAAGTAGAGCTCTTCAACGTGTCGTTGCGCCAGTAGAGACTGTTGAAGACTTTCTGTATTATATAACTTCTCTGTAATTATTATAGGATAATATTGATAATTATATTCGATTCACATTGTATTCACATTTATACATACGAAAAAAAAAAATAGTATTCACATTATTTGCTCTATATGTATTTTTGCTAGTATTATTAGCACTGTTATATTTGTAGGCAAAGTTAGCAACTCCACATCTATTTGTATATGTACTCTAGTCAAACAGCAGTAATAATGATTACTGCACCATACGTAGTCATAGGGAGGCTTGTCCGATAGCGATCTCTCAGGTCTTAGTGCAGGCCTCCCTGGATCATCAAAACTATGTAAAATATGTACAAACTGTTATTTGACTCTGTATGTATGATCTAAACAAATAAACTTCACATCACTTCACTTCACTATATGTCCGTGGAATCGGTCAAATAGGATCTGTCCGTGGCACAGTGATCGAACGTTTGACAAAACAACAGCTCACCTGGGAAATAATCTGCCCTGCCTCAGGGACATCGATCACATTACTACGTTCAAACGATATCTTAATGCGAGGCGTACATTGCTAAAATTTTATTTTAGCAATGATCCGCAGCTCAACAAAACTCGAGTCGCGAGTTGGTTTGGCCGGCGCAACCGTTGTTGAATCGTTTCGAAAAATGTTATCACGACAACAAATGTTGTGTAATTGCGTTGATCCGTTGATCCATTCGCACAAAGGCACAATAGTATGTAGAACTGCTTTGAATGTTGAAAGGGACTTTTTTATTATGTATAATATGTACCGCTGTTTTAGAACGGTTCCACACCGAACAATTGATATAGTCTTACATTTATTGGTATATATATATATATATATATATATATATATATATATATATATATATATATATATATATATATATATATATATATATATATATATATATATATATACACACCCATATATATATATATATATATATATATATATATATATATATATATATATATATATATATATATATATATATATATATATACACACCCATATATATATATATATATATATATATATATATATATATATATATATATATATATATATATATATATATA
Source organism: Lamellibrachia columna (assembly GCA_963662155.1). Taxonomy (NCBI): domain Eukaryota; kingdom Metazoa; phylum Annelida; class Polychaeta; order Sabellida; family Siboglinidae; genus Lamellibrachia; species Lamellibrachia columna. Next base: position 17,684,608 of record OY759273.1, on the reverse strand, counting down.
TATATATATATACACCCATATATATATATATATATATATATATATATATATATACACCCATATATATATACACACCCATATATATATATATATATATATATATATATATATATATATATATATATATATATATATATATATATATATATATATATATATATATATATATATATATATATATATATATATATATATATATATATATATATATATATATATATATATGTATGTATATATATATATATATTTGAATATATCTCTTGAATATATTTTGAATATATCTCTAAAGTGAATAGTAACGTGTTGTAAATTGGATTAGAGCGCTCAGCGAATATGGCGCTATGCAAATGTTTTGATAGTATTGTAATTTATTATTAATTTATTTGTTTTACCATCAGGCGATGACAGTCTTCTCTGCCTAACGTTTAAAAATCAAGCACATATGCGCAGGAGAACTAAACGTGCAACATCCTGATTAATTTAGATGTTCTACTGAAGCCTGTGTTAAGTAATAGGGTCTAACCAGGTCGCCAGTTATATGGACTCCCATGGAAAATAGACATTTACGTTTTTTGTACAACACAGCATGGCAAAGGCAAGCCCCTATTTAATTGTTTTGTAATATTTAGTCATTGTTGATCAAACGAAATGTGGATAAAAAGCCATTTGCAAAATTTTCTTAGGTCTAGGATCAACTACAAATGAGAGGAGGGGCTTCCATGATGGTTGTCTTGAAAATAAAAATGTAGGATTTCACAAAAACGCAATTGTAGGTTGGTGGCATGGCAGCAATCAACTCAATCAACTCAATTTCTAAACAACAGCAAAACACAATGTGGAATTGCCCGACTCATGTTTAGTATTGGTTTCAGTTTGGAACCAATAGCGACTGAGCTCAGTTGCAAATAGTTGTGACTCAAATTTAGCATTTGCTTAAGAGGGGAGACAATAGTGAATTGAACCCAGTTGCAGATTGTTGTGACTCACACTTGGCATTGGTTTCAGTGGGGAGACAATAGTAGACTGAGCCCAGTTGCAGCTAATTGTGAGTCACACTTGGCATTGGTTTCAGTGGGGAGACAATAGTAGACTGAGCCCAGTTGCAGCTAGTTGTGACTCACACTTAGCATTGGTTTCAGTGGGGAGACAATAGTAGACTGAGCCCAGTTGCAGCTAGTTGTGACTCACACTTAGCATTGGTTCCAGTGGGGAGACAATAGTAGACTGAGCCCAGTTGCAGCTAGTTGTGAGTCACACTTAGCATTGGTTTCAGTGGGGAGACAATAGTGGACAGAGCCCAGTTGCAGCTAGTTGTGACTCACACTTAGCATTGGTTTCAGTGGGGAGACAATAGTAGACTGAGCCCAGTTGCAGCTAGTTGTGAGTCATGTTTAGCATTGGTTTCATTGGGGAGACAATAGTAGACTGAGCCCAGTTGCAGCTAGTTGTGAGTCATGTTTAGCATTGGTTTCAGTGGGGAGACAATAGTAGACTGAGCCCAGTTGCAGCTAGTTGTGAGTCATGTTTAGCATTGGTTTCAGTGGGGAGACAATAGTAGACTGAGCCCAGTTGCAGCTAGTTGTGAGTCATGTTTAGCATTGGTTTCAGTGGGGAGACAATAGTAGACTGAGCCCAGTTGCAGCTAGTTGTGAGTCATGTTTAGCATTGGTTTCAGTGGGGAGACAATAGTAGACTGAGCCCAGTTGCAGCTAGTTGTGAGTCATGTTTAGCATTGGTTTCAGTGGGGAGACAATAGTAGACTGAGCCCAGTTGCAGCTAGTTGTGAGTCACACTTAGCATTGGTTTCAGTGGGGAGACAATAGTAGACGGAGCCCAGTTGCAGCTAGTTGTGAGTCACACTTAGCATTGGTTTCAGTGGGGAGACAATAGTAGACTGAGCCCAGTTGCAGCTAGTTGTGAGTCACACTTAGCATTGGTTTCAGTGGGGATACAATAGTAGACGGAGCCCAGTTGCAGCTAGTTGTGAGTCACACTTAGCATTGGTTTCAGTGGGGAGACAATAGTAGACTGAGCCCAGTTGCAGCTAGTTGTGAGTCATGTTTAGCATTGGTTTCAGTGGGGAGACAATAGTAGACTGAGCCCAGTTGCAGCTAGTTGTGAGTCATGTTTAGCATTGGTTTCAGTGGGGAGACAATAGTAGACTGAGCCCAGTTGCAGCTAGTTGTGAGTCATGTTTAGCATTGGTTTCAGTGGGGAGACAATAGTAGACTGAGCCCAGTTGCAGCTAGTTGTGAGTCACACTTAGCATTGGTTTCAGTGGGGAGAAAATAGTAGACGGAGCCCAGTTGCAGCTAGTTGTGAGTCACACTTAGCATTGGTTTCAGTGGGGAGACAATAGTAGACTGAGCCCAGTTGCAGCTAGTTGTGAGTCACACTTAGCATTGGTTTCAGTGGGGATACAATAGTGGACAGAGCCCAGTTGCAGCTAGTTGTGAGTCACACTTAGCATTGGTTTCAGGGGGAGACAATAGTGGACTGAGCCCAGTTGCAGCTAGTTGTGAGTCACACTTAGCATTGGTTTCAGTGGGGAGACAATAGTGGACAGAGCCCAGCTACAGGTAGTTGTGAGTCACACTTAGCATTGGTTTCAGTGGGGAGACAATAGTGGACAGAGCCCAGCTACAGGTAGTTTTGACTCACTTCACCAAAAGGGATTAATTTAATTCACAAATTCACAATTAACTCTCAATTAAATACTCATTTAACAGCTGTTATTACTGGATAGTTCACACCCATATTACCCAGGCATTTCCTAAAGTCAAGTAGTCAATATTCCAGTCATTAGCCTGACAGAGATCAGGTTAAGGCATGTGTGAATGGGAGGGAGAACATCACACAGCTCTGATAATGTCTGCATCAACTGGAGTAGTCTGGTCATTCAGGCACCTGTGAGGTGGAGGGAAGGCCTAGACAAAAGAATGTCCTCTGGTAGTGTAACAATTGATAGCTTCTGCAAATCTCTACCTAAAATAATCATGTTTGGTTGGCAGCCAAGTGGACCTATGCATTAGACTATGTATCTATATTTTCTGCACATCTGCAGGTGTACATACAACATGCAGAGAAAAGTAAAATAGCTTCAGTTTGGGATCTTTTTACAACTGGAATCAAAACCAACCCAGTTCTAGTGATACATAAAAATGGTGTATAAATATTTAAATGCTAGTGTAGAAAGGGGAAACGTAATGATTTAGTATTAAAACACTGCATAGATAACAACTTGGTGCATAGAAATTATGCATGTAGTTACCCGGTTTTGTTAATTTGGTGGTTGAATATAGGAGGAAACTCCACACCCTGCAAATCTTCAGCCACAACTTTACATTCCTTTCAGAAAAAACATTAATTTTAACAAGCATCTACAACTTTTAAAATGTGATCAAATACCCCATGAACAAATGTCTTGGTATATAAATATTGTATAAGCAAAACACATTTCTTTTATAAGTCAATAATAATGTTCAGATTTGTTTGATGATAATAATAATGCTTCTCAGATAAGTAAAGTAATTCCATCAATATATATGAAAACTGTACAATCGTGACAGTAAAGTTTACGAACCTACTTGTGATTTTAGAACTGTTATAAAATGTATATATAACAATGAGCATATTATTATTATTTCTGAGTTATATTCCATATTGTAGTTAGGTAGATATGGGAAGTTTCCCGGGCGCTGTCGACTGTAACAACTAGCCCCGTAAGCGGGGGGTCTCAGAAGGAAGGCGAGAATATGTGAAGAATCTTTAATCGGGGATGTATTTAAAATAAGTATAGGAAGCCCTCGTATCCCCTGGACCACTGCCTTCCACGAATACTCCACAGGTTGTGATGTTTAGTGACGTGACTTGGATTTACAATCTGTCACACCACTGCAAAACAAAGTCTCGTTTTGGAAGCACCCGGCTGTCTTCGGAGTGAGTCCGGGGTGTCACATCGTGATACCTATAGTTTTGTGCATTGAAGTACGACCACCACTGTTTTATTCAGAAAAATGGTGAATAAGTTTTTTAAAACAGTACAAATTAGGGGAGTCCGGGGCAGGTTGTTACAATGTTCTGTTAAAGTCACTTTTTGTGAAACGCATGATAGATGCATTATTTATGCCACCAAAGGGCACTCATTCCCCGGATTCTGCCATAAAAATAAATTGTGAATGGAATATAAATTATTGAATGAAGAATGAAATAGTGAATGGCAAGATATATATATATATATATATATATATATATATATATATATATATATATATATATATATATATATATATATATATATATATATATATATATATAGGTCGTGGTGGGGTGGTCACAGGTTTGTGGGTGACCTTGTGGTGAAATGGCCCCACCTGTTTGTAATTAAATTTGTGTATTGGTGGTGGAATGTCTGTATTCTTTGCATTACATGTTCATGACGACTTCTTGATGTATATATGTTATCGTCATGCTTGTAGGAATGTGGGCTCTGAGAAACTTGCCGGACGGGGCTGTACATGTGTTCAGTTCCTGTCGGGTTTGCTTTGAGGAGCTCACATTCCTGTTAATGTTCTTCCCAAAGTGGCTGCGTGATAAGCAGTCCACTTTGCAATAAAAAACGTCATTTATTTGGCCTGTTTCAATTCTCTCCTACATCGGACTTGTGTTGGTTATTGCATAAATGAATTTATGCAACTCACCAGGTGCATAATTTTTTTTATGAGATAACCAAGACAGGTCGTCGTTAAACTTGCCCTGTGTGTCCGAGACTACACCGGAACTATTTGGCCAAATAAATTGTATTACTCCGCGCTAGCCAGCCAATCACGGCTTAGCGGAAACCAGTCCAAACCGGAGCCAGTAGCTTGAATCTTTAACTCCTGCTTCAGTCTCTGCATTGCGAAGTTGTGACTAAAATTTGTCTCTCGAAATCCGCCCTCCTCCCCACCTTTCTTCCTTATTCTCAATGCTTAGTTTAAATGCGATTGTACATCGTTGATGAAATAGGAAGTTGGAAGATGTCGAAACCGCTTTCCCCACTTTTGGTCTAATATAAGATGAACACGGGGGTTTGTCCCCTAGTATTTGGTGTTCATTGGGTTTTCTGCGCAGACAGGCTTCCTGTTTCTTCATCGGTATTCTTGGCTTATGTTTATATAGGTTAGCGAAATGGCCCCACCTGTTTGTAATTAAATTTGTGTATTGGTGGTGGAATGTCTGTATTCTTTGCATTACATGTTCATGACGACTTCTTGATGTATATATGTTATCGTCATGCTTGTAGGAATGTGGGTTCTGAGAAACTTGCCGGACGGGGCTGTACATGTGTTCAGTTCCTGTCGGGTTTGCTTAGAGGAGCTCACATTCCTGTCATTTATTTGGCCTGTTTCAATTATCTCCTACATCGGACTTGTGTTGGTTATTGCATATATATATATATATATATATATATATATATATATATATATATATATATATATATATATATATATATATATATATATATATATATATATATATATATATATATATATATATATATATATATATATATATATATATATATATATATATATATATATATATATATATATATATATATATATATATATATATATATATATATATATATATATATATATAATGAACAATTCATGGAAGTTTTTACAAAGATGTTTCAACGAATCGTGCAATATTAATTTAGTTGTACACTGGTCAAAATTTTAAACATCAAAACAAACCAATTTAAATAAAAGTTCGATCCGTCTGACTTTGTAAAAATCTCCATGAATTGTTCAACTTCATTATCTAAGTAAATATTATATGTCATGCCTTACTGACTTTTGATGGCACAACAAGGGCGCTGCCAGGATCTTTCATTGAGGGCGGCAGGGGGGACAAACACGTGACTCTGTGCAAATGAGTGTCACAAAGGGTCACGAACGCGCCAATCCTGTCAGTCCGGCCACACGCCTCGCCTCGGAATATCAATTTCGAAAGTTAATAACGAACACAATTTCTTTAAAAGTCCCATCATGATCGTGTTTATATGTCAACAGTTTTATTCACGAATAATATTTCAGAAGTGTTCTACTTCCAGTTTGTAGCGTTCATGTTTTTTATCGTGTTATAGCAAATCCTTCAAATGGTGTTTTTTAAGATTTTTTTTAGGTTTTCCCATTTCTCTGTGTGGGATATTTTTTTTCCCCTGGCATAGATACCAGGCGGAAGGAACCAAAGGCTTTTAGTGTCTCTTCTTCCGAAAACACAGGCAATGTGAGATAAACGAAATTGTTCAAGTTTCGAAACGGCAACAGGTAGATCGAGTCTCAGTCGTCTCGATCGACAGTCGGTGTTGGTGAAGCGTTTGCTAATCCCGAGTGACTGCAGCTAGCCGCTTCATCCAGAGATCATATGTTTGACAGTGGTGCCTAACACAATTACCCGAGAATAGCACAACCGTGAAGATATAAAATAAAATATCATCTCCACCTACCAACACCGCATTTTCTACGCCAGTTTATAACAGTCAGAATTTACGTCAAACGTCTGTAGACACAGAAAACATATGGTTACTCCTGGAGCCATGTTGACGCCGCCACGGTTGAGCGCACACAGGTAAAACATGTAGGATGTAGCGCGTCAATGGTTTGTTTATGTGTACAACGTAACATGTGGCTTTATCAAACCTTACTGTCGGTCCCTCTGGGAGCAACAGGGAAGACCGCAATAGCCCAATCCCGTATGCCTGAACACCTAGTCAACTTACCCGAGGAGACAGAGAAACGACGACGAATGTGCCTTGCCCAAGCAGTGCCACGTACGCGTGTGTTGACGTTGATGTATGCGACGGCCCCTTCGCAAATCGTATTTTAAGTTTTAAGTTTTTATTACGCGCTACCCTTGGCTGCTGCTATTCACCTGATATTTAGATTGGTCTGATGGTGGCTATGGAAGCGTTTCATGATGTACTCAAAGAATTTGATTAGTTAATGAAACAGACCGTCTTTACGTGAGTCGATCATTTCCGCATTTTGTTGAAAGAGGCGTCCGAGTGTAGACTAACAATGGACTACCAGGAGCTACCAACTGTCTTCAAATTCAAATACCTGGGCTCTATCTTCGATGCGGAAGACGGTGTTGGGACAGACTGTAAAAACCGAATACGCCTAGCCTGGAACAAGTGGAGAGAACTCACAGGAGTACGACAAGAAGGTACCACTGAAGCTCAAACATCAGCTATATAAGACAGCCATCAAACCCACCCTTTGCTATGTCGGAGAGTGTTGGACACTTACGAGGAAGGATCAACAGCCACGCAGTAAGACAGAGATGTATATGCTGCTTTGGATTCAGGGTGTTAGTGTCACAGAACACCAGACTAACATGTCTATACGGAAGAAAGCTGGAGTACTCGACCTGCCATCACACCTGATGAAGCGAAGACTGCACTGGTATGACCTTGTAAGACGGCGAGGTAGCAATGATGCAACCAATATAGCATATAGCACCGGTAGGTGAGAACGCCGAGAAAGGCATTGTCTTGCAGGCCGATGAGAAAGTAAAATAAACCGTCCAACACATATTGATCAGAGCGCATTACATTTTGCCCCCCCCCCTCTCGACATATCTGTTCAAACACCATTTCAACTTCTATTGAAGCAATCTGCCACACTGCAATTTCTGCACGAAAGCTGTCCGTTTTATAATTCAAACACTTGAAATCCAGCACTGTCTACTGCCTGGTACACCATTCTACAGCTCAGAGAAATGAGGCAAACTGGTGTGAGCGAAATTGCCCAATTTTCTAACCGGCAATAGGTGGTCTCAAACCACAGTCCTCCCAATAGGCACTCCGGCGCCCTCTACCGAGCTACCGCGACCCAACGAGCTACCGCGCCCCAGCGCGTGTAACAACCATCGTTCCCTATTCGTCAAAACGAGACGTACCGACGCACGACTCTTAAACGTCAGACACTCTGCATGAAGCACGATGTTGTTCCATCTGCTCCCTTCTTACCCTGGCGTTCCCAAACTTTTTTCCTTGAGGTCCACCCATGGGGTTGTTAAAGCCACTGAGGCCCATTGTATTGCAAAAACATTATCGATACAACTACACTAGAGTGTGCATGGGAGCCTACAACTACATTATAGTGTGCATAGAAGCCTACAACTACACTAGAGTGTGCATTGGAGCCTACAGCTACACTAGAGTGTGAATGGGAGCTTACAACTACAATAGATTGTGCATTGGAGCCTACAACTACACTAGAGTGTGCATTGGAGCCTACAACTACACTAGAGTGTGCATGGGAGCCTACAACTACATTATAGTGTGCATAGAAGCCTACAACTATACTAGAGTGTGCATTGGAGCTTACAGCTATACTAGAGTGTGAATGGGAGCTTACAACTACAATAGATTGTGCATTGGAGCCTACAACTACACTAGAGTGTGCATTGGAGCCTACAACTACACTAGAGTGTGCATGGGAGCTTACAACTACAATAGAGTGTGCATTGGAGCCTACAACTACACTAGAGTGTGCATGGGAGCTTACAACTACACTAGAGTGTGCATGGGAGCCTACAACTACACTAGAGTGTGCATGGGAGCCTACAACTACACTAGAGTGTGCATGGGAGCTTACAACTACACTAGAGTGTGCACGGGAGCCTACAACTCCACTAGAGTGTGCATGGGAGCTTACAACTACACTAGAGTGTGCATGGGAGCCTACAACTACACTAGAGTGTGCATGGGAGCCTACAACTACACTAGAGTGTGCATGTGAGCCTACAACTACATTACAGTGTGCAAGGGAGCCTACAACGACACTAGAGTGTGCATGGGAGCCTACAACTACACTAGAGTGTGCATGGGAGCCTACAACTACACTAGAGTGTGCATGGGAGCCTACAACTACACTAGAGTGTGCATGGGAGCCTACAGCGTATCACGCAAATAGGATGGATACGTTGCGTTTAAATTTGTAAAATATTTCACAAATTCATGTTTTTTATTCATTTTTATTATAATCAATCATTGATTTGGCAAGTTAACCAGTGATATGGTTTGAACTGGTGAGGTCGTACACCTCGATCCACACCACCAGGGCAGGGTTGTGTGGTCGTACACCTCGATCCACACCACCAGGGCAGGGTTGTGTGGTTGTACACCTCGATCCACACCACCAGGGCAGGGTTGTGTGGTCCACACCTCGATCCGCACCACCAGGGCAGGGTTGTGTTGTCTACACCTCGATCCACACCACCAGGGCAGGGTTGTGTGGTCCACACCTCGATCCACACCACCTGGGCAGGGTTGTGTGGTCCACACCTCGATCCACACCACCAGGGCAGTGTTGTGTGGTCGTAAACCTCGATCCACACCACCAGGGCAGGGTTGTGTTGTCTACACGTTGATCCACACCACCAGGGCAAGGTTGTGTGGTCTACACCTCGATCCACACCACCAGGGCAGGGTTGTGTGGTCCACACCTCGATCCACACCACCAGGGCAGGGTTGTGTGGTCCACACCTCGATCCACACCACCTGGGCAGGGTTGTGTGGTCCACACCTCGATCCACACCACCAGGGCAGTGTTGTGTGGTCGTAAACCTCGATCCACACCACCAGGGCAGGGTTGTGTTGTCTACACCTTGATCCACACCACCAGGGCAAGGTTGTGTGGTCTACACCTCGATCCACACCACCAGGGCAGGGTTATATGGTCCACACCTCGATCCACACCACCAGGGCAGGGTTGTGTGGTCGTACACCTCGATCCACACCACCAGGGCAAGGTTGTGTGGTCTACACCTCGATCCACACCATCACAGCGATTAACTCGTCGCTTCCTGCATAGGTCCAGGAACTTGGTGCGACTGGTCTCTGACCATGACTCTGTGGTCATGTTTTTTTCGCTTCCCTTGCCATTCTGGAGAATATTTAAATTAATAACATTAATAAGAGATAAAGCTCCGTCAATACGTCAGCATTAAAACAGCCATGCCATTCGTCTTCCCGGCCATATTCACAACACCGTAGTCGTGCATCTTTTAGAAGACCAAACCGAGTTGCTTGACCTTATCGGCGATAGCTGCGCATGTAACTTCGGAGTAACACAAAAGAAAGTCCAATAATTCCTCACGAATCTTCTATTTTTTATTATCTTTCAGGACAAAATTCTGCTCTTTTGCACTGATGGAATAAAAACGCCTTTCGCATGTTAGGCATCTTATGCTGTTTTTTTCGCGATGGTGGCAACATTTCTGTTAGGCGTTATTTGTTTGTGTCGTTTCCAGAACCACATCGCCGGCATCAACCCAGAAGTTGACGAGAACATTAACATTGGCCTAATGAATGGCGTCATGGCGGTGATTTCTTAGGGTGATATTCTTTTTTCACAGAAAATAACCGTCTTCACTATGAGCTGCAACTTAAGGTGGTTGTCTTTCACACAGGTTAGCACACCTAGCAACTGCACGCCTGACAACTGCACGCTTGACAACTGCACGCCTGACAACTGCAGCGGACCAGTGGGAATAAAAAAAAATGCGCTGACAACAATAACCCATTTATGTTTACAAATTGCCATTACGAGGATAAGGCAGGATGGGGGAATCAGATCGACTGGAGGACACATGGCACTACTGGTGACACCGCCTTGGGTTTGTAGGCCCTACGTTAGGATAGAGGAACGAGTCCAGGAGATCTCAACGTCGCAGTGTCTCGACAATTGATTCTGACTCGCTGAAAACAATCTGGCCGAACTAAAGGTGTTGCCCGGGAACCTGATGGACCCCCCCATGGATCCGTCCATGCATTATCAGGAATACAGTCGTGTCTCGTTTAATCGCACACTTCGGTTCCAAAAGATTAAGCTGGATTTACGAAGGGTATGGATTGTTGAAACACAGAATAATAATTAAGCAAATATACAAAATTGAGATTGATTTCAAACAGAAGCATGCGGATTACCCAAGAAAAAAGATAATCGTATAACGGATCAACGATATATGACTGTACATTTGTAGCTGTGGGCGTAACGTTGTCATGAGTCTGCTCGTGTTTCACGATGTGTTGTTTTGCCTCTGATTGTTGCCGTCACAAACCGACACTTAAAGCAGCTTCACGCCTTCCTCTAGTGCAAATCTTCCCTGTGACCTTGGTAAGAATATACGATGATTTTTTTTTAAACTTTGGTACGTACTCAAGTGCACAGTTGCAATGACATAGAAAGTGGTAAACACACGCACGCACGCACGCACGCACGCACGCACACACGCACGCACGCACACACACACACACACACACACACACACACACACACACACACACACACACGCACGCACGCACGCACGCACGCACGCACGCACGCACGCACGCACGCACACACACACACACACACACACACACACACACACACACACACACGCACACACACATGCACACACATACAGCAGAAAAAATATATATTTGTAAATGAATCAATCCAAAACGAAGATTTTGAATAATAAATATGCTGGAAAAAGAAATACAAATTGAATGATTGTTGAAATAATAATCAAAGAGCAAGCGCACGCTCGCTAGTTCGCACACACGCACGCACGCACGCTCGCACGCTCGCCCGCACGCTCGCCCGCACGCTCGCACGCACACGCTCACGACATCTTTGGCCAATATGTCGACCATAAAAATGCCAATTGAAAACTGGAGACAACATAACTTAGCATGGCAAGTTACCCTGGATAACTACCCCGGGATAGATTGAACAAGTGACGTAATAATAATAAGTTTATATAGTAATAATAAGTTTATATAGTAATAATAAGTTTATATAGTAATAATCAATTTTTAAATACACATTTTTGTCGGGTCGTATAGATTGTGTCATACAAAACGAAAAGCTTTTGCATGTTGTTTGGCAATGAATTGTTAAATGCCTTATACATAATTTCAGCAGTTTTTTGTTTCACCATATCGGGAAATTTTAGAATGCGGAAATCATAAAATAGGCTAGATGTGTGGTCCAACGTCTGAGCACCACATGTTAATCTTACAACCTTTTTTATAACAAGACAAAGCATTTTAAGTTTGCTGCAAATGTATTTCCCAATATTTCAGCGCAACACATAATGTAAGGCGAAAAGAGAGAATAATATAAAATACGCTTTCCACGTCTGTCAATTAAGAAACTAATTTTGTATATAACCGCACAACACTGAAAGGTCAGATTTCAAGAGAGAAATGTGGTCTTTCCATGTTAATTTGTCATCAATCAATACACCTAAAAAATAGTTGCGTCAACTTTATTAATTGTGACCTTGTTTATTTTTTATAGAGAGGCGTTTGACAAAAATAATATAATTTGTTTTTGCTACGTTTATTGATGTCATTGTTACAATAGAACATGTTTCTGTCGTCTGTATATAAAATAAACTTAATTAAATGGACGCATGCTATTGGTGCGTTGGTGCTGTGTATGCAGTGTTGTGTTTATACCACAAGAGGTCGCCACTGCACAGCGTGTCCAAGTTGAACCTCTCTATGTACACACTGTATGGCACACATTGTCCACAACCTCAATTTGTCTTGTGACGATCTGGCCAGCCTCCTTGACCGCCGTACAGGTTTTCATCATACACCACGTCGTACTGCCCTGGCAGCTCCTTAAATATGTCGAGTATGTTGGACTCGATGGAACTGAAGAGACTTCTCGGAGTGTACCCGTCGCGCACGGACCGACACAGGGTGACGACATTCGGCCTGTGGCGGGCGTCGATTATTTCCAGTATCTCCCGTAGCTGCGACGTCCGAGTTCGTATCTCGGCGGCGTCGGGTTTGTGCAGGAACACGACGCTGGCGTTCGGTGTGTTGGCGCCCTGGCAAAGTCCAAATGACCCGAAACCCGTCATTCGGAAAGTTAATGATGCGGGCGACGTATCCAGACAAAATCCGAATTCCATCAGCGCGCGCAGGTGGTTGAGTTTGAACTGGTACAAGGCGTCTGTCAGCTCGTTCGCAACGGTAAGCAATCGTTTAGTTTTTTCCGGACAAAACAACTGGACATCTCTATTCCAATACGCCAACACCACCTTGTGAACTAGAGAGCGTATTTCATCAATGGAAACGGGACACGTGTCGTGGTCGGATTTGACGGATATGCGACACCGATTGATGAATGATCCGATGAGTTCACGCATTATGCGGTTGCCGAGGCCTTCGTGGTCGATATGTTTCGGGCAGAACATATTTGCGAGGGGTCGGTGTAACTCCGCGACCATGTTCCAGTCCAGTCCAGCATCTACTAAGCTCTGGGCGGGCAACTCGACGCCGAAGTAATCCTCATCGACGTCGAGTATGATGTTTCCTGACGCGCCGATCCAGTCTCGTTTCGTCTTCAACATCTCGAGAGCCACGTGGTCCACGGCCTGCTCGCCGTAATAGTGGCGGCGCACCTGGTGGACACAGAGAGCGAAAGTCAAGCGTTAGCCGCAGCAAAATCATGTAAAAGGTACGTTCTTACATAGTGCAGTATCCAGTCCGCTCTTTACCCCACCCCCCCTGGCAGACCTGTTCATTCCAATCAGAGGCGTATTTGGGGGAGGATGGGGCATTGGCTTATTTTTTTCCGTATCTAACCTGCTGCACTACTACATGGAAACATGATAAACTAATGGGCAACTAAGCTTTGTCCCCCTTTGTCCCCCCGCCCCCTTCCCCCCCCGTGAGATCCTATATACACCACTGATTCCAACACCAACTCGACTTCTCTCGAAAGCAGGCAGCCATGCTGCAAATACTGCTCGGAGACAGCTCGTTCACATATACACCTTTGTCTACGACCAGCTTAATGAACTGAGGCAACATGAACTGAATGAAATTGCCCAAGCTTCTATACGGTGGAAAGAGGACTCAAATCCTGGTTATGTTGATTGAGATTCGGATGTTCGAACTTCAACACATACGTCGTCTATACGGGTAATCTGTGAACGTGGACCGTGCGTGTCAAGTTCCGGCGTCACCCAGCTCTTGGACCAATATACCGGGCCAACGTAGACAGCTGAGTGTGGCTCTCCACGTGCAGTGGTTGTGGTGACGTTAAGACAGAAGACGGTGAATGTACGCACCTTGCAATCGTCTGGGTTATCTATGACGACTTCGTCACTGTTGGATTGGTCACCACCCTTGTCGGCACCCTTGTCGCCACCCTTGTCGCCACCCTTATTGCCACCCTTGTCGCCGTGGTCGCCGTCTCCGCCTCCGTTGCCCGTACCGTGGTCTCGTTGATACACTGCCGACTTCTCGTACACGCATTCACGTGGTTGTGTCGGTGGCATGATCTCGCAGCTACAGAACACCGGTTCCTTGACGTTGTTGACACGTGTCGTGCCAATGTCGACTTTGGTGGCGTAGTATGTGACCTCTTCACTTGTGTCCCACGATGGACTAATGAAAATGATACGTGCGATGAGACCTGACATCGCCGCAGCCTGAAAATATAGTGAAATTATTAATATCTGCTTACTGAGATACATGTAATTAGCCCCTAGTGCAAACTATTATTTCTACCCGGGTGTTGATCTAATTGTCTGCATCACTGGATGCAAACATTGCTGACAGACAGACAGGAACATCATCTCCCGCTACGACGTTGTCGTTCACATTTGCTTACTACCAAAAAGAGTCAAGACGTAATTCAAGGTCTTCCTGACAAATGATGATTCGATGTTGCCCATCTCAGTAAAACAAAATTTGAAATTAAATGATGTGATCTTATATAATTCCAGTATCCGGCAGCGTCTCCGTATTGAGTCCATCTTACTGCAACTCCAGCTTTGCTGGGGAAGAATGTCAGTTGACCACATCCCCACAGCAATCTTTCTTGGGGAACTAAAAAGTGGTAAGTGTGCCAGAAGTGCACCTCGCAAGCGATACAGAGGCGCTCTGATGCGGTCATTGATTACAGCAGGTATTGATTCTCACTCCTGGGTCGAAGAACTGCGCAGAGATAGATAGATATATAGATAGAGAGAGAGAGAGAGAGAGAGAGAGAGAGAGAGAGAGAGAGAAAGGAGAGGGGGGAGTAAAGGAGGGGTGGAGGGAGGAAGGGAGGGAGGGAGGGAAGGAGGGAAGGAGGGAAGGAGGGAGGGAGGGAGGGAGGGAGGGAGGGAGTGAGGGAGGGAGGAGGGAGGGAGGGAGGGAGGGAAGGAGGGAGGGAGGGAGGGAGGGAGATCAGTAAACACAAGGTGCTGATGGTGTCCCATATTCAGGGTTAGTTTTGGAAGCAGCTAATGCGGCGTCCATCCCATACACAATTATTGGCACAGTACGCGTTGCTGTTCGTGAGTCGAAGACACGTTACACATTTACCCCATGTGTTGGACCTTTTACTTCCCCAGGCATAGACACCAGGTAGAAGGGATCTACGACTTTTAGTGTCTAAATTGTTCTGGTGTCTTACTCCAGGGAAATTAAAAAATCCCACGCTGGGAAATGAGCATAAATATACCGTGGACTAACTCTACCGAAGGACACTTTGACATAAACCCTCATATTCAAACGGAACAGGCAAAGTGGGGTGAACGAGAGTGGGGTCAACATATAATTGGCCTAGAACATTCTAACATCAATTGATAGTTATTGTTTCCTACCTGGATGAAGACGTCGTTTGCCTGCATCATATGATGCAGTTGATCCATTGTGTTAGGCCAACGAAAGAACGGCATCTTTGGGTCGTAACGCGGTAGCGCCATATCGGAGTGGCCATCTATGTGAATCTTAAACACACACATCAGCTTAGAATCCTCAAAGAATACCCTTAAATTATTTTATAAAAACGGTTGGAGTAAGCTCTATTTTCTCGGTGTTGTTTGTTTTCAAGCCGTTAACATGTGATTTGATTTCAATGGGTAGAAGTGGTCAAAGAGAGATAGGGGCGAAGGTGAAGAAAAAATGCCCAATTCTGTTTATCGCTTTTTGTAAAAATCACTTACCTCCAGATCTTTTTAAAACGCCCCCACGTGCGATGCCCGTCAATGATTACAACAATATTTATATATGCATGCGCCCACGTGGCCCATAACAGAACAATTCCCATAAATCCCCCCACATGCTAAACTCTCCAAAAATGCACTCACAGCCAATAGCTTCTACAGACAAACCTGTGAATATGCCAGCTCAGTTGCACTCATGCCACATCATATGAATTGCTTAATTTCACATATCACAATTTAATAAGCCTTACATTCGTGTGAAACAAGAAACAAGAAGTTCAACTGTAGTCTGACCCCTGTGGCCCGTTTGCGTTCAACCGTTTCTCTCTGTAACTTCCGGATTCCCCATTTTCTTCCTTAACCTTCTTTCCGTGACTACATACCATGCGCGTGTAAACATGCTCATTATCTTTGACATGACATTTGACATTGTTATGTTAGACTACCAACAATATTACTCATAATAGTTTTAGGTGTTTACACATGTTCATAATAGGTTGCGAAAAATACAACTAACATTGTTTTAATAGTTCACAATTGATTATGTTAGGTCAGTAAAATATCACTAATATTACTTTTAATGGTTTACAATAGCATTTATATTACTTTTAATAGCTTACACATACTTAGGTCACAGTACCACTAACATTATTTTTAACATTTTAAACATGCTTATATTAGGTTATGAACATATATAACATATATCTGATTATTGAAGAAATTAGCGAAACGGTAAGACGTCATTCCAAAACATCAAAATTAAATGTGATTAGGGCGAGGGGGAGCAACTGTTTCGTTAACGTCGTACGTAGATGTATTCTTAACCGAACAATATCATTCATATACCGATCACAGTTCATATTTTAAAGACAGAGAGACACAAACAAATTGCACAGTACTGCAGTCGTGTTAGTAGGCCATGTGTTGCATGTGATGGCTGTGTTGCATGTGATGGCTATGTGTTGCATGTGATGGCTATGTGTTGCATGTGATGGCTATGTGTTGCATGTGATGGCTGTGTGTTGCATGTAGGGCCAAGAGGGGAAGGCGGTCTGGTGTTAAACGACATTGGTGTCGGGTGGTGTCACACGTGTTGTGTCACACGTCGATCTTTCAAGATGACGCTTAAATGCCTTTAAAAATACGGGGATGATATAAAGTAATGCTATCAAATAAGTAAAGCTAATTAGTTTTGTCGACGGCGTCTTGTCATCAAGGCAACCAACGCACCAGTGTGTTTCCCGACTTGGGTAT
This sequence comes from Lamellibrachia columna, assembly GCA_963662155.1. Lineage (NCBI taxonomy): Eukaryota > Metazoa > Annelida > Polychaeta > Sabellida > Siboglinidae > Lamellibrachia > Lamellibrachia columna. The sequence goes on along the minus strand of OY759273.1, from coordinate 17,667,352 downwards.
TATCCCCATTCTCGCTGCCTTGAACCAATACGGGATAACTGAAACGGCGAGAGAGACTATTCCTAACATATTCATCTATATGTTGACAACATTGTATGTATGTATGTATGTATGTATGTATGTATGTATATATATATATATATATATATATATATATATATATATATATATATATATATATATATATATATATATATATATATATATATATATATATATATATATATATATACGAACATTTCTATTGCTTTATTCCTCCGAAACCCGAGCTTAGAGTCACATCAAAACGAAAGGGTTAGACAATCTAATATATATATATATATATATATATATATATATATATATATATATATATATATATATATATATATATATATATATATATATATATATATATATATATATATATATATATATATTAGATTGTCTAACCCTTTCGTTTTGATGTGACTCTAAGCTCGGGTTTCGGAGGAATAAAGCAATAGAAATGTTCGTATTGTATCATGTATAAAAACATCGTTGATTAACGACTTTTATATCCATGCTGTTATCACATCGGAAAGTCCTTTGGAACTTGTCCGGTAGCGATTGTTAGCATTATTTATTACATTACATTATCAAACACACAAAAACACACGCACGGAAATCGCAAAGGAATCGCTACGCGTCCGCCCCCCCCCGGCCGCCCGCCAGCACGCACGCACGCACGCACGCACGCACACATTGTGTGGGATGGGGGGCGTGGAACCTGAAAGTCGCCCCCTCCCCATATTCAACAGTGGGAGGGGGCGGCCACCCATTGGTGTGTATATGTTGGATTGGCCCTCCCAAAATGCTAGCAGAAGCCAAATCCCCCCCCCCCAATATTCAACAGTTCCACGCGCTTATGAGATAAGACGAATATCTCGGTGTGACAAGGTGTCAGTGAGACAATGCAGCTGCTATCGCCAGTTGGCCTACATCGGCTCTCTTACGTTAACACAGCTGAACTTACCTTCGTGATGTTCCTCTACGACGCCCAGGGTAATTCCGTTTGACGTCTTCGGTTTGGTTCCAGTCGGTTTATATATGCGTCTGGGGTGTCCATGTGTCTTCTTCATATCTCTAAGTAGACCCGCGAGCCGTCCGTGGTGAGCACGGTGTGTGTGTGGCGAAGTAGAGCTCTTCAACGTGTCGTTGCGTAGGTAGAGACTGCTGAAGACGACCAGAGACACAGAAGACACGAGCAGGAAGGGAATCGCTACTCGCAGCCATTTCTTCAACTGCACAGGCTTCATGTGGACTTCTTATATTGTCGCTAGCCCTGCGACAATGTCAAGAAAACGACGTTTTGTCAACACGTATTGTTTCCACCGTCTGGATTACTCAAAACATGGCAATGCCCTTTGTCGTGTCCAAGTTATTATTTATCAGAACTTGTGTTCATTTATCGCACGAATGATGATAAGGCGGATGTGAAAACAGACGGAAATCATTGTCAAACATAGCTGTTTCGGCCGGCGAACACCACCTATGGCTGTCAACGTCCATTTATAATCTAGGAGTGCAGGAGTGCACTATGTCAATAGTGCAGCAAGTGAATTCGCTGTGCACAGTCGGGTACATGTCCGTATATGTCCGTGGCATCGGTCAAATAGGATCTGTCCGTGGCACAGTGATTGAACGTTTGCCGAAACAACAGCTCACCTGGGAAACAATCTGCCCTGCCTCAGGGACATCGATCACATTACTACGTTCAAACGATATCTTAATGCGAGGCGTACATTGCTAAACAAATTATTTTAGCAATTTTATCGCGACAACAAATGTTGTGTAATTGCGTTGATCCGTTGATCGAATCGCTCAAACGCACAATAATACGCAGAACTGCTTTGAATGTTGAATGTTTGAAATTTGAATATTGAAAGGGATTATTTTATTATGCATACTATGTACCGCTGTTTTAGAACGGTTCATTATGTTTGATATGTTCCACACCTAACATTTTATATAGTCTTACATTTATTGTTTTTATTTATTGTATTATATATATATATATATATATATATATATATATATATATATATATATATATATATATATATAAAATACAATAAATAAAAACAATAAATGTAAGACTATATATATATATATATATATATATATATATATATATATATATATATATATATATATATATATATATATATATATATATATATATAATTCCCACTATATGGATCAATGCACTGTACATAAATACTATTTAAATATAAACACACATGTGTTCTTATGTGTGTGTGTGTGTGTGTGTGTGTGTGTGTGTGTGTGTGTGTGTGTGTGTGTGTGTGTGTGTGTGTGTGTGTGTATATATATATATATATATATATAAATATATATATATATATATATATATATATATATATATATATATATATATATATATATATATATATATATATATATATATATATATATATATATATATATATATATATATATATATATATATATATATATATATATATATACATGTGTAATGCTATTTATACTTGATTGATGTACACACATGTGCGTGCACACTTAAAAATTAATTTAATAAAAGTTCCATCCGTCTGACTTTGTAAAAACCTCCATAAATTGTTCAACTTAATTATCTTAGTAAATGTCACTTATTATGTCCGAAAACACAGGCAATGTGAGATAAACGAAATTGTCCAAGTTTCGGAACGGCACCAGCTAGATCGAGCCGCAGTTGTGTCGATCGACAGTGTTGGTGTTGATGAAGCGTGTGCTAGCCGCGAGTGACTGCAGCTAACCGCTTCATCCAGAGATCCCATGATTGACATTGGTGCCTAACACGACTGCCCGAGAATAGCACAACCGTGAAGATATAATATAAAATATCTTCTCCACCCGCCAACACCGCCTTTTCTACGCCAGTTTAAAACAGTCAGAATTTAAGTCAAACGTATGTAGACAACATATGCTTTCTCCTGGAGCCATGTTGACGCCGCCACGGTTGAGCGCACACAGGTAAAACATGTAAGGTATAGCGCGTCAATGGTTTATTTATGTGTGCAACGTAACATGTGGCTTATCAGACCTTACTTGTCGGTCCCTCTGGGAGCAACAGGGAAGAACGCAATAGCCCAATCCCGTAAGCCTGAACACCTAGTCAACTTACCCGAGGAGACAGTGAAACGACGACGAATGTGCCTTGCCCAAGCAGTGCCACGTACGCGTGTGTTGACGTTGATGTATGCGACGGCCCTTCGCTACTCGTATTTTAAGTTAGCACCACAATAGCTACAGGGCTTGCCGATTGTGCAGTATGTGCTAGCTGTGCAAGGCGTGGAGGTCTGGGACGGTATCTGTTCAGACTTCATAACGAAGGTCGTAAAACATATTGTTTAGAAATATCATGTAAACTGTCCAATATATATATATAATAACAATGGGCTACCAGGAGCTACCAACTGTCTCCAAATTCAAATGCCTTGACTCTATCTTCGATGCGGAAGACGGTGTTGAGACAGACTGTAAAAACCGACTACGCCTAGCCTGGAACAAGTGGAGAGAACTCACAGGATTACGACAAGAAGGTACCACTGAAGCTCAAACATCAGCTAAATAAGGCAACCATCAAACCCACCCTTTGCTATGTCGGAGAGTATTGGACACTTAAGAGGAAGGATCAACAGCCACGCAGTAAGACAGAGATGTGTATGCTGCTTTGGATTCAGGGTGTTAGTGTCACAGAACACCAGACTAACATGTCTATACGGAAGAAAGCTGGAGTACTCGACCTGCCATCACACCTGATGAAGCGAAGGCTGCACTGGTATGACCTTGTAAGACGGCGAGGTAGCAATGATGCAACCAATATAGCATATAGCACCGGGAGGTGAGAAAGGTGAGAAAGGCATTGTCTTGCAGGCCGTTGAGAAAGTAAAATAAACCGTCCAACACATATTGATCAGAGCGCATTACATTTTGCCCCCCCCCCCCATCTCGACATATCTGTTCAAACACCATTTCAACTTCTATTGAAGCAATCTGCCACACTTCAATTTCTGCGCGAAAGCTGTCCGTTTTATAATTCAAACACTTGAAATCCAGCACTGTCTACTGCCTGGTACACCATTCTACAGCTCAGAGAAATGAGGCAAACTGGTGTGAGCGAAATTGCCCAATTTTCGAACCGGCAATAGGTGGTCTCAAACCACAGTCCTCTCAATTGGCACTCCGGCGCCCTCTACCGAGCTACCGCGACCCAACGAGCAACCGCGCCCCAGCGCGTGTGTCAACCATCGTTCCCTATTCGTCAAAACGAGACGTACCGACGCGCGACTCTTAAACCTCAGACACTCTGCATGAAGCACGATGTTGTTCCATCTGCTCCCTTCTTACCCTGGCGTTCCCAAAATTTTTCCTTGAGGTCCACCAATGGGGTTGCTAAATTACTGAGGCCCATTGTATTGCAAACAAAATTATTTATACAACTACACTAGAGTGTGCATGGGAGCCTACAACCACACTAGAGTGTGAATGGGAGCCTACAACCACACTAGAGTGTGAATGGGAGCCTACAACTACATTAGACTGTGCATAGAAGCCTACAACTATACTAGAGTGTGCATTGGAGCCTACAACTACACTAGAATGTGAATGGGAGCTAACAACTACACTAGAGTGAGCATGGGAGCCTACAACTACATTAGAGTGTGCATGGGAGCCTACAACTGCATTAGAGTGTGCATGGGAGCCTACAACTACACTAGAGTGTAAATGGGAGCCTACAACTACACTAGAGTGTGAATGGGAGCCTAAAATAACATTAGAGTGTGCATGGGAGCCTACAACAACAACAGAGTGTGAATGGGGGCCTTCAACTACACTAGAGTGTGAATGGGAGCGTGCAACTACATTAGATTGTGCATGGGAGCCTACAACTACATTACAGTGTTCATGGGAGCCTACAACTACACTACAGTGTGAATGGGTGCTTACAATTACACTAGAGTGTGAATGTGAGCATACAACAACATTAGAGTGTGCATGGGAGCCTACAACTACACTACAGTGTGAATGGGTGCGTACAACTACACTAGAGTGTGCATAGGAGCCTACAACTACACTAGAGTGTGCACGGGAGCCTACAACTACATCAGAGTGTGAATGGGAGCGTACAGCAACACTAGAGTGTGAATGTGAGCCTACAACAACATTAGAGTGTGAATGGGGGCCTACAACTACACTAGAGGGTGAATGGGAGCTTACAATTACACTAGATTGTGCATGGGAGCCATAACTACACTAGAGTGTCCATGGGAGCCTACAACTACACTAGAGTGTCCATGGGAGCCTACAACTACATTAGAGTGTGCATGGGAGCCAACAACTACACTAGAGTGTGCATGGGAGCTTACAACTACATTAGAGTGAGCATGGGATCCTATAACTACACTAAAGTGTGCATAGGAGCCTACCACTACACAATAGTGTGAATGGGAGCCTACAACTACACTAGAGTGTGCATGGGAGCCTACAACTACACTAGAGTATGAATGGGAGCCTACAACTACATAAGAGTGTTAATGGGAACCTACAGCTACACTAGAGTGTGCATGTGATCCTGCAACTCCACTAGATTGTGAATGGGAGCCTACAACTACACTATAGTGTGAATGGGAGCCTACAACTACACTAGAGTGTGAATGAGAGCCTACCACTACATTAGAGTGTGCATGTGTGCCTACAACTACACTAGAGTGAGCAAGGGAGCCTACAACTACACTAGAGTGTGAATGGGAGCCTACAACTACACTAGAGTGTACATGAGAGCCTACAAATACACCATAGTTTGAATGGAAGCTTACAACTACACTAGAGTGTGCATGAGAGCCTACAACTACACTAGAGTGTGCATGTTTGCCTACAACTACACTACAGTGTGCATGGGAGCCAACAACTACACTACAGTGTGCATGGGAGACTACAACTACACGAGAGTGTGAATGGGAGCCTACATCTACACTAGAGTGTGAATGGGAGCCTACAACTACACTAGGGTGTGAATGGGAGCCTACAACTTCACTAGAGTGTGAATGGGAGCCTACAACTACACTAGAGTGTACATGGGAGCCTACAACTACATTAGAGTGTGAATGGGAGCCTACAACTACACTAGAGTGTCCATTGGAGCTTACATCTACACAAGAGTGTGCATGGGAGCCTACAACTACACTGGAGTGTGCATGGCCTACAGCGTATAACGCAAACAGGATGGATACGTTGTGTTTAAATTTGTAAAATATTTCACAAATTCATATTTTGTATTCATATAATCAATCGTTGCTTTGGCAAGTTAACCAGAGATATAGTTTGAACTGGTGAGGTCGTACACCTCGATCCACACCATCAAGGCAGGGTTGTGTGGTCGTACACCTCGATCCAACCACCAGGACAGGGTTGTGTGGTCGTACACCTCGATCCACACCACAAGGGCAGGGTTGTGTGGTCGTACTCCTCGATCCACATCACCAGGGCAGGGTTGTGTGGTCGTACTCCTCGATCCACACCACCAGGGTAGGGATGTGTGGTCGTACTCCTCGATCCATACCACCAGGGCAGGGTATGTGGTCGTACACCTCGATCCACACCACCAGGGCAGTGTTGTGCGGTCGTACACCTCGATCCACACCACCAGGGCAAGGTTGTGTGGTCGTACTCCTCGATCCACACCACAAGGGCAGGGTTGTGTGGTCATACACCTCGATCCACACCATGATGGCAGGGTTGTGCGGTCGTACACCTCGATCCACACCACCAGGGTAGGGTTGTGTTGTCGTACACCTCGATCCACACTACCAGGGCAGAGTTGTGTGGTCGTACACCTCGATCCACACCACCAGGGCAGGGTTGTGTGGTCGTACACCTCGATCCACACCATCAGGGCAGGGTTTTGTGGTTGAACACTTCGATCCACACGACCAGGTCAGGGTTGTGTGGTCGTACACCTCGATCCACACCACCAGGGCAGGGTTGTGTGGTCGTACACTTCGATCCACACGACAAAGTCAGGGTTGTGTGGTCGTACACCTCGATCCATACAACCAGGGCAGGGTTGTGTGGTCGTACACTTCGATCCACACGACAAAATCAGGGTTGTGTGGTCGTACACCTCGATCCATACCACCAGTGCAGGGTTGTTTGGTCGTACAGTTCGATCCACACGACAAGGTCAGGGTTGTGTGGTCGTACACCTCGATCCATACCACCAGGGCAGAGTTGTGTGGTCGAACACCTCGATCCACACCACCAGGGCCGGGTTGTGTGGTCGTTCACCTCGATCCACACCACAAGGGCAGGGTTGTGTGGTCGTACACCTCTATCCACACCACAAGGCAGGGTTGTGTGGTCGTACACCTCGATCCACACCACCAGGACCGGATTGTGTGGTCGTACACCTCGATCCATACCACAAGGGCAGGGTTGTGTGGTCGTACACCTCTATCCACACCACCAGGCAGGGTTGTGTGGTCGTACACCTCGATCCACACCACCAGGCAGGGTTGTGTGGTCGTACACCTCGATCCACACCACCAGGGCAGGGATACCAAACCCAGCTGTTTGACCTTATCGGCGATATCTGCGCATGTAACTGCAACTTAAGGCGATTGTCTTTCATACCGGTTTGCACGCCTGGCAACTGCACGCCTGACAACTGCTGTGGACCAGTGGAAATTCACACAAAAATGCGCTGACAACAATAACCCATTTATGTTTAGAAATTGCCATTACGAGGATAATACAAGATGGGTGGTCAGATCGACTGGTGGTTCCAGAAGATTAAGCTGGATTTACGAAGGGTGTGGATTGTTGAAACACAGAATAATAATTAAGCAAATATACAAAATTGAGATTGATTTCAAACAGAAGCATGCGGATTACCCAAGAAAAAAGATAATCGAATAACGGATAAACAATATATGACTGTACATTTGTAGCTGTGGGCGTAACGTTGTCATGAATCTGCTTGTGTTTCACGATGTGTTACTTTGCCTCTGATTGTTGCCGTCTCAAACCGACACCTAAAGCAGCTTCACGCCTTCCTCTAGTGCAAATCTTCCCTGTGACCTTGGTCAGAATCTACGATGATTTTTTAAAACTTTCCCACGCACTCAAGTGCACAATTGCAATGACGTAGCAAGTGATAAACGCACGCACGCACGCACGCACGCACGCACGCACGCACGCACGCACGCACGCACGCACGCACGCACGCACGCACGCACGCACGCACGCACGCACGCACGCACGCACGCACGCACACACGCACACACACACACACACACACACACACACACAAATACACATGCACACACATACAGCAGAAAAAAGTATGTTTGTAAACGAATCAAGCCAAAACGAAGATTCTGAATAATAATTATTATTATGCTGGTAAAAGAAATACAAATTGAATGAATCAAAGAGCACACGCACGTTCGCTAGCTCGCACGCACGCTCGCACGCACGCTCGAACGCACACGCTCACGACGTCTTTGGCCAATACGTCGAACATAAATTGACCAGTTGAAAACTGGAGACAACATAACTTGGCATGGCAAGGTACACTGGATAACTACACCGGGATAGATTGAACAAGTGACGTCATCTATAATATTAAGTTTATATAATATTAATAAGTTTATTTAAACAACATCAACTGTAAACATACAAACAGAACTGAATATTAAACATCAATAGTAGAAGTTGAAAAATTGAAAAAGGGCAAGAAGAATTGTAATTTTACTTGCCTAATCACTTATAAGTGACACTAAATAATACAATTATATTTTAAGTGTGTTTTTTAAGAGAATAGTACATGAAAAATTCGACTACAATACAATTAATTTTGTCACCAGAATCGAGTAACTCTAGTAGCTTTGCAATACTTGAACGGTATAGGTCTTTTTGAAAAGATGAACATTCTTGCAATGAATTAATGAGCTGTCAAGGGAATTCCAAAATTTTACACCGTTAATTGAATCGATATACACATTGTCTTCAGATTAGTGTGTGCATACTTTTGTTTAAATATACATTTTTGTCGGGTCGCATAGATAGGGTTATACAAAACGAAAAGCTTTTTATGTTGTTTGGCAATTAATTGTGAAACTAAAAACTGCTGAAATTATGTATTTAGGCATTTAGGCATATCGGGTAATTTTAGAATGCGGAGATCATAAAATAGGCTAGATGTGTGGTCCAACCTGTGAGCACCACAGATTAATCTTACAACATTTTTCTGAAGCAAAACTAAGCATTTTAAGTTTGCCGCATATGTATTCCCCATATTTCATCACAATACATAATGTAAGGCGAAAAGAGAGAATAATATAAAATACGTTTTCCACGTCAGTCAATTAAGAAACTAGCACAGCACTTTGAAAGTTTAGGTTTGAAGAGAGAAATGTAATGTTTCCATGTTAATTTGTCATCAATCAATACACCTAAAAATGTGTTGCTTCAACTATATTAATTGTGACCTTGTTTATTTTTATAGAGAGAGGCGTTTTCAATGCGCGATTTCCAAAAATCATATAATTTGTTTTTGCTATGTTTAATGATAATCCGTTCACTGAAAACCACACATTGAGTTTATCCAGCTCGGCATTTGTCTGTCGGATAAGTTCATTGATGTTAGTATTACAATAGAACATGTTTTTGTCGTCTGTAAATAAAATAAACTTAAATAGTTTTGAAGCATTGTAAATGTCATTGATATACATTATAAATAATTTCGGTCCTACGATGGAACCTTGTGGTACACCACAACACACCCTAAGTACCTCAGAATCACAATTGTTATACTGAACAAACTGTGATCTATTTTCTAAATAACTCACAATCCACTGATGTGCTATACCACGAACACCATAGAAATTTAATTTGTTTGCCAAAAAAGCTATATAATCGAGCTAGCGTATGTTTGTATGTTTACATTTTCCTCCTCGAAGGCTTGCACCTCGGGAGCCAAACTTTCAGGGATTAATCTACAGCCCCATGAATGAAACGTAACGCCTTTATTTTTTCGAAATACCCCGTATATCAAGGGTTCTTAGTGTTATTTTTATGGTAAATCAACACATGTTCGTTACGTAAACCGTTAACTTCAAACAACTGCAGAAACCACGCACGCGCGCGGCAAATACTTCGTCTAGCTATATTCAGAAAAGCGATCACCTATTTCGTAAACATTGTTATCATGACTGTTACGCATGAACTACCAAATTATCCCGTCCTGGGAACGGGCATTTTTGCTAGTTGTTATAACAAAACATATACGTTAATGATATGTACCTACGTCAGGGACTAGTGTGTCAAGGTCGTGTCGGATTTCACTGATAGATGTTACGACACATCAAACATACATATACTTATTGTTGTAATTATGGTTACCTCTTTGTGTAATGACAGTGTTATTTGGTGTTGATAAAAATACGTTAATGTATTTGTGGTACTGAGACGATTTGCTGAATACGTTGTAAAGCGTCCATTGAAAACTAATCATAGGATTACATCATCGTATTCCTGGAAAGGTGTATAGCATTTCCGGCCGTTATCAGTGTTCTTTTCTTCTAGACAGAGCTTATAAACACAAAACTTATAAACACAAAGCTTATAAACACAAAGCTACGCAATTTATGTCCTGACTTGACTGTAGCGTTGTCATTCATGACAATTAAATGGACGCATGCTATTGGAAACATGCGCAGATTACATTTGTAATGTCAACGCCTCGACAAGTCATCCAGCTTTGTTCACCGTTGGTGTTGTGTATGCAGTGTTGTGTTTATACCACAAGAAGTCGCCACTGCACAGCGTGTCCAAGGTGAACCGCTCTACGGACACACTGTGTTGTATGGCACACATCTGAGACTCGCTTTACGTATACATTTACGATTCACTCTGTTAACATTGTCCACAACATCAGTTGGTCTTGTGACGATCTGGCCAGCCTCTTTGGCCGCCGTACAGGTTTTCATCATACACCACGTCGTACTGCCCTGGCAGTTCCTTAAATATGTCGAGTATGTTGGACTCGATGGAACTGAAGAGACTTCTCGGAGTGTACCCGTCGCGCACGGACCGACACAGGGTGACGACATTCGGCCTGTGGCGGGCGTCGATTATTTCCAGTATCTCCCGTAGCTGCGACGTCCGAGTTCGTATCTCGGCGGCGTCGGGTTTGTGCAGGAACACGACGCTGGCGTTCGGTGTGTTGGCGCCCAGACAAAGTCCAAATAACCCAAAACCCATTTCTCTGAAATATGCTGATGCTGGCGACGTCTCCAGACAAAATCCGAATTCCATCAGCGCGCGCAGGTGGTTGAGTTTGAACTGGTACAAGGCGTCTGTCAGCTCGTTCGCAACGGTAAGCAATCGTTTAGTTTTTTCCGGACAAAACAACTGGACATCTCTATTCCAATACGCCAACACCACCTTGTAAACTACAGAGCGTATTTCATCAATGGAAACGGGACACGTGTCGTGGTCGGATTTGACGGCTGTGCGACACCGATTGATGAATGATCCGATGAGTTCACGCATCATGCGGTTGCCGAGGCCTTCGTGGTCGATATGTTTCGGGCAGAACATATTTGCGAGGGGTCGGTGTAACTCCGCGACCATGTTCCAGTCCAGTCCAGCATCTACTAAGCTCTGGGCGGCCAACTCGACGCCGAAGTAATCCTCATCGACGTCGAGGATGATGTTTCCTGACGCACCGATCCAGTCTCGGTTCGTCTTCAACATCTCGAGAGCCACGTGGTCCACGGCCTGCTCGCAGTAATATTGGCGGCGCACCTGGTGGACACATAGAGCGAAAGTCAAGCGCTAGCCCCAGCAACATCATGTAAAAGGTACGTTCTTACATAGTGCAGTATCCAGTCCGCTCTTTACCCCCCCCCCCCCGGCAGTATCCCGTCCGCTTGACACTTCACCCCTGGCAGACCTGTTCATTCCAATCAGTAGCATATTTGGGGGAGGGGGGCATTGGGCCGTGACCCCCCTTTGGCTTATTTTTTTCCGTATCTAACCTGCTGCCCCACTACATGGTAACATGATAAACTATATACCCAACATTAACTCGACTCAGGAAAGCAAGCAGCCACGCTGCAACTACAGAGACAGTTCGTTTATGTATACAGCTTATTGGACTGAACCAAATTTCCCAAGCTTCAAAACGGCGGGAAGAGGATTCGAATCATTATTATGTTGATTGCGAGTCCGATGTTCGAACTTCAACACATACGTCGTCTATACGGGTAATCTGTGAACGTGGACCGTGCGTGTCAAGTTCCGGCGTCACCCAGCTCTTGGACCAATATACCGGGCCAACGTAGACAGCTGAGTGTGTCTGTCCACGTGCAATGGTTGTGGTGACGTTAAGACAGAAGACGATCAATGTACGCACCTTGCAATCGTCTGGGTTTTCGATGACGACTTCGTCACTGTTGTATTTGTAGCCACCCTTGTCACCACCCTTGTCGCCACCCTTGTCGCCATCCTTGTCGCCACTCTTGTCGCCTCCCTTGTCGCTTCCCTTGTCGCCACCCTTGTCGCCTCCCTTGTCGCTTCCCTTGTCGCCACCCTTGTCACCACCCTTGTCGCCTCCCTTGTTGCCACCCATGTCATCACCCTTGTCGCCACCCTTATTGCCACCCTTGTCGCCGTGGTCGCCGTCTCCGCCTCCGTTGCCCGTACCGTCGTCACCTTGATCCACTACCGACTTCTCGTACACGCATTGACGTTGTTGTGTCGGTGGCAAGATCAAGCAGCCACAGAATACCGGTTCCTTGACGTTGTTGACACGTGTCGTGCCAATGTCGAGTTTGGTGGCGTAGTGTGTGACCTCATCACTTGTGTCCCACGATGGACTAATGAAAATGACACGTGAGATGAGACCTGACATCGCCGCAGCCTGAAAATTTATTGAAATTATTAATAGTTGCTTACTGTGATACATGTAATTAGCCCCTAGTGCAAACTCTTATTTCTACCCGGGTGTTGATCTAATTGTCTGCATCACTGGATGCAAACATTGCTGACAGACAGACAGGAACATCAACTCCCGCTACGACGTTGTCGTTCACATTTGCCTACTAACAAAAAGAGTCAAGACGTTGTTCAAGGTCTTCCTGACAAATGATGATTCGATGTTGCCCATCTCATTAAAACAAAATTTGAAATTGAATGACAAGATCTTATATAATTCCAGTATCCGGCAGCGTCTCCGTATTGAGTCCATCCTACTGCAACACCAGCTTCGCTGGGGAGGTCTTGTAGCCCGAATGTCAGTTGACCACATCCCCAAAGCAATCTTCCTTGGGGAACTAAAAAGTGGTAAGTGTGCCAGAAGTGCACCTCGCAAGCGATATAGAGACGCTCTGATGCAGTCATTGATTACAGCAGGTATTGATCCTCACTCCTGGGTCGAAGAACTGCGCAGAGATGAGATAGATAGATAGATAGATAGATAGATAGATAGATAGATAGAGAGAGAGAGAGAGAGAGAGAGAGAGAGAGAGAGAGAGAGAGAGAGAGAGAGAGAGAGAGAGAGAGAGAGAGAGAGAGAGAGAGATAGAGAGAGAGAGAGAGAGAGAGAGAGAGAGAGAGAGAGAGAGAGAGAGACAGAGAGAGAGAGAAGAGAGAGAGAGAGAGAGAGAGAGAGAGAGAGAGAGAGAGAAAGGAGAGAGGGAGTAAAGGAGGATGGAGGGAGGGAGGGAGGGAGGGAGGAGGGAGGAGGAGGTTTGGATGGAGGGAGGGGAGGGAGAGGAGGGAGGAGGGAGGAGGAGGTATGGATGGAGGGAGGGAGGGAGAGAGGGAGATCCGCAAACACAAGGTGCTGATGGTGTCCCATATTCAGGTTTAGTTTGGCAGCAGCTTATGCGGCGTCCCATCCCATACACAATTATTGGCACAGTACGTGTTGCAGTTCGTGGGTCGAAGATACGTTACACATTTACCCCATGTGTAGGTTGTTTTACTTCCCCTGGCGTAGACACCAGGTAGAAGGGATCTACGACTTTTAGTGTCTAAATTGTTCTGTGTCTTATGCCAGTGAAAGTAAAAAATCCAACGCTTGGAAATGAGCAAAAATATACCGTGGACTAACTCTACCGAAGGACACTTTGACATAAACCCTCAGATTCAACGGAACAGACAAAGTGGGGTGAACGAGAGTGGGGTCAACATATAATTGGCCTAGAACATTCTAATATCAATTGATAGTTATTGTGTCCTACCTGGATGAAGACGTCGTTTGCCTGCATCATATGATGCAGTTGATCCATTGTGTTAGGCCAACGAAAGAACGGCATCTTTGGGTCGTAACGCGGCATCGACATATCGGAGTGGCCATCTATGTGAATCTTAAACACACACATAAACTTAGAATCCTCAAATAATACCCTTAAATTATTTTATAAAAACGGTTGAGTAAGCTCTATTTTCTCGTGTTGTTGTTTTCAAACCGTTAACATGTGATTTTATTTCAATGGGTAGAAGTGGTCAGAGAGAGATAGGGGCGAAGGTGTAGAAAAAATACCCAATTCTGTTAATCGCTTTTGTCAAAATCACTTACCTCCAGAACTTTTTAAACGCCCCCACGTGCGATGTCCGTCAATGCTTACAACAATATTTATATATGCATGCGCCCACGTGGCCCATAACAGAACAATTCCCATCAATCCCTCCACTTGCTAAACTCTCCAAAAATGCACTCACAGCCAATAGCTTCTACAGACAAACCTGTGAATATGCCAGCTCAGTTGCACTCATGCCACGTCATATGAATTGCTTAATTTCACATATCACAATTTAATAAGCCTTACATTCGTGTGAAACAAGAAACAGGAGGTTCAACTGTAGTCTGACCCCTGTAGCCCGTTTGCGTTCAACCGTTTCTTTCTATAACTTCGGATTCCCCATTTTCTTCCATACCCTTCTTTGCCTTGTCCGTGACTACATACCATGCGCATGTAAACATGCTCATTATCTTTGACATGACATTTGACATGGTTATGTTAGACTACCAACAATATCACTCATTCTAGTTTTAGGTGTTTACACATGTTCATAATAGGTTGCGAACAATACCACTAACATTGTTTTAATAGTTCACAATTGATTATGTTAGTAAAATACCACTAATATTACTTTTAATGGTTTACAATAGCATTTATATTACTTTTAATAGCTTACACATACTTAGGTCACAGTACCACTAACATTATTTTTAACATTTTAAACATGCTTATATTAGGTTACGAACATATATAACATATATCTGATTATTGAAGAAATTAGCGAAACGGTAAGACGTCATTCCAAAACATCAAAATTAAATGTGATTGGGGCGAGGGGGAGCAACTGTTTCGTTTAACGTCGTACGTAGATGTATTCTTAACCGAACAATATCATTAATATACCGATTACAGTTCATATTTAAAGACAGAGAGACACAAACAAATTGCACAATACTGCAGTCGTGTTAGTAGGCCATGTGTTGCACGTGACGGCTGTGTTGCATGTGATGGCTATGTGTTGCATGTGATGGCTATGTGTTGCATATGATGGCTAAGTGTTGCATGTGATGGCTATGTGTTGCATGTGATGGCTGTGTGTTGCATGTAGGGCCAACAGGGGAAGGCGGTTTGGTGTTAAACGACATGGTATCGGGTGGTGTCACACTTGTAGTGTCACACGTCGATCTTTCAAGATGGCGCTTAAATGCCTTAAAAAATACTGGGATGATATAAAGTAATGCTATTAAATAAGTAAAGGTAATTATTTTTGCCGACGGCGTCTTGTCGTCAAGGCAACCAACTCACCAGTGTGTTTCCCGACTTGGGTATTATCCCCATTCTCGCTGCCTTGAACCAATACGGGATAATTGAAACGGCGAGAGAGACTATTCCTAACATATTCATCTATATGTTGACGACATTGTATGTATGTATGTATATATATATATATATATATATATATATATATATATATATATATATATATATATATATATATTATATATATATATATATATATATATATATATATATATATATATTAGATTGTCTAACCCTTTCCTTTTGATGTGACTCTAAGCTCGGGTTTCGGAGGAATAAATCAATAGAAATGTTCGTATTGTATTGTATCATGTATAAAAACATCGTTGATTAACGACTTTTATATCCATGCTGTTATCATATCGGACAGTCCTTTGGAACTTGTCCGGTAGCGATTGTTAGCATTACTTATTACATTATATTCACACAAAAACACACGCACGGAAATCGCAAAGGAATCGCTACGCGTCCGTCCCCCCCCCCCCCCGGCCGCCCGCCAGCACGCACGCACGCACGCAAACATTGTGTGGGATAGGGGTGCGTGGAACCTGAACGTCGCCCCCTCCCCATATTCAACAGTGGGAGGGGGCGGCCACCCATGGGTGGGTATATGTTGGATTGGCCCTCCCAAAATGCTAGCAGAAGCCAACTTCTCCCCCCCACCCCCCCCCCCCCAATATTCAACAGTTCCACGCGCTTATGAGATAAGACGAATATCTCGGCGTGACAAGGTGTCAGTGAGACAATGCAGCTGCTATCGCCAGTTGGCCTACATCGGCTCTCTTACGTTAACACAGCTGAACTTACCTTCGTGATGTTCCTCTACGACGCCCAGGGTAATTCCGTTTGACGTCTTCGGTTTGGTTCCAGTCGGTTTATATATGCGTTTGGTGTGTCCATGTGTCTTCTTCATATCTCCCAGTAGACCCGCGAGCCGTCCGTGGTGAGCACGGTGTGTGTGTGGCGAAGTAGAGCTCTTCAACGTGTCGTTGCGTCGGTAGAGACTGCTGAAGACGACCAGAGACACAGAAGACACGAGCAGGAAGGGAATCGCTACTCGCAGCCATTTCTTCAACTGCACAGGCTTCATGTGGACTTCTTATGTTGTCGCTAGCCCTGCGACAATATCAAGAAAACGACGTTTTGTCAACACGTATTGTTTCCACCGTCTGGATTACTCAAAACATGGCAATGCCCTTTGTCGTGTCCTAGTTATTATTTATCAGAACTTGTGTTCATTTATCGCACGAATGATGATAAGGCAGATGTGAAAACAGACGGAAATCATTGTCAAACATAGCTGTTTCGGCCGGCGAACACCACCTACGGCTGTCAACGTCCATTTGTAATCTAGTAGTGCAGGAGTGCACTATGTCAATAGTGCAGCAAGTGAATTCGCTGTGCACAGTCGGGTACATGTCCGTATATGTCCGTGGCATCGGTCAAATAGGACCTGTCCGTGGCACAGTGATCGAACGTTTGCCAAAATAACAGCTCACCTGGGAAACAATCTGCCCTGCCTCAGGGACATCGATCACATTACTACGTTCAAACGATATCTTAATGCGAGGCGAACATTGCTAAAAAAATTATTTTAGCAATTTTATCGCGACAACAAATGTTGTGTAATTGCGTTGATCCGTTGATCGAATCGCTCAAACGCACAATAATACGCAGAACTGCTTTGAATGTTGAATGTTTGAAATTTGAATATTGAAAGGGATTATTTTATTATGCATACTATGTACCGCTGTTTTAGAACGGTTCATTATGTTTGATATGTTCCACACCTAACATTTTATATAGTCTTACATTTATTGTTTTTATTTATTGTATTATATATATATATATATATATATATATATATATATATATATATATATATATATATATATATATATAAAATACAATAAATAAAAACAATAAATGTAAGACTATATATATATATATATATATATATATATATATATATATATATATATATATATATATATATATATATATATATATATAATTCCCAAATCAAAATTCAAACTGCTTTGAATGTTGAATGTTTTAAATTTGAATGTTGAAAGGGATTATTTTATTATGCATAATATGTACCGCTGTTTTAGAACGGTTCATTATGTTTTATATTTTCCACACCTAACATTTTATATAGTCTTACATTTATTGTTTTTATTTATTGTATTTTATATGTGTATATATATATATATATGTATATATATATATATATATATATATATATATATATATATATATATATATAATACAATAACAAAAAACAATAAATGTAAGACTATATATATATATATATATATATATATATAATAACAATAATACAGCATTTTTAAAAGCGCTAATTCCCACTATATGGATCAATGCACTGTACATGGTATAAAATACTATTTAAATATAAACACACACGTGTTCGTGTGTGTGTGTGTGTGTGTGTGTGTGTGTGTGTGTGTGTGTGTGTGTGTGTGTGTGTGTGTGTGTGTGTGTGTGTGTGTGTGTGTGTGTGTGTGTGTGTGTGTGTGTGTGTGTGTGTGTGTGTGTGTGTGTGTGTGTGTGTGTGTGTGTGTGTGTGTGTGTGTGTGTGTGTGTGTGTGTGTGTGTGTGTGTGTGTGTGTGTGTGTGTGTGTGTGTGTGTGTGTTAGTGCCCTGCGCGGGCCGGGCTTTGGGTTCACGCCCGGCCCGGCTAGCAGCCCGCGGCCCGGGCCGGGCCTCTACATAATTTCGCGGGCCGAGCCGGGCCTGGGCCTACATACTGCGGGCCCGGGCCGGATCTGGGCTGAAAACAATTTAAACACAACGGGCTTGGGCCGGGCCTGGGCCTAGTGTGAGTGGGCCGGGCCGGGCTTGGGCTGGGCCTGGACATAATAAAAATATTCATACAAAACACCGATTATTACTTTATTTTTTTTATAAAAACTGATTATAAATTGTAATTCCGGTTAATGAATGCTTAAAATTATTTCTTTAGTATTATATTGTTGCAAATTGAGACCTTGCATGGAATCTAATGGCCCCCATAAGTTCACTTTGCTGGAAGTAGCCAGCCCCAAATGTTTACTTTAGAAATATTTGCAGAGGCAATCAAGCCATGATTAACCATCAACTTATCACCCTTTGACCCTACCAGTGGACATTGCCCACCTGAATGACCTGCCCACTGCCAAGTGCCCACTAGGCTACTAGCCCACTACCCAGTACCCAACCCAGTTGGTAACTGGTATTTCTCCCCAGTCTTAATTCATTCACACTTGTACTAATTCACACATGTCTGAACCTGTCTGTCTCAGGCTAGTGACTGCAGGCCTGCTGGAAATGCCACTGGGTGTCAGTGCCAGTGGGTAACATTTAATTGAAATATCATATTAAATTATGATAACTTAGTTGAGCTAATTCAATTAACAATATAAATTGGGGTTATGGCTTGCATATGGGTTAAGTCAGGGTTAGATAAACAAATCTCCTACCCTAACCATAAGCCATATTTAATAGTAATGACACTAAGAAGTTTTTCTTTATTTTTCTTCAGGATATTCGTAAGTTTGAAGAAGTTGGTGGTGCTGGATTTTTAGAACTCATCCAGCACACTATGGAACATCAGCATAAGAGTAGTACTCCACTAAGAGCTAAGGATATTATGCCCCATCCGATATATATATATATGTTTTTTTATTTAATAAAACAATGAGTCTGTTTTACAGTTTATTTGTTTTTCGTCTTTGTTATAAGATTATAGGTTTCTCTAAACTTAGCGGGCCGCGGGCTTACCCATCTTTGGCCCGCGGGTATGGGCCGGGCCGGGGCCTGAAACTTGCGGGCCGGGCCGGGCATGGGCCAAAAATTCACGGTCTGGGTCGGGCCTGGGCCTAAATTCTAGTTTGCGGGCCTGGGCCGGGCCGGGCTTGAAAAATTATTGCGGGCCTGGGCCGGGCCTGGACTCTAACTGCTAATTGCGGGCCGGGCTTGGGATCAAATTCTAGGCCCGCGCAGGGCACTAGTGTGTGTGTGTGTGTGTGTGTGTGTGTGTGTGTGTGTGTGTGTGTGTGTGTGTGTGTGTGTGTGTGTGTGTGTGTGTGTGTTTGTATATATATATATATATATATATATATATATATATATATATATATACATATATATATATATATATACATATACATATACATATACATATACATATATATATATATATATATATATATATATATATATATATATATATATATATATATATATACATATATATATATATATATATATATATATATATATATATATATATATATATATATATATATATATATATATATATATATATATATATATATATATATATATATATATATATATATATATATATATATATATATATATATATATATATATATATACATGTGTAATGCTATTTATACTTGATTGATGTATACACACATGTGCGTGCACACGTAAAAATTCAAAACATCAAAACAAACCAATTTAAATTAAAGTTCCATCCGTCTGACTTTGTAAAAACCTCTATGAATTGTTCAACTTTATTATCTTAGTAAATGTCACTTATTATGTCCGAAAACACAGGCAATGTGAGATAAACGAAATTGTCCAAGTTTCGGAACGGCACCAGGTAGATCGAGCCGCAGTCGTCTCGATCGACAGTGTTGGTGTTGGTGAAGCGTATGCTAGCCGCGAGTGACTGCAGCTAACCGCTTCATCCAGAGATCACATGATTGACAGTGGTGCCTAACACGACTGCCCGAGAATAGCACAACCGTGAAGATATAATATAAAATATCATCTCCACCCACCAACACCGCCTTTTCTACGCTAGTTTATAACAGTCAGAATTTACGTCAAACGTATGTAGACAACATATGCTTACTGCTGGAGCCATGTTGACGCCGCCACGGTTGAGCGCACACAGGTAAAACATGTAGGGTGTAGCGCGTCAATGGTTTATTTATGTGTACAACGTAACATATGGCTTTATCAAACCTTACTGTCGGTCCCTCTGGGAGCAACAGGGAAGAACGCAATAGCCCAATCCCGTAAGCCTGAACACCTAGTCAACTTACCCGAGGAGACAGTGAAACGACGACGAATATGCCTTGGCCAAGCAGTGCCACGTACGCGTGTGTTGACGTTGATGTATGTGACGGCCCCTTCGCTACTCGTATTTTAAGTTAGCACCACAATAGCTACAGGGCTTGCCGATTGTGCAGTATGTGCTAGCTGTGCAAGGCGTGGAGGTCTGGGACGGTATTTGTTCAGACTTCATAAAGAAGGTCGTAAAACATATTGTTTAGAAATATCATGTAAACTGTCCAATATATATACATATATATTGTAGATGAAAGTGGGCTTAGCAGGGTACAGTGGACCAATTTGTTTACTTCCTTTAATATTGTGATGTACCCCGCGATAGCGTATGTTCTAGTTGGCCACGTGGTTGGTTGAGTTGTAAAAACGATATACACGAAATCAACTGAAAAATGTAAATGTTTGTTCAATTTAGAGATACCCGTCACCACCTGTTCGCGGTAGTGTATTGGTCGGTATCGGCGTCCATAAAGGATTGCTCGGACGTTCTGCCGTCCTCGTGCAAGATGTTCCGGTATCACCTTGCCCATCGCTGTGGCTGATCTTACATTGAGCATCGTTCACGACATATACGCTATCCTTGGCTGCTGCTATTGTTGTGACATTTCCATTGATCTGCTGGTGGTTATGGTAGCGTTTCATGATGTAATTAAAGTATTTACTTGAGTCGATCATCTCCGCATTTTATTGAAAGAGGCATCCGAGGGCAGACTAACAATGGGCTACCAGGAGCTACCAACTGTCTCCAAATTCAAATACCTTGACTCTATCTTGAAATCCACCACTGTCTACTGCCTGGTACACCATTCTACAGCTGAGAGAAATGAGGCAAACTGGTGTGAGCGAAATTGCCCAATTTTCGAACCGGCAATAGGTGGTCTCAAACCACAGTCCTCTCAATTGGAACTCCGGCGCCCTCTACCGAGCTACCGCGACCCAACGAGCTACCGCGCCCTAGCGCGTGTGTCAACCATCGTTCCCTATTCGTCAAAACGAGACGTACCGACGCGCGACTGTTAAACGTCAGACACTCTGCATGAAGCACGATGTTGTTCCATCTGCTCCCTTCTTACCCTGGCGTTCCCAAACTTTTTTCCTTGAGGTCCACCCATGGGGTTGCTAAAGTGTGCATGGGAGCTTACAACTACATTAGAATGTGCATTGGAGCCTACAACTACACTAGCGTGTGAATGGGAGCCTACAACTACACTAGAATGTGAATGGGGGCCTACAACTACACTAGAGGGTGAATGGGAGCTTACAATTACACTAGATTGTCCATGGGAGCCTACAACTACAGTAGAGTGTCCATGGGAGCCTACAACTACACTAGAGTGTGAATGGGGGCCTACAACTACACTAGAGGGTGAATGGGAGCTTACAATTACACTAGACTGTGCATGGGAGCCTACAACTATACTAGAGTGTCCATGGGAGCCTACAACTACAGTAGAGTGTGCATGGGAGCGTACAACTACACTAGAGTGTGAATGGGAGCTTACAACTACACTAGAGTGTGCATGGGAGCCTACAACTACACTAGGGTGTGCATAGGTGCCTACAACTACACTAGAGTGAGCATGGGAACCTACAACTACACTACAGTGTGCAAGGGAGCCTACAACTACACTAGAGTGTGAATGGGAACCTACAACTACACCAGAGTGTGAATGGGAGCGTACAACAACACTAGAGTGTGCATGGTAACATACATCTACAAAAGAGTGTGAATGGGAGCCTACAACTACACTAGAGTGTACATGGGAGCCTACAACCACACTAGAGTGTGAATGGGAGCCTACAACTACACTAGAGTGTGAATGGGAGCCTACAACTACATTAGAGTGTGCATGTGTGCGTACAACTACACTAGAGTGTGCAAGGGAGCCTACAACTACACTAGAGTGTGAGTGTGAATGGGAGCCTAAAACTACAATAGAGTGTGAATAGGAGCCTACAAGTACACTAGAGTGCGAATGGGAGCCTACAACTACACTAGAGTGTGAATGCGAGCGTACAACAACACCAGCGCGGGCATTTGAGCCTACAACTACTCTAGAGTGTGAATGGGAGCCTACAACTACACAAGATTGTACATGGGAGCCTACAACTATATTAGAGTGTGATTGGGAGCCTACAACTACACTAGAGTGTGCATGGGAGCCTACAACTAAAATAGAGTGTGCATGGGAGCCTACAACTACACTAGAGTGTGCATGGGAGCCTACAACTACACTGGAGTGTGCATGGGAGCTTACAGCG
This sequence comes from Lamellibrachia columna, assembly GCA_963662155.1. NCBI lineage: Eukaryota > Metazoa > Annelida > Polychaeta > Sabellida > Siboglinidae > Lamellibrachia > Lamellibrachia columna. Next base: position 17,644,088 of record OY759273.1, on the reverse strand, counting down.
TATAACGCAAATAGGATGGATACGTTGTGTTTAAATTTGTAAAATATTTCACAAATTCATGTTTTTTATTAATATAATCAATCATTGCTTTGGCAATTTAACCAATGATTTAATTTGAACTGGTGAGGTCGTACACCTCGATCCACACCACCAGGGTAGGGTTGTGTGGTCGTACACCTCGATCCACACCACCAAGGCAGGGTTGTGTGGTCGTACTCCTCGATCCACACCACCAGGGCAGGGTTGTGTGGTCGTACTCCTCGATCCACACCACCAGGGCAGGGTTGCGCGGTCGTACACCTTGATCCACACCACCACGGTAGGGTTGTGCGGTCGTACACCTCGATCCACACCACCACGGTAGGGTTGTGCGGTCGTACACCTTGATCCGCACCACCACGGTAGGGTTATGCGGTCGTACACCTTGATCCACACCACCAGGGCAGGGTAGTGTGGTCGCTCACCTCGATCCACACCATCAGGGCAGGGTTGTGTGGTCGTACACCTCGATCCACACCATCAGGGCAGGGTTGTGCGAACACATCCTGTGCATCACAGCGATTAACTCGTCGCTTCCTGCAAAGATCCAGGAACTTGGTGCGACTGGTCTCGGACCATGAAACTGTGGTCATGTTTTTAGCTTCCCTTGCCATTTTGGAGAATAATTAAATTAATAACATTAATAGGAGATAAAGCTCCGTCAATACGTCAGCATTAAAAGAGCCATGCCATTCGTCTTCCCGGCCATATTCACAACACCGAGGTCGTGCATCTTTTGGAAGATCAAACCGAGTTGCTTGACCTTAGTGGCGATAGCTGTGCATGTAATTTCGGAGTAACACAAAAGAAAGTCCAATAATTCCTCACGGATCTTCTATTTTTTATTATCTTTCAGGACAAAATTCTGCTCTTTTGCACTGATGGATTAAAAATGCCTTTCGCATTTTAAGCATCTTCTGCTGTTTTGTTCGCGATGGTGGCAACATTTCAGTTCGGCGTTATTGGTTTGTGTCGTTTCCAGAACCACATCGCAGGCATCAACCCAGAAGTTGACGAGAACATTAACATTGCCTAATGAATGGCGTCATGGCGGTGATTTCTTAGGGTGATATTCTGCTGCGGACCAGTGGGAATAATGATGCACCTGATGGACACCCCTGGATCCGCCCATGCATTATCAGGAATACAGTCGTGTCTCGTTTAATCGCACACATCGGTTCCAAAAGATTAAGCTGGATTTACGAAGGGTGTGGTTTGTTGAAACACAGAATAATAATTAAGCAAATATATAAAATTGAAATTGATTTCAAACAGAAGCATGCGGATTACCCAAGAAAAAAGATAATCGAATAACGGATAAACGATATATGACTGTACATTTGTAGCTGTGGGCGTAACGTTGTCATGAGTCTGCTCGTGTTTCATGATGTGTTATTTTGCCTCTGATTGTTGCCGTCACAAACCGACACTTAAAGCAGCTTCACGCCTTCCTCTAGTGTAAATCTTCCCTGTGACCTTGGTCAGAATCTACGATGATTTTTTTAAAACATTGCTACGCACTCAAGTGCACAGTTGCAATGACGTAGCAAGTGATAAACACACGCACGCATGCACGTACGCACGCACGCACGCACACACAAACACACACACACACACACTCACACAAACACACATGCACACACATACAGCAGAAAAAAGTATGTTTGTAAATTAATCATCCCAAAATGAAGATTCTGAATAATAATAATTATTATGCTGGTAAAAGAAATACAAATTGAATGAATGTTGATGTAATAATCAAAGAGCACACGCACGTTCGTTAGCTCGCACGCACGCACGCACGCTCGCACGCACACGCTCACGACATCTTTGGCCATTACGTCGAACATAAATTGACAAGTTGAAAACTGGAGACAACATAACTTAGCATGGCAAGTTACCCTGGATAACTACACCGGGATAGATTGAACAAGTGACGTCATCTATAATAATAAATATATATAATATTAATAAGTTTATTTCAACAACATCAACAGTAAACATACAAACACAACTGAATTTTAAACATCAATAGTACAAGTTGAAAAGGACAAGAAACAGTGTAATGCGTATGTTGCACTAAATAATACAATAATACAAGTGGTTTTTTAAGAGAACAGTACATGAAAAATTCGACTGGAATACAATTAATTGTCTTCAGATTAGTGCGTGCATACTTTTGTTTAAATATACATTTTTGTCAGGTCGTATAGATTGGGTCATACAAAACGAAAAGCTTTTTTATGTTGTTTGGCAATGAATTGTTAAATGCCTAAATACATAATTTCAGCAGTTTTTAGTTTCACCATATCGGGCAGTTTTAGAATGCGGAGATCATAAAATAGGCTAGATGTGTGGTCCAACGTCTGAGCACCACAGGTTAATCTTACAACGTTTTTTTGTAACAAGACTAAGCATTTTAAGTTTGCCGCATATGTATTTCCCCATATTTCAGCGCAACACATAATGTAAGGCGAACAGAGAGAATAATATAAAATACGCTTTTCACGTCTGTCAATTAAGAAACTAGTTTTGTATATAACCGCACAACACTTTGAAAGTATAGGTTTGAAGAAGGAAATGTAATGTTTCCATGTTAATTTGTCATCAATCAATACAACTAAAAATGTGTTGCTTGAACACTATTAATTGTGACCTTGTTTATTTTTATAGAAAGAGGCGTTTTCAATGCGCGATTTCCCAAAATCATATAATTTATTTTTGCTATGTTTAATGATAATCCGTTCACTGAAAACCACACATTGAGTTTACCCAGCTCGGCATTTGTCTGTCGGATAAGTTCATTGATGTCAGTATTACAATAGAACATGTTTTTGTCGTCTGTAAATAAAATAAACTTAAATAGTTTTGAAGCATTGTAAATGTCATTGATATACATTATAAATAATTTCGGTCCTACGATGGAACCTTGTGGTACACCACAACACACCCTAAGTACCTCAGAATCACAATTGTTATACTGAACAAACTGTGATCTATTTTCTAAATAACTCACAATCCACTGATGTGCTATACCACGAACACCATAGAAATTTAATTTGTTTGCCAAAAAAGCTATATAATCGAGCTAGCGTATGTTTGTATGTTTACATTTTCCTCCTCGAAGGCTTGCACCTCGGGAGCCAAACTTTCAGGGATTAATCTACAGCCCCATGAATGAAACGTAACGCCTTTATTTTTTCGAAATACCCCGTATATCAAGGGTTCTTAGTGTTATTTTTATGGTAAATCAACACATGTTCGTTACGTAAACAGTTAACTTCAAACAACTGCAGAAACTACGCTCGCGCGCGGCAAATACTTCGCCTAGCTATATTCATAAAAGCGATCACCTATTTCGTAAACACTGTTATCATGACTGTTACGCATGAACTACCAAATTATCCAGTCCTGGGAACGGGCATTTTTGCTAGTTGTTATAACAAAACATATACGTTAATGATATGTACCTACGTCAGGGACTAGTGTGTCAAGGTCGTGTCGGATTTCACTGATAGATGTTACGACACATCAAACATACATATACTTATTGTTGTAATTATGGTTACCTCTTTGTGTAATGACAGTGTTATTTGGTGTTGATAAAAATACGTTAATGTATTTGTGGTACTGGGACGATTTGCTGAATACGTTGTAAAGCGTCCATTGAAAACTAATCATAGGATTACATCATCGTATTCCTGGAAAGGTGTATAGCATTTCCGGCCGTTATCAGTGTTCTTTTCTTCTAGACAGAGCTTATAAACACAAAGCTTATAAACACAAAGCTACGCAATTTATGTCCTGACTTGACTGTAGCGTTGTCATTCATGACAATTAAATGGACTCATGCTATTGGAAACATGCGCAGATTACAATTATAATGTCAACGCCTCGACAAGTCATCCAGCTTTGTTCACCGTTGGTGTTGTGTATGCAGTGTTGTGTTTATACCACAAGAGGTCGCCACTGCACAGTATGTCCAAGGTGAACCTCTCTACGGACACACTGTGTTGTATGGCACACATCTGAGACTCGCTTTACGTATACATTTACGATTCGCTCTGTTAACGTTGTCCATAACCTCAATTGGTCTTGTGACGATCTGGCCAGCCTCCTTGGCCGCCGTACAGGTTTTCATCATACACGACGTCGTACTGCCCTGGCAGCTCCTTAAATATGTCGAGTATGTTGGACTCGATGGAACTGAAGAGACTTCTCGGAGTGTACCCGTCGCGCACGGACCGACACAGGGTGACGACATTCGGCCTGTGGCGGGCGTCGATTATTTCCAGTATCTCCCGCAGCTGCGACGTCCGAGTTCGTATCTCGGCGGCGTCGGGTTTGTGCAGGAACACGACGCTGTCGTTCGGTGTGTTGGCGCCCAGACAAAGTCCAAATGACCCAAAACCCATTTCTCTGAAATATGCTGATGCTGGCGACGTCTCCAGACAAAATCCGAATTCCATCAGCGCGCGCAGGTGGTTGAGTTTGAACTGGTACAAGGCGTCTGTCAGCTCGTTCACAACGACAAGCAGTCGTTTAGTTTTTTCCGGACAAAACAACAGGACATCTCTATTCCAATACGCCAACACCACCTTGTAAACTACAGAGCGTATTTCATCAATGGAAACGGGACACGTGTCTTGGTCGGATTTGACGGCTGTGCGACACCGATTGATGAATGATCCGATGAGTTCACGCATCATGCGGTTGCCGAGGCCTTCGTGGTTGATATGTTTCGGGCAGAAAATATATGCGAGGGTTAGGTGTAACTCCGCGACCATGTTCCAGTCCAGTCCAGCATCTACTAAGCTCTGGGCGGGCAACTCGACGCCGAAGTAATCCTCATCGACGTCGAGTATGATGTTTCCCGACGCGCCGATCCAGTCTCGTTTCGTCTTCAACATCTCGAGAGCCACGTGGTCCACGGCCTGCTCGCCGAAATAGTGGCGGCGCACCTGGTGGACACAGAGAGCGAAAGTCAAGCGCTAGCCCCAACAACATCATGTAAAAGGTACGTTCATACATACTGCAGTATCCCGTCCGCTCTTTACCCCCCCCCCCCCCCGGCAGTATCCCGTCCGCTTTACACTTCACCCCTGGCAGACCTGTTCATTCCAATCAGTAGCATATTAGGGGGAGGGGGGCATTGGGCCGTGACCCCCCTTTGGCTTAATTTTTTCAGTATCTAACCTGCTGCTCCACTACATGGTAACATGATAAACTATATACGCCAACATTAACTCGACTCAGGAAAGCAAGCAGCCACGCTGCAGCTACAGAGACAGTTCGTTCATGTATACAGCTTATTGGACTGATCCAAATTTCCCAAGCTTCAAAACGGCGGCAAGAGGATTCGAATCATTATTATGTTAATTGCGAGTCCGATGTTCGAACTTCAACACATACGTCGTCTATACGGGTAATCTGTGAACGTGGACCTTGCTTGTCAAGTTCCGGCGTCACCCAGCTCTTGGACCAATATACCGGGCCAACGTAGACAGCTGAGTGTGGCTCTCCACGTGCAATGGTTGTGGTGACGTTAAGACAGAAGACGGTGAATGTACGCACCTTGCAATCGTCTGGGTTTTCGATGACGACTTCGTCACTGTTGTATTTGTAGCCACCCTTGTCACCACCCTTGTCGCCACCCTTGTCGCCATCCTTGTCGCCACTCTTGTCGCCTCCCTTGTCGCTTCCCTTGTTGCCACCCTTGTCGCCTCCCTTGTTGCCACCCATGTCATCACCCTTGTCGCCACCCTTATTGCCACCCTTGTCGCCGTGGTCGCCGTCTCCGCCTCCGTTGCCCGTACCGTCGTCACCTTGATCCACTACCGACTTCAAGTGCATGCATTGACGTTGTTGTGTCGGTGGCATGATCACGCAGCCACAGAATACCGGTTCCTTGATGTTTTTGACACGTGTCGTGCCAATGTCGACTTTGGTGGCGTAGTGTGTGACCTCATCACTTGTGTCCCACGATGGACTAATGAAAATGACACGTGAGATGAGACCTGACATCGCCGCAGCCTGAAAATATAGTGAAATTATTAATAGTTGCTTATTGGGATACATGTAATTAGCCCCTAGTGCAAACTATTATTTCTACCCGGGTGTTGATCTAATTGTCTGCATCACTGGATGCAAACATTGCTGACAGACAGAGAGGAACATAAACTCCCGCTACGACGTTGTCGTTCACATTTGCTTACTAACAAAAAGAGTCAAGACGTTGTTCAAGGTCTTCCTGACAAATGATGATTCGATGTTGCCCATCTCAATAAAACATCATTTGAAATTAAATGATGAGATCTTATATATATAATCCGGTATCCGGCAGCGTCTCCATATTGAGTCGATCCTACTGCAACACCAGCTTTGCTGGGAAGGTCTTGTAGCCCGAATGTCAGTTGACCACATCCCCAAAGCAATCTTCCTTGGGGAACTAAAAAGTGGTAAGCTAGGGAGGGAGGGAGGGAGGGAGGGAGGGAGGGAGGGAGGGAGGGAGAG